>JAESUZ010003995.1:0-551618 GCA_017311185.1 Proteles cristata cristata
AGAGAGAGAGACAGCGTGAGCAGGGGAGGGTCAGAGAGAGAGGGAGTCACAGACTGAAACAGGCTCCAGGCTCCGAGCTGGCAGTCAGCACAGAGCCCGACGCGGGCTCGAACCCACGAACCGCGAGATCATGACCTAAGCGAAAGTCGGACGCTTAACCGACTAAGCCGCCCAGGCGCCCCTCATACCTTCTTTTTATACTCTGCAATGGCACCAAGGTTTGGTTTCATTTCATGACACTGGGCTTCTAAAAGTGCAATTTGATTTGTTATAGAATCTGGATTCTTGATTGCTTCAAGATCCTGTGGGCTCAGAACTGCAATCTCTTCAAGAGGATTATCTTCTATGGGATGCAATGATATTTTTGAAATCTAAAAAGTTCAGTTTAGATGAACATTAGGGAAGTTATTGTTTAAAAAACATCAAATCAATATGAGAAAATTACCTATATAACAAAAAAATAGATTCTAAGGAATTGTGGCTAATTTCTGTAGCAATTATTTTTTTTCTTTTTTCTTTTTTTTTAATGTTTTATTTACTTCTAGGAGAGAGAGAGAGAGAGAGAGTCAGACTGAAAGAGGCTCCAGGTTCTGAGCTGGCAGTCATCACAGAGCCTGACGCAGGGCCCAAACCCATGAACCGCGAGATCATGACCTAAGCGAAAGTCGGACGCTTAACCGACTAAGCCATCCAGGCACCCCTGTAGCAATTATTTTTCAAAGGACTTCAAGAAAAACAGTTCTAGTGTTCCCAAGTGTTCACGAGGACTTCTGTTAAATCTCTGAATCAGCTCTGGGGTAAGATGCTGATTAATGTACCCATTATTCAGATTTTTCTATATAGGACAATTATCATATATTATTCATTACGTCCCCAGACACCTAAATAGTGATTTGTCTCTTGGAATTAAGAATCATAACATCTCAAACACAAAACAAAAAACTCTTTCATACAGGACATTTAAAGTTACATTTAACGAAATTGAACAATCTTACCTCTTTTTGCCAATATTTTATTTTAGAATTATGTTCAGCAATGTGACCATCTATTTGTTCAAGTTTCAACTTAATACTAAGTGCATCTTTTTGAAGTGCGTGTTCATTTTCTTGAATTACTTTTAGTTCTTGAAGTAGATTACGATGTTCTTTCTGGATCTCTGGTAAGGATTCCTAAAAACCAAGAAGAACTACTATAGATAAGGACCCTTCTAAATGGAAAGAACAGGTATTTTTCACATTAGAGATAAAGTTAGCAATCTCTTCCTATGTCCCATGCATTTTAAAAATTTACAGAAAAATGACAATACAGTACTCATCTTTTTATTATACAAATATGAATATAGCTATAAAAGTTTTAATTGTGTGCTTACTATGTAAGCAGAAATCACATATCCAACTCTTTAAATTGTTTCAAACACCATTCACTCCCATCTTTAAGTCTTACCTCTGCAGCATTTGTATTCTTCACAACCTCTGCTGCTTTATCCTCAAGACTTTTTAGTTCTGCTGCTAAATCATCTACTTCTTTCTCAGTATCTTTTATTTCTTTCTCTGTGCGAAAGACGGAGTCTTGTGCTTTTTTAAGATTTCTAAATAAGCAAAATGATACATTAAAAATGTTAATGTGTGCTTTATCCTGCTTCTGAGAACTTACCAAAAAACGTCATGACATTAATGAGACATTTTTCTATCACAGACATTAAAATTTATGACTTATTAAAAACATCCTTGAATATGCTTCTGGGATGTTGTATATTAAACTTAGTATAAATGGATGAAACTCAGATCATGAAGCAAAGTTGTCCACTGAATTATTATTTTGTCATTTTCTCATCAGATTGGAGATTCTTAAATCTCTATACCCTTGAAGTTATACATTCAAATAAGACAGTACCTCCCAGTTAGGGCAACATGTGTTTCCTAAGGAGGGCAACAAGGACCATATATTCCCTTAAAAAAGTTACTTCTGGGGGGAGGAGGGATGGGCATGGAGGAGGGCACTTGTGGGGATGAGCACTGAGTGTTATGTGGAAACTAATTTGACAAACTATTTGTAAAAAAAAAATTAAAAAAAAAAGAGCATCACCCCCAAAAAGTTACTTCTACTTTGACAAATGTGTTTAGGCAAACTTTTGCTCTTCACATAAACAAATGGCTTATTAGTGCTTTTATCTTTGAGAACCAAAGATTGCATAATCAATATGCAATCAATCATAATTTTAAAAGAAATAGCTGTTTACATTTCAACATTTTATATACCTAAATTTAGCTCTAATTTTTTAGAAACACCAATATTCTAAAAATTGATTTAAAAACAAGATCTATGAGGGGTGCCTGAGTGGCTCAGTTAAGTATCCAACTTCGGCTCAGGTCATGATCTCTTGGTTCATGGGTTTGAGCCCTGCATCAGACAGCTCAGAGCCTGCAACCTGCTTTGGATTCTGTGTCTTCATCTCTCTGCCCTTCCCCGACTCACACTGGGTTTCTCTCAAACATTTAAAAAAATTAAATAAAAACAAGATCTATGAATGGTTAATAACTTTTTGTTGAGTTGGAACAATGGAATAATCATGTAAATTAAAAAGTTACCAAGACAATTTTGCTAAGAGGGGTCTTGGTTTACCTCTTATTTTCCTAAGATACAGATCTATTTAAGTTAACGACCATCTATTCCTCTAAGCCAGAGAAACAGAAGTCTAATTTTTATGTGCACATAGTAACTGGGGAGTTCTGTATGCCAAAGCATACTTATTTACTACTTAAAACACACACACAGTCATAAACGTTTACAGGTTTCCCAAAACATGTCAGGCTTAATAAATAACAGCGGAAATGTTTGAAGGGCATTAAATTTAAACAACTCCTTTTCCAAAGTGGAGGTAGCAATATGACAAGTTAGGCAGTACACATAACTCTACCTGTCAGCAGTCTTGATTGCTACTTGGGCTTTAGTAATAGCAGAAGCACACTCATCTAATTGCTTGTTTATTTTATCAAGTTTGTCTTGTTGGGCCTTGAGTTTATGGTTATTGATTTCCACGATGATACTGTGTAATCTTTTAACCTCAGCTTCTACTTTACCAGCTTTCTCAGCCACACTGTCATATTCTGAAATAAAAAGAGGTCCATATGTGTTTCTAGGTTCACACATACCACTTGTTAGAAGTAAACTTTAGTCATGACTTAACCTGATGCATGCAAAAGGAATTTTATATATTTAGGGTTATGTATTTCAAAAAAACTAGAATACCCTTTGTCAGAACAAATGGTATTGTAACAACACATGGTTTAATTACCTGGCTGAGCCATAAGCACAACCTATTTATTTAATGGCTTCATGCCCTCAGGCATTTTCCAAAAATCTCTGCAACTTTTTCTTAGGGTCCTTCCTTGACTATTGGTCTCATAATGATTTTTACCCTCAGACTCTGTGCCTATTAACTTCTCTGTGGAAAAAAAAAAGAACTGTGGTTATTTTATTCCGCTAATCTAACAAAGTTCTCCCTCACATGCTGTAACAAAGTAGGGGAGGGAGGATGAACTGGCAGTTTCTCTGTGGCACAGAAAACTAAAATTCTATTTCCCAGATTCCCTTGTATCTAGGCTTCTGACACAATTGGGGTCCATTCAGTTGAAAGAATTCACATAATTTGGAAGGCATATGTGATGGACAGGTTTCTGCTGGCAAGCAGTCACAGAAATTTCCATTTTCTTGGTGGCATTAGAAGTTCTTGTGTCCAATCAGAAGTTTTGTGACTATTGACAGGCAATAGCACTTAAGTATGACGACATGAATTAGGACAGGAGCAATGTGCTTCTATTGTTGGTAGCTGCAGTGTCATCTTCCCAATTTGAGAGATGACTTTCCAATTGTAGAAGAGGTAGAATTCTTTTGATGGTTCTGCAGAACAGCTCTAGAAATGTTCAACTTAGAATTTCCTTTGGTCATCCCAGTGATTCTGTAAACAATCTAATGCTCTCTTAAACACACAGATCCCAATTACATTAGCCAGGGTGGATTCTCTTCTCCATACTTGAATTCTAATCACTAAACAATACAGAAAGAATGAGAAGTGGCAAAAAGACGAAGAGTTGAAGCTATCTTATGTCTAGAAAGGTTAATAGTAATGCTAACTTATGGAAAGAGTCCCACAAAGCTCCTAAAGGAGGAATATGGGCCTTTGGCACAGGAGGCAGGCTGAATTTGCTAAAAACAGGATTGAATGAGGATTTAATGACTGCTTCCCCTCCACTGTCTCTTCCTGGTCAGGTAGGTTTTAATTCTAACAATTCCATAAATCTCATAATTTACCATTTCTCTTTTTGTCCAGAGAATTTTTTCAGCCTTCCACTGAGGTGGATTCCAAAAACTCATTTTTTACATTTCTGAAATCACCACTTGGCTCCTAGAAAAACAACTCTTGCCTTTTTTTGGCCTCTTTATCCCCCTTTTATCCTAAGGATATTAAATATACACATTTAAAGTTCTGTATTGCCAACACTAGTAATCCTCCTCCATTCCCAAAGATACTCTAATGAAATTATTTTGCTCACAGTGGCAATGTTCTCTGAAGTTAAAATTCCATTCGGCTACCTATGTGCTCTGCTCACTTATGGGTCAAAGCACTAGCTACTATGGGGGCTGGCACCACAACTAATATTGGGAATAGGTGGGTGGGCCAGAATGCCCTGGAAAAATTGCACCTTTCAGAATATCTTAAGTATCTACCATATATTTCTTTTTTAATATCTATAGTAGCAGGTCTATTAGAAGTAGGAGGAAAAACTGTGGCATATATAATCTGTAATTTTGAAGTCTTTATAACCACCTTCCCCTTATTCTCTATAAACAGGTATTCTAAAAATTTTTAAATTTTTAATTTTAAATTCTAAAATGAGGTCTTAAAGATACACTTGTAGAAATGAGTACTTCATAGAAGATATTAATAGTATTGATATCAGACAATAGTGTTAGTCTACTGATAATAGCCAGTATTTCCATGAGAGAAGCTATACATATACATACATATATATATATACATACATACATATATATATATATATATATATATATTTATAGGGTTCCTAATAAAGTCAAGGCTTCCTTTTCAATTAAGAAGGAAATACATATTCTGACAGTCTCCGAAAATGCTGTTACAGATGACACATGCACATTTTTGGCTGCTCATTTGACAATTAGGTACCACCAAACCAGTCACAGCAAGTCATGTGTGGAGAAAGAGAAGCATGGGGTTAACCAATGACCAAAACAGAGATTCAAAATAAATTCAAGGAAAAAAAAACCCTTGTCAGATGATGCCACTTCCTTTGTACATCACTCTCCAGTGGGTATTTCTCTTGGAGCCATGGCCTATAAGGCCCTACATTATCTGGATTCTTCTGTTAGCCACTTTGGCTTCATTGTGTTCCTGAGGACTCCTAGCATACTCCTGCCTCAGGGCCTTTATACCCTATGATGTGAGAATGCTCTTCTCCTAAGCATCACACAGCACCCATACTTCTGTTGTGTCTGGTCAAGTCAGGAAGGGGTCTGTCATTACAACCTATCATTCCCCGCTCCTGCAATAAGATGCACATCTATGATTAAAGCTAACATGAAAAGAAAAGCAGGGCTGCTCAAGTACATGATCAGGGGATTTAAATTTCAAAGCCAATTTTGGCTATAAGTCTATCAATTCCCTTATGATATTTGTAGAACACTTACATATTTACACGTACAAAATAGAGTTCTGGAAGGAAAACATGTTTTCTAAGTTTTCAAAGACCGTTTTTCTTCATGTGTATACCACTTATTTCCTGTGTGCTTTAAAGCAATTTAGCTTCGCTAGATACCCTGTTTCCTAAATCCATAGAACTACTACTATCCTGAAGGGTAAGACCGAGCCAAAGTATACAAAGTGTAAAATTAAGAGCAGTGGTTCTGGAATCAGATTGCCTTGGTCCTCAATTCCTCTAAATGCTGTATGTATGATGACTTTGGGCAAATTATATAAACCACTGTGCCTTAAGTTTTCTTACTGGTTAAATGAAGTACTAAATAGTACATACTTTATAATCTTTTAAGAATGAAATCATAGAGGGGTGCCTGGTGGCTCAGTTGGTTTAGCTTCCAACTCTTGATTTTGGCTCAGGTCATGATCTCATTGTCTGTGAGGTTGAGCTGCCTGGCATTCTCTCCTTCTCCCTCTGCCCCTTCCCAACTTGTGCGCTTTCTCTTTCTCAAAAAAAGAGAGAAAAAAAAAAAAAGAAACCATAAAACAGAGCAACTGACTTGCAGATAAGTATGTAACTGCTATTTTTATTCTACAAACTATTTTAAACATTTTGAACATCAAAAACCTATTTCTGGCAAATTTCAAAAGAAAAAAAGAAGGAAGTGTGTATCCTTAGACACATACCTTTTTTGAAAATACTAACATTGTCTTCTAGCAATTTCTGCTTTTTTTTGTCAGGGGCCGTAGCAAGTACATTAGCTTCAAGTTCCTTAACTTGGACATTCAAATATTCTTCTTGCTCAGATAAACGCTACAGAAATGTTTTAACATTACAGGTCAATATTTTAACCTATTGTAACAATAACATTTGCCTTAAACACTTTGAATAAAAGACACTTAAAATCTTTAAGATGACAAATACTAATAGCAAAAGGGCAGAAAACACAGTTAACATGAAATGTGAAAACAACCAACAAACACATGAAATTTGTAATTCATCATAAATACAAGTTAAAATGCCATTTTTTGGTACAGAGTAGCAAACTCACAACACACTGAAGGCTACCTAGTGTTCAAAGACTTCGAAACAATTATTTACATACACTACTAAAAGTAAATTGGAACATCAATTTGAAGACAATTGGCATTATGCAACAATGCCTTTGGGTAATAACTATAGTTTTAGGAATCTAATGTAAGGAAATAATTGGATGAGTGTATAAACATATACCTAACAAGGATATTTTATTTATTTTAAAGATTTTATATATAAGTAATCTCTACACCCAATGTAAGACTCAATCACAACCTTGAGGTTAAGAGTCGCATGATCCACTGACTGGGCCAGCCAGAAGTCCCTAACAAGGATATTTTAAATGTAGCAGTATTCATAGTAACGTAGAAAAGCTTTTATCAACTTGTGATAAAAAGAACACACTCAAAAGCAGCTGTAAACAAAGTAAATTCACACTGGCTTAGAAAGAAAACCACAATTTACTAAGAAAAATTAACACGACTCCGTAAAAATCTATACACATATCCTTATCTACCATAAACACAAAGACTAGGTATTTATATTAAAAAGTTGAAGAACATACATAAAAAGTAAGAATAATCATCTTTTGGATATTTCCTAATTGTTTGTTTAAAATAATGGGTTATGAACTGCTTTTTCATAATTAGGATACAGTCTACTATTAAAGGAGAATGAAAATAAAGGGTTTCTCAGATATTAAGGGAAGACACATTTCCAAAGAGTATAAATGGAAACCAAGAATAGCTGTGACTGGAGGAAAACTGCCAACAGGGCATTAAATCAAGAGATAGGCCTTTCACCTAGAGAACCATTCTTCTCACTTATTTTCTAAAATTGTAAGCAAACAACAAAATGCTTCTGCCAAACGCTACTGAATTCCAATAGTATTAGCTAATATTGATAAAAGAGTACCTGGATGCTTGCAGTAAACTTTTCTAGTGTATTCTTCATTTCTCGTTCATTATGCCTTAACTTAACTACTGCTTCTTCCAGTTGTACTTTTTGTTCCTGGATTTGCACTGCTTTTTGAGAGTCTTTCTGCAACTGCAATTCCATTCTATTTACCTACAAAGAGTACCAGTGAAATAAGTTTCCCCCAAGAGTCATTTTAGATTAATTGCCAAATAAACTTAGGAATGAAGAAAACGCCAACTTCTCATTTTAAAGATCAGACCAAAACCAAAAACCCAGTTCCAATTTCCAATCCTAAAGCTTAGGAAATGGTCAAACTAACGTCTGTATTACAGAATCAAATGGAAAAATAATTTTAAGTGTTGTATCTATACCATTCAAATTTTTAAGTGGAAGGATATAAACTATTTCAAAATATGGGGAGGCAGGGGAGAATCAAGGGATACCTCTTTGGAGAAAGTTCAGTATCCAGGACACCCAAGTACACTATATGTTTTTAAAGACAGAAAAAGTATAGTGTTCTGATTAATAGAACACAGTAATTTTTTCTAGACATCTTGACGTTCTCATACTTGTGGGCATGTAAAATATTTTGAAATAAAATTTAGAAATATGTATCAGAAATCTTTGCATATACTTATTTTGAAATAGAAAAAACAATTATGCACTAAACCAATTATATGCAAAAAAAACATTAAATGTCATATAATGATTGACTAAATTATGAAATATCCATATGATCCAAATGTAATATCAGAAAGATACATATGTTGAGCACATACTTTCTAAACTAACATGTTTTATTTTTAGAACTTTAAGGGTTTTAAAAAATCCCACAGCTTATACATATCATTTATACAAAATCCAATCTGTTAATTTAAAATCTGAGTATCCTTAAAAAGGCTTAATTTTATAGTACGTATGTTACACGTCAATAAACTTTAAAAAAATCAGACCCTAATTTTATATATGCTGACCTCTTCTTCTGAGATTTCAACAACAACTGATGAACCCATCCTTCCTTTCATTACTCTGCTTCCACCGCCAGTCATTGTACCTATAAAACAGAAGTCAGACTTAGCGATCTCTCCCAATAAGATTAAATAAAGTCAATGTCAAAAAAAGTTATTTTTTTAACGTTTTATTAATTTTTGAGAGAGAGAGACAGACAGACAGCGTGAGCAGGGGAGGGTCAGAAAGAGAGGGAGACACAGAACTGGAAACATGCTCCAGTTTGTTTGTCAGCACAGAGCCCAAAGTGGGGCTTGAACCCATGAACTGTGAAATCATGACCCAAACCGAAGTTGGGACGCTTAACTGACTGAGCCACCCAGATGCCCCACATTTATTTTTGAGAGGCAGAGAGAGACAGAGCAAGAGCAGGGGAGGGGCAGAGAAAGAGGGAGACACAGAATCCGAAGCAGGCTTCAGGCTCTGAGCGGTCAGCACAGAGCCCAACACGGCCTCCTGAAACAAGAAGATGACCTGAGCCAAAACTGGATGCTTAATTCACTGAGCCACCTAGGCACCCCAGGAAAAAAAAAACTTTCATTACCTGACTGTTCTATGATTTGCCCCTGTAATGTCACCACTCTCCATCTTCTATCTTTTTGATATGCTACTCTTGTGGCTTGATCTAAATTGTCAGCAACTAAAGTATCCCGTAAAGCAAAGTAAAAAGCTTGGCGAATTTTCTCATCATTTACTTTTACTAAATCAAATAACCGAGGAGTGTTTTCAGGAGTTTGAATTTTGGTCATTTTATTTGCCCATACTGTCATCTAAAAGTTTAAAAAAAGAAAGAAAGAAAAGTAAAACAATCTATCATTTCTTTCAGGTATCACTTACATTATATATATATGTAACTTGTAAGAACATGTATACAAGGTTTTGAATATCTCCTTAATTATTTTACTGTTACTTAAAAAGCAATTGTAAAATTCTATTCACAAATGACATGATCTTAACTATATATAAAATCCTATGGAATGAATGCACACACACAGAATAAGTAGGCTACAAGATCAATATATGAAAATTCTATTACTACACACTAGTAATGAATAACTTAAAAGTGAGATAAAAAAATTCCATTTATATTAAACAAGACAGAAAGCCCCAAAAAATGTAGAAATAAATTTAACAACACATTAAGACCTATACACTAAAATCTATAAAGTATTATGGTATGATTTAGAGCTAAATAAATGGAAGACACTCTTGGTTCCTGGACTGTTTAGGTTTAAAATTGTTAACATGGTAATAACTACCCAAATTGATCTATAGATTTAATTCAACCTGCATCAAATCCCAATTGCCTCCCCCTGACCCCCCAGAACTGACCAGCTTATCTATTTTAATTCTTTTAAAGGTTTATTTATTTAGAGAGTGAGCATAAGCTGGGGAAGAACAGAAGGAGAGACAGAATTCCAATCAGGTTCCACACCATCAGTGCACAGACCAATGCAGGGCTCGATCTCAAGAACCGTGAGATCACTACCTCAGCAGAGATCAAGAATTAGATAATAACTGACTGTGCCACCTAGGTGCCCCTGACCAGTTAATCTTAAAATTTATATGGAAATTAGAGGGACTCAAAATAGCCAAAACAATCTTGATATAAACGAACAAAATTAGGGGTGCTTGGCTCAGTTGGTTAAACGTCCCAACTTTTGATTTCAGCTGATGTCATGTTCTCATGGTTTGTGAGACTAAGCCCTGCAACGGGCTCTGTGCTGACAGAGCAGAGCCTGCTTGGCATTCTCTCCCTCTCTCTGCCCTTCCCCTGCTCACACACACTCTCAAAACAAACATACATTAAGAAAGAAAGAAAGAAAAAAAAAAAAGAACAGCAATATTAGAGGACTACTTCTTTCAAACCTTACTATAAAGCTATAGTAATTAAGACAGTGGGGTACTAATGCAAGAATAAATATATAAAAAATATATATATAGAAAAATTGAGAGCCCAGAAATAAACCCTTACATTTATGGTCAGTTGATCTTTGACAAGGATGCCTAAAAAATTCAATGGGGAAAGAATAGTGTTTCCAACCAATGGTGCTGAAACAAGTGGATATCTACATGCAAGAGTAGAGGTTATATCTTACTTTACACTGTATTATAAAATTAACTCAATATGGATTAAAAACCAAAATGTAAAAGCTACAGCTATAAAACTCTGAAGAAAACAGGAGATAAATTACCATATGCTTGGATTATGCAGTAGTTTCTTAGATAAAAGACACACAAAACATAAGAAACCACATTTAAAAAATATTCAACTTTATTAAAATTTTAAACCATTGTGCTTCAGAGGATACCATCAAGGAAGTGAAGACAACCCACGAAATGGGGGAAAACACCTGCAAATCATGTATCTGACAAGAGACCTGCACCCAAAATATATAAAAAAACAAAAAACTCTCTAAACTTAATAATAAGACAATTAAAAACAAACGAATTAACAAATAGGCAAAGAATCTGAATGGATTATTTCTCCAAAGATAAACAAATGCCCAATAAACCCACGAAAAAATATTCAACATTAGTAATCTTGAAATGCAAATCAAAACCACAATGAAGAGACCACTACATACCCAACTAACATGGCTCTAATAAAAAGATGAACAAACAAGTGTTGCTGTCGATGTAAAAAAACTGGAAGCTTTATACATTACAGGTAGGACATTGCACAGCCACTCTGGGAAAGAGTTTGAAAGAGTTTGGCAGTTCCTCAAAGTGTTAACAGTTAACAGGTAACCCAGCAATTCTACTCCTAGATATTAACCAAAGAGAGCTAAAAACATGGGTATGCACAAAAATCTGTGTATGAATGCTCACAACAGCAATTACCCATAATAGCTCAAACATGGAAACAACACAAATGTTCATCACTGATGAATGAACAAAATGTGGTATATATTGTTTGGCAATAAAGAGAGAGATGCTGATACATGCTACAACATGGATAAATTTTGAAAATCTAAGAAGACATATACAAGAACCTACATATTATATGATTTCATTTATACAAAATATCCAGAACAGGTAAATCAAAAAGCAGATTATAAATTGCAGGTGGCAGGAAATAGGTAGTGACTGTGAATGAGTATGAGATTTCTTTTTGGGGTGATGAAACTATTCTGAAATTAGTGGTCATAGGGTTATAAATACACTAAAATCCATTACACTCTAAACTTTATTTTTTATTATTTTTATTTTTTAAAGGTTTTATTTATTGTTGAGAGAGAGAGCAGTGTGAGTTTTATGGTAAATGAATCCTATCTCTATAAAGGGGTTTTATTTTTTTATTAAAAAAAATTTTATGTCTTTGAGAGCGAGCGAACGAGCGAGCAGGCGAGGGTCAGAGAGGGAAGGAGACACAGAATCTGAAGCAGGTTCCAGGCTCTGAGCTGTCAGCACAGGGCCCGATGCAGGGCTCAAACCCACAGATTGTGAGATCATGACCTGAGCTGAAGTCGGATACTTAACCAACTGAGCCACCCAGGCGCCCCTAAAGGGGTTTTATTAAAAGGAGTTATTGATGGTGGAAGTTAGAAACGCAAGATATTAGTTATTCTAATATGAATGTTTTCTCCTTTAGGGGAGGCATTACAAGGTTTTTTCCTACAAGTATGTAATCCCATAGCCTAAAATAATCCTCAAAACCTACCAGGTGTTCAATAAATAACTATAAGGAAAAAAAGCTAGAGTTCAAAATCAGAAAACAATTTAGTACTATAAAATTCTAGGTAGATTATGAATACTTACCTTATCCAAACCTATAAAGGTTGCAACTCCGATATTCTGTCTTTTAAGGAAGTTCACACATTCTTGAGCTGTATCAATAGAATCAACAACAATGTAGTCTAATGCATGACAACAGGATGAAATAGCAACATCGTATTTTTCATCAATTGCTCCTAAGTCCCCCTAGTAATAAGAGGCAGAGGGGAAAAAAAATCATTGCACAATCAATAATTAAGCACAGGATCGTTTCATTACAATTCCTACATATTTTTCAAATTGAAAAACCTTCCCCTTTTATAAAGACAATCAGTCCTAGTTTTCAATGTACCTTTAAAAATTTTTCTAAGACATGCAGAGTTTGGATTTTTTTTTTTTTTAATGTTTATTTATTTCTGAGAGAGAGAGACAGAGTGAGCAGGGAAGGGGCAGAGAGAGAGGGAGACACAGAATCCGAAGCAGGCTCCAGGCTCTAAGCTGGCTGTCAGCACAGAGCCCGACGTGGGGCTCGAACCCACGAACTGTGAGATCATGACCTGAGCCCAAGTCGGCCGCTTAACCGACTGAGCCACCCAGGTGCCCCCAGAGTTTGGACTTTTAATGAAAGCACAAAATGAACTGCTGTATGAAAATGAAAACGCATAATGTAAAGATGTTCAGATCAGTCAGCCTTCAAAGTACTATGGCATAAGGAAAAGAAGTTCCTAAAACAATGAAATTTGGGGGTTCCTGGGTGACTGAGTCTGCTTAGCATCTGAGTTGATTTCAGCCTGGGTCATGATCCTGGGGGTGAGATCAAGCTCTGCATTGGGCTCCACACTCTGTGTGAAGCCTGTTTTGGATTCCCTCTCTCTCACTGGGTCTTGCTCACTCTCTAAAAAATAAGTAAACAAACAAATAAGTAAATCGGAGCCCTGGGTGGCTCATTTGGTTGAGCGGCCGGCTCAGGTTATAATCTCGCAGTGGGATGATCAAACCCCATGCTGGGCTCCATGCTGAACATGAAGCCTGCTTGGGATTTTCTCCCTCTCTCTGCCTCTCCCCAGCTTGTGCACACTCTCTTTCTCAAAATAAACAGAAAAAGTAGTAAAATTTTGAATTATTGAAAGCCAGCTAAGATTATGTAAGTCGCCATGAAACATATTTGCCTGCTCATCAACCTATTAATTGGCCATATGAAGCAACATTCATACAGACTAGCTTTTTTTTTGAAAGCAGAATAGACTCAAATTGTTATCTCTCAAGTAAGTAAGGTGCAAGTCACATGGCCTGAAGACACAGAAGCAACTATGCTGGGTAATTTTCATTTGCCCTTACATATCATTCTCTTTTCTGCTTCTTTCTCTGGAAGGCTAACTCAGGGACTGTACTAATTGGCTCCTTGGTTCTCCAAGCTTTAGAGAATGTGAATTAACAGCTAAAGGTGGCAGGGTAGGAGATGAAGGCGGTTGGAAAATTTTCCCCATTTCTTTCTGGCCACCACTCTAGCCATGGCTACAACTTCCTTCCCTCTTCAAATTCAAGAGCAATATTATGATCTCCACTATTGCTAGTCTTAGGTTTCTGCTATACCCCTGATTTCAGTCAAAGGAAGAAACTTATTTACATATCTTGAGAAAAATATATAGCCATTTCGAAATAAATCTACTTTACCAATCTTCCATATATTCCTGGAATCCTTCCAGATTTTTTTTCCTGAATTATTGCATCAAGGACTTTCCCCCTACTTCGATTTATTGCTACGGAACTCTTTGCTTCTTCAACTTTTTGGAAAAGATCACGAACCAAATTTTTTAATTTTAGTTCTTCTTGTGTGAGTTTTTGAAGTTCTTTTTCTTTCTAAAAGTGAAAAAAAAATGAATTCCAGAAACATATGCCCAACCATAGCACAGAATTGCTTATAATGTCTCAGAAAAGAAGGAAAGACCAATAATAAACACTTGAACCAGAACTAAACTTCCAAACTGCTGGGTGTGGGTTTGTAAATATAGATGGGTATTCTATTTTAAAGGAATATAAATTATTTGGGTCAATAATAAGGATCCTAAGTGCAGTATGGTTCTAGTAGTATACTGATTGATAGAACAAGTAGAGCTAGTGTTGTGGAAATCTCAGTTTGGCACCACATAGTTGTGCATAAGTGTGTCCTAATTCCTAAGATCTGCACTAATCAAAAACAGACCTTGGTACAGGACTCAGAATTTAACAGACTGGGCAGGACTATGGTTATAGTGTGCTTTGCATTCTAAATAATGAATTATATACATAATTTTCTCTAAAAAATTGTTTTGAAATGAAAAGGAACATGGTAGGTGAATAGTACCATTGCTATACAAAAAGGTCAGGCTGCCAACAAGAGGAACCATACACATGTACATGAACCCCCGAACTCTCAGTTTCTCAATCTCGTAAGTTAGATCAGCCATTTTTTTCAACTGACATTCTCCTTCATCTCTTGGCTTTAAATTATTACCTCTATTACCAGTCAGAGTATAAAGTAAAAGCTCAAGTTACATATATAGTTTATCCCCAAAATAAATTGAATCACCAACAAGACAGAAGTGGTCACTGGAGATTTTTAAATTCTAACGTCATGAAATTCCCTGATGACTTCTATAAATTCAAAAGCAGAAAAAAATACACCAAGACAGTTGGTTTATATATTCATTCTTATACATTTGTCAGTTCAGATGTTTAGATTAAAAAATATATAAATATATAAACTGAAAACTAGGGTTGATAAACAATATTCAGAAAAAATACAGAAGCTAAGATTTACCTCCTTTAATTCCTGTTCACATTGAGGAAGTTTTGCCTCTATATCTCTGATCGCAGTTTTCCTTTCTTTGAGAGTCTCAGAAGCTGCAGTTAGAGCTTCCTTGGCCTTACTTAATTGAGACACTGCAGTATTATGACGACTGAGATAGATATCAAGTTCTGATTGAGCTACATCCATCTTTGAACGTGCTTCATTTACTGATTTGCTGAAACCCATAAGTTCTTTCTCTCGACTCTGTTAAAATATGATTGACTCCATTAAATCTGAATGGAATCTAAATCTACAGGTTTTTAAACCTAAGCTCAAATGGAAACCATATATCATGAATTGAACTTTAAAGATTCTACAAACATAATACACAAAAATAAGTAATTCTAACAAGCTGAACACACTAATAGTTTTTGCCTAGTTGCCACTGTTCACTGTATATAGTCTCTTCCCAACTGATTTCACAAGCACTTAATGAACTAGATGTAAATATGCTTTATGGAGATTAAAACAACAAAACGGAGTGGTTCAAAGAACAAAAGTTTGAGTGCAAACTCTAGATCCATGGTCGTCCACATTACCTGAAATGGCAAAGTGTAAAGATAAAGACTATTTTGGCATAAAGTTTCCTCAAGTATATTTATTTATGTTGAGAATCTTTGGAAGTTTTATTTTTCAAAGTCTATGTATTTATTTTGAGAGCGAGAAGAGGGGAGGAACCAGAAAGGGGGAGGAGGGAGGCGGAGGGAGAGGGAGGGAGAGGGAGAGAGAGGGGGGGGAGGGAGGGAGGGAGGGAGAGGGGGAGGGAGAGAGAGAGAGAGAGAGAGAGAGAGAGAGAGACAGACAGAGAGAGATAGAGAGAGAGAATTCTAAGCAGGCTCTGCATTGTCAGTGTGGAGCCCACAAGGGGCTTGATCTCACAAACCGTGACATCATGACTTGAATGGAGATCAGGAGTCAGACACTTAACTAACTTACTGAAACTTTGTAAATTTTAGAGGTAAGGCCAGGTAATACTCAAAACTAGTTATTATTTGACAAGTGAGTAGAAATTTGGGGCTACTATAATTGGCTATGTAGAAAGGACCTATTTATGAGAATAATGGAATGAGAGACAGACTTACAAAAGCTTAATCCTTCTACTTCACACATAAGGGAACAGGCCAAGGACCATGGGTTTATGTGCAAAGTCATCAGATAATCAGTTTAAATGTCTGATAGTAAAAATCATGAACACTCACACACACAGCTCACAATGTTCTAGGCCTATTCTGAATAGCCTAACAATAACAATCTCATGAGGTAAATACCACAATTATGTTCAAACAGGCTGAGATTAAATAACTTCCTCATAGTCATACAATCACTCTTAAGTGGCAGAACCTCTGTTTTTAGCTACTATTTTGAGGAAAGAAGACAGTTGGATGGGTGTCCTGGCTTTGTCGTTAATACAGGGTGCCAAGGTACACAGAAGTACTCTATATTAGATGAGCAAATGTGAAAATCTGTATCCATATATACTACCATGAAAGCTATTGCATTATCTATTGCTATTTTATCACATGGGGATCTTACTTATAAAAGTTCTGTAGTATAGCATTAGAACTTGCCCTTATTCCAAAACAGAATCTATTAAATCTGTAACTTAAAAACATAAAACCCAATACAACTTCACTGAAGTATAATTAACATACAAAGTTTGTATGTAAGTTTAAAACATATGTATTTTAGTCTTACACATATCTTATAGAACATAAATCAACTCATTACTATACTACAATCTATTATAATTTATCTTTTAAAAACTACTTATTTGATAGAAAGAGAGAACTCTTGGAAGGGTCAGAGAGAAAGGGAAGAGCAAAAATCCCAAGCCGGCTCCAACGTCAGTGGAGAGCCCAACGTGGGGCTTGCACTTACAAACCTTGAGATCATAACCTGAGCCCAAATCAAGAATCAGACATAACCAACTGAGCCACCCAGGTGCTCCTTTTACAATTTCTACTCAACATACTCAGTTTTGTCAAAAAGCCTGTGAATACAAACAAAGACAGCTAAGCTTCATGTTTTATACTCTTATTGGGTTGATAAGATATATCAATAGGACAACCTCACACTCTTGTTTTATTAACAAAGCACTAAAATAGCTAATATTAATTTATTTCTTTCTAGGCACTTTATGTAAGAGTATGTACATTTTATTTTAAAAAAGATTTACAAGATGGGTAATATTTCCTTCCATTTTGATAAAGAGGACTTGGAGACATAACAACCCACACAAGATTAGAGACATAATGACTGATGGAGGATTTCAACCAAGAACTGACTAAAGAGCCATAGACTATTATACAAGTGCTACAGGAGGAAAAAAAGGTACTTATCAACCTGTGTGGTCCATATTTTTACATGTGTTAACTAATTAAAAGAAGACAAGAAACTACTGGATAAAATCAAATAGAGGCATTTCCTGCCTCCACCATAAATTCTCATTTAGTTAGCTTTTTTAAAATGGGAAAGTAGAAAACAAAAAGGGAAGAGTCCAAGCCATTTTTAAGAATGTTAGATATGAGAAGTCCAACATTTTTCTAACAGTTCAGTTTTTACTATTACTACACAAAAATATTCTTCAGGTTAAAAAAAAAAGTCACCTAAATAAATACCAACAGATAAAAAATCTTACTTCTTTTTCTTTCTGAAGCCCTTGTGTTTCCTGTTTAAGGTTATCCATAACTTCTTTCAATTTTTCTTCTTCTTTCTCTTTTTCCTTCTCAAGGGCATTATTTCGAGTTGTTGTCTCAGTTATGATTTTCTCACTCTTGGCAGGTACACTTTTAAATTCTTCAACCTAAGATTGTAAAACAAATTAAACTTGGAGGAGCATGCAACTTTAGGCTATCCAACATCATCAATATTTGGCTTATTTAAAAGCATTTCTCAGTATCCTCTAAGTCTTTGTGGTTTCCTTTGTAATATGACTTGAACTAGCTAACTTTAGCAAATACTTTCTTAACCATTTACTGCAATTTTTCTGTGCTCTTAACAGTAAAGTTAGCTCTATGAATTCCTCATTTGTTATGGAAGAGAATTCTCCCTAGCTGGCCATGAGGTCTTTTTTCCTTCTGTTCTACTTTCAGGCTGTAACTATCCTTCACCAATATACTCTGGCTACGTGGAATTTCCTGAACTGTCCTTCATGGTGTATATTGCATCTTACCATGGATTACTTTTATAACCACTGGACTCCCTGAAATCCTAAAATCTTTCACAAGGTTACCCTTCTAGAGTCATCATGTAGGACTAGTAGCTTATTCCATTAATACCTTTTGGTAATAACCACTTATTGACATGTGATGTCTGAAAACTAATACCTCTATAACAATTACAGTTGGCTTAGACTGTCCAATATAAGCATTACTCTCAAATCCATATTAGTTTATTCAAATTATCTAGCAGCAGAGTTATAACATTTGCCAAAATGATGACCATCAAACACTGATTCACACAAGATTTATTCCCATATTGAGCAGAAAGTACTTTATAAACAAATGCATTTGGAAAAATACAACATAAAGGAGAGCCCTATATTATAACTACCATGTAATTATATGGTATAAAGACTTTTTTGGGGGGAAGGGTCTTAGATGTCCTATCTACGGATATGTTAGTTATGAAAATAGTTTGAAAGACTCCCAATTAATCATTAGGGACTGACTCCTAGAAAGTAGTGCATTCTGATCCAAACTTCATTTTTAAAACCTCAGAATAGCTCATCAATCCTCTATAGATTTTTGAAATTTCAAAATACATAACCAAAAACATTTCTTTAAGCCATTAAAAAAATATGTTTATTAGCAAATAGAATTGGTGATTTGGTAAGTGTTTTCCCAACAATGTATGCCACAGAAACAAACTCTAAAAAACTCAAAGGCAATGAACGCAAAATTCACCTTTGGAGGAAAAAAAAAAAGTCACAATCAGATAAATCCTGAAACATTTAATATTCAGAACCCCAACACATTTTCTTAAAAAATGAGGGAGTGGCACATCCATGAAAAACCACAAAAATTAGAACTGATATTCAGATATTAAATTTAGAAGATTTCTTTCAAAACCTACCTTCTCTTTATCTTTTTGAAGTTGTTTCTCCAGTTTTTTGGCTTTACTTGAAGCATGTTTTAATTTTTCCCTAACTTGAACATCTTCCAAATCTAGCTGTGTAAATTTTTCTTTGTTTTCCTCAATAAATTTTGTAATTTTATTTAGTTTCCTAGTAAAGAAAAAGTATTATTAGTCACTATTTTAGATATTCATTTGTTTCAACATCATGCTACATGCTCTGTCTGGGACACTGCCTCTGTAAATGTGTCTAAGCTCTTACAAGGTAAGATTCTAGAGCTAGCCATTTCAAGTTGGTCCTCTCCTTTCAGTAAATTTGAGGAAGTCGTTAAAACGTGATTATAAGAGGTGCTTTGCCTTTCTAAGCTGGATTGGAAATAATTACATTTCCTGGTTACTATAAAGTCAAGGTATAGAAACATTTTACCATAAAGTAAAACTCATTTTAAAGAATTAAAAAAAAACCAAAAATCCCCACATAGGTAAGAGATATTGGTGTCACGAAATACTGAGAAAGGTCACCATAAAACTTAAAAACAAAACAAAAACCCCAAACAAACAAAAAAACCTATCTAGAGTAATCTAATTGTTCCTCAATTAGACGTGTGGTCTGATGTGTGGTCTGTTTATTCTTAAGAAAACTAACCTGCCAGGTTAAAAAAAATTTGTTGTATATTATTGTATTTTGCCACTAGGAGGCAGCATCTTGTTATTTTCAGACCATTGTTGGGCACTCATCTGTAATTATCATTTGTAATGATTTGTAATGATCAATTGGAAGATTATATTTATGTTTTTTAAAATTTATTTTTGAGAGAGGAGAGAAAGTGTGAGAGCGAGCAAGGAGAGGAGGGGCAGAGAGAGAGAATAGAATCTGATGCAGGATCCAGGCTCAGAGCCGTCAGCACAGAGCCCGATGTGGGGCTCGAATTCACAGACCATGAGATCATGACCTGAGCTGAAGTCGGACGCTTAACTGACTGAGACACCCAAAACCCCTGGCAAATGCATTACATTTATGTGCTGGCAGAAAAATTAGCAAGTGTATGAATGTATGTGTATGTATATATCTACGTATGTACATACACACACGTAAAAACACGAATTCAACCTAAACACTTTTAGTACTTTCCAAGATTATTACTTTTCTACATCTTTTACAGCTTTACTCTTAGCTTTCATTTCATTTGACAGTATATTGCTCTTCTCATTAATTTCTTTGGTATCTTCATTAATCTTTTCCTTCTGAGTTTCCATTTCAGCAATTCGTTTCTGCAGATCATAACTAGAAGGAAAAAAAAAAAGAGATCCTAAAACGCCATTTCTAAAATTGTATAGTAACTTTTAGTAAAATTAGTGGTTTCTAAAGTATTCTTAACTACAATCAGTTTACAATTTATTACCCAGGGCTACAGGGTGAGACATAGGGGGTGCTACATCACAGATCTAATTCAGGGTCAAAGCTAGAATTAGGAACAAAATAGGTTCCATATAGAGAAAATTAGATTGGCTATTACATGCATTATAGAGAATGTATGTGTAGAACTATTGAGTATGTTAATAAACACTTGTGAACCCACCTCCCAACTAAAGTAGAATATTTAAATTCAACTTTGAGACCTTTAGGGAATGGTGGCAGAGTAGGAAGATCAAGTTCACTTTGTCCCAAGGCTACAATTAGATAACACACTAGTGTTATCTAATCAGTGTAAACCCAGAAAATGAGGAAGACTGGCCTAACACTCTCCACAGCTACATGTAGAGAAGAGGCCACACTAAAGAAGGTGGAAGAGTGGAGAGGTGGTTGGGGCTAAAGGGACCCATGAGACTGTCCTTGGGAGGGAGGGGTGCTGTGAGCATGAAAAAGGGAGAAAAACAGACCCTCACACCAAGAATCCCAGGTATGGAGAAGACAACTCCCCATTTGGCCTTGAAAACTAGAGGGGACTAATTTTGACTTAGAATCAGTGGGATTGTCACACCTGAACTTTAAAATTCAGATGGGAAGCTGAGAGGACAGAGAGACCCTGACCCTTAAAGAGACAGCACAACAAAAAGTCCCATGGAGATAGAGCACAGAAGCAACAGTTTGAAAGACTGGAGTATATGTGAAGCTTAGAGCATGTGCTGGAGGGGTAGGTATATTAAGGAGACTCTTCTAGGAACAAGAGAGCTGGAAGGCACCATTTTCTCCTCTATCTCCCAGCCTAGATACAGGCACATCTATGTGAACCAGTGCAGTGCCAATACTCTCCACCTATTTTGCAAAGAGTTTGCCCAACCTCCCCTCACCTCCCACCCAACTCTCTTGCAGTCCGGTCTGTCCCCTCTAGCATGCCCTTGGCCAGAGCCTATCCAAAGTGGTGCCACAAGCCTGGCAATGTGCAAGCAGCACAGACAGGAGCCAGCACTACTCCAAAGTGCCACCTGTCCTGAGGAGAGAGTAAGATAACCACACACACCTGTTTGACTGGCCTCAACAGTGGGCGGGGAGCAGTCACTTAGTCTGGTTGCAGGCCCTGCTCACCAATTAAAGCTTCTCAAGGGACAACAGGGAAAGTGTCCTGTACTTTGATGCTACTGCATCTCTAGCAAATGCCTGACTCCACTCAAGTGGCCCCCGACTGGCCCACTAACAACACAGAATAAACCTTGCCCAATAGGCAGAATGAGCCATTGCACATGACTAGACTGAAGGCAAATGCAGCTCAGCCACAATAGTGGGGTACATGCAACACACAAAGAACATAACCCTTAGGTGCCAAGTTCTGGTGAACAGGAGACATTGCACTGCAAGACAACTACAGGACCCTCTTCATAAAGCCACTACTTTCAAAAGTAGAAGATGTAGCTGACTTTCTAACAGAGAAACACAGAGCTGGAAAAAATGAGGAGACACAGGAATATGTCCCAAATGAAAGGACATGACAGAATCACTTAAGACCGAAACAAAACCGAGATAAGCAATATGCCTGATAAAGTAATGGTCATAAAGATCCTAACTGGACTTGAGAAAAAGAGGCAAGGATCTCACTGAGACCATCAATAAAGAGACAGAAAACCTATTAAAAAAACACCAAAGATGAAGAGCTCAACAACTGAAACTGAACATACACTACGGACAATGAATAGTAGAATACAGGAAGCAGAAGGATCACTGACCTGGAAGACAAGTAATAGAAAGCAATCAAATTGAAAAGGAGAAAAAAAATAGTAAATGAAGAGTCTTAGGGAACTCAGCAACAGCATCAAGTATAAGAACATTTACATCATATAGGGATCTCAGAAAAGGGGGCAGAAACTGCACTGGAAAAAGTAATAGTGAAAACTTTCTAGATTTGCGGCACAGAAATCTAGATCAAGGAAGCACAGAAAGCCCCTCAAAAATAAACCCAAGAAGGTGCCCACCAAGACACACAGTAATTAAAATAGCAAAAAGTAATGATAAAGAATTTTAAAATCAGCAAGAGAAAAATTATATAAAATGGAAATCCCATAAAGCTATTAGCAGATTTTTCAGCAGAAACTGCAGACCAGAATGGAGTGGCTTGATATACTCAAAAAGTGCTGAAGGTAAAAACTGGCAGCCAAGAAAACTCTATCCAGCAAGACTATCATTTAGAACAGAAAAAGAGATAAGGAGTTTCCCAAACTTAACAGAACTCATGACCACTAAATCAGCCTGACAAGAAATGTCAGTAAGAAAAGTATGAAGTACAAAAGCAGGAAATTAAGTATATCTATGAAAACCAGTCAAAGCATTCACAAAATAAAAGGATGTAAAGTATGACAGCATATACCCACAATGTGGCAGGAAAGGAGAAAAGAACGGGTGCACTTAAGTGACTATTAAGTTAATAAAGGCTGCTATATGCATAAGATGTTATATATAAACTTACAGTAACCACAAATCAAACAGTAACAAGTATGGCAAAAAGAGAGAGCGAGCGAGAGATGGGAATCCAAGTATATTAATAAAGAAAGCTGGCAAGGCGCCTGGGTGGCTCAGTTGGTTAGGCGTCTGACTTCTGCTCAGGTCATGATTTCTCAGTTCATGGGTTGGAGCCCCACGTTGGGCTCTGTGCTGACTGCTAGCTCAGAGCCTGGAGCCTGCTTCAGATTCTGTTTCTCTCTCTCTCTCAGAAATAAAAACATTAAAAAAAAAGTCTACTAAAAAAAAAAAGCAAGCTGGAAAATCATGAGAAAGCAATAATAGAACTACAGAAACAACCATAAAACTAGTAATAAAATGGAAATAAGCATTTATCTGTCAATAAGTACTTTGAATGTAAATGGACTACAGGCTCCCATCAAAAGACAGGGTGACAGAATGGATAAAAAAGTAAGACCCATCTAGATGTTGCCCACAGGAGACTCATTTCAAACCTAAAGACACAAGCAGATTGAACCTGAGGGGAGAGAAAAGCATTTATCATTCAAGTGGAAGTGAAAAGAAAATGTTAGCAATACTTATAGCAAACAAAATAGACTTTAAAACAAAGACTGTAACAAGAGACAAAGAAGGACACTATATAATCCTACTAAAGGGAACAATCCAAGGAGAAGATAGAACAATTGCAAATACTTATGCATCCAACACTAAGCACCCAAATACATAAAGCAACTGTTACCAAACATAAAGGAAGTAATCATGGTTATACAATAATAGTAAGATGGGGAGCTTAGGTGGCTCAGTTGGTTAAGGTTCCGACTTCAGCTCAGGTCATGATCTCACGGTTCGTGGGTTAGAACCCTGCGTTGTTGGGCTCTGTGCTGACTGCCAGCTCAGAGCCTGGAGCTTGTTTCAGATTCTATGTCTCCCTCTCTCTCCCCGACCCTCCCCTGCTCACACTGTCTCTCTCACAGGGAAAAAAAAAAAAAACAAAAAAAAAACCCCCCACAAAACATTACAAGAACAGTAGGAGCCTTTTAACAGCCCACTTACATCTATCAACTGATGTAAAAAAAAATCCACAAGGGAACAGTGGCTTTAAAAGATACACTGGACCAGATGGATCTAACAGATGTATTCCTAACGTTCCATCCTAAAATAGCAGAAAACACTTTACAAGTGACACAGATCATTCTCCAGAAGACATCACATTTTAGGCCACAAAACAATCCTCAATAAATTAAAAAAGATAGAAGTCAGGCCATGCATCTTTTCAGACTACAACACTGTAAAACGAGAAACCAACCACAAGAAAAAAATCTGGAAAGAACATAAATACATGGAAGTTAAATAGCATTCATTAAACAATAAATGGGTCGACTGAGAAATCACAGAGAATTAAAAAAAAAATACGTGAAGACAAATGAAAACACAATGGTTTCAACATCTTTGGGATTCAGCAAAAGTAGTTCTAAGAAGGAAGCTTAGAGCAATACAGATCTAGCTCAAGAAGCAGTAACAATCTCAAACGACATCCAAACTTAAAAAGAGCTAGAAAAGACCAAAAATCAGTAGAAGGAAATAATAAAGATTAAAAATAAACAAAATAGATCAATGTAAAAACAAACAGATCTATGAAATCAGGAGCTGACTCTTTGAGAAGATCAGTGAAACTGATAAGCTTTTAGCTAGATTTACCAAAGAGAGAGAGGACTCAAACATAATTAGAAATGAAAGAGGAGAAATAACAATTTCTCCACACCACAGAAATACAAAGGACTGTTCATAACATTATGAAAAAAATTATATGCCAACAAATTAGACAACCTAGAAGAAATAAATTCCTAGAAACATAACCTCCTAAAACTGAAGCAGGAAGAAGTACAAAATTTGAACCAGACTGATTATGAGCCATAAAACCGAATCAGTAATTAACAAAACCTCAGGAAATTAAAACGATAAAGTCCAGGATCAGACAGTTACATAGGTGAATTCTGCCAAACACTTAAAGAAGAGTTAATACTTATTTTTCTCGAACTATTCCAAAACAAAAAAAAAAAAAAAAGAGGGAAAGATTCCAAATACATTCTATGAGGCCAGCATTACACTGATCCCAAAACCAGGTAAAGACACTACAAAAAAGAACTACAGGCTAAGATCTCTGATGAATATAGGTGCAAAAATGTACAACACAATATTAAGCAAACCAAATTCAACAATACATTTAAAAGTCATTCATTATGATCAAGTGGGGTTTATTCCCACGATGCAAGGGTGGTTTAATATTTGAAAATTGACAGGATACATTACACGAATAAGAAAAAGGATAAAAGCCACATGAAAATTTCAATAGATGCAAAGAAAGCATGTGACAAAATACAACATCCACTCACGATAAAAATCCTCACCAACATAGTTCAATAAGGACCATGACTTTTTTTGTGTGCTTTATATAAGCACACATATACTTTTTTTTTTTTTTAATGTTTTATTTATTTTTAGGAGAGAGAGAGAGACAGTGTGAGCAGGGAGGGTCAGAGAGAGAGGGAGTCACAGGCTGAAACAGGCTCCAGGCTCTGAGCTGGCAGTCAGCACAGAGCCTGATGCGGGGCTCGAATCCACGAACTGCGAGATCATGACCCAAGCGAAAGTCGGACGCTTAACTGACTAAGCCACCCAGGCGCCCCATCACACATATACTTTATACTTTACATATAAGTAAAGGCCTTATATGAAAAACCCACAGCAAACATCTTTCTTACTCAATGAGGAAAAACTGAGGGCTTTTCCCCTAAGTTCAGCAAGGCCGCTCTCACCACTTTTATTCAATATAGTACTGGAAGTCCTAATCACAGCAATCAGACAAGACAAAGAAGTAAAAGACATCCAAACTGGTAAGGAAGAAGCATAATTTTCATTATTTGCAGATGACATTATATACAGAAAATCTTAATAGACTCTACCAAGAAACTACTAGAAGTGACAAAAGAATTCAGTAAGATCAAAATCAATATACAAAAATTCACTGCATTTTTATGCACTAATAATGAAGCAGCAGAAAGACTAAAAAAATCAATTTCATTTACAATGGCACTACAAAACAAAATATTTGGGAATAAAGTTTATCAAGGAAGTGAAAGACCTGTACTCTGAAAACTACAAAACTGATGAAAAAAACTGAAGATGACACAAACAAATGGAAAGAGACATCCCATGTCCATGGACTGGAAGAATAAATACTGTGAAAATGCCCATACTACCCAAATCAATCTATAGATTTAATGTAATCCCTATCAAAATACCCACAGCATTTTTCAGAGTAGAATATTTCTAAAATTTGTATGGAACCAGAAAAGACTCCAAACAGCCAACAGAATCTTGGAAAAAAAAAAAAACAAAAACAAAAAACCTGGAGGTATCAGAATCCAAAGTTTCAAGATATATATAACAAAGCTGTAGCAATCAAATCAGTATGGTACTGGAACAAAAAGAGACATCCATGAATGGAACTGAACAGAGAGCCCAGAAATAAATTACTGCTTATACGGTCAGTTTAATCTCTAACAAGGGAGGCAAGAACATGCAATGGGAAAAAGACAGCATCAACAAATGGTACTGGGAAAAATGGACAGCTATGTGCAAAAGAATGAAACTGCATCACTTTCTTATACCATACACAAAAATGAACTCAAAGTGGATTAAAGGCCTAAAACCATAAAACTTTTAGAGGAGAGCACACGCAGTAATTTTTCTGACTTTGGCCGTAGCAACACTTTTCTAGGTATGTCTCCTGAAGGGAGGAAAGCAAAAGCAAAATTAAACTACTGGGAAGACATCAACATAAAAACTTCTGCACAAAAAAGGAAACAATCAACAAAAATTAAAGAGAACTTATTGAATGTGAGAAGAGATTTGCAAATGACATATCTGATCAAGAGTTAGTATCCAAAAGAAAGAACTTCTACAAGGACTTATACCAATCACAACTAAAAAAAACCCCTAACTAGACATAAACATATTTCTCAAAAGACATCCAGATGCCAAAAGACACGTGAAAAGATGTTCAACGTCATTTATCATCAGGGGAATGCAAATCAAAACCACAATGGGATATCAACCTCACACCTGTCAGAATGGCTAAAATCAAAACCACAAGAAATAACAATGTTGGCACAGATGTGGGATAAAAAGGAATACTCACGTACTATTGGTGGGAATGCAAACTTGGTGCAGCCACTGTGGAAAACAGTATGGAGATTCCTCAAAAATTGAAAACCAGAATTACCGTATGACCCAGTAATTCCACTACTGCAATTTACCCAAAGTATATGAAAACACAAATTTGGAAAGATATATGTACCTCTACGTTTATCGCACATCGAGCCAAACTATGGAAGCAGCCGAAATGTCCACCAATAGATGAATGGATAAAGATGTGGTGTATGTATACACAATGGAATATTACTCAGCCACAAAAAAGAATGAAAATGAAATCTTGCCATGTGTAACAACATAGATGGATCTCGAGAGTATAATATTAAATGAAATGTCAGAGAAAGATAAATATATGATTTCACGCATATGTGGAATTTAAGCAAACACAGAAAAAAAGATAAACCAAAAAAGAGATTCTTAACTACAGAGAACTGATGGTTACCCAGAGGGGAGGTGGGTGGAGGATGAGGTGAAGAGGATTAAAAGTATACTGATCATGAGGAGTAAAGAGTATAAAAATGTTCAATCAGAGAGCTGGACGTCCGGGTACCTTTGCTTTGCGTGCGACCAAAGAGCGATTTAAAAATGGGTGATGTTGAGTAAGGCAAGACTTTTGTTCAGAAGTGTGCCCAGTGCCATACCATGGAAAAGGGAAGCAAGCACAAGACTGGACCAAATCTCCATGGTTTATTTGGACAAAAGATGGGTCAAGCCCCTGGATTTTCTTACATTGATGCAAACAAGAACAAAGGCATCACCTGGGGAGAGGAGACACAGACGGAGTATTTGGAGAATCCCAAGAAGTACATCCCAGGAACAAAAATGATCTTCACTGGCATTAAGAAGGCAGGGGAAAGAGCAGACTTGATAGCTTATCTCAAAAAAGCTACTAAGGAGTAATAGTTGGCTATTGCCTTATTTATTACAAAACAAAAAATGTCTCACGACTTTATGAGTACCGTATTTAAATTGATCTCATACACCAGAATTCAGATCATGAATGGCTGATAGAATATTTTGGACAGTTCTGGTTTAAATAAGATTGGCTTGTGGTTAAATGAATTAGCTTTTTGAACTTAGTTAATTCTGGTTCAGCAAATGCTGTTACTGTTTTCCCCTTCAAAAAATATGATTTGAACTGATTAGATGTTCAGCTTTTCAGAGATTGTAAATGCCATCTCTAAACTTATAGATCTGTTTTATATTTAGATTTATATAACTAGTTATATTAATATATTTAAGTACCGAGGAAATCCCTTTACTGTATCAGAACAGCAAGATACAGCTGTGTTTCAAGTTGTGTTTGTTAGCCTGTTAAAGGCAAGGGCGGAAGATAAGCTGGCAATGTCCACTTTATCTTTTTAGTCTTAACTATGTCAATTTAATTAAAATTCCCTGTATTTAAAATGTTGCCTTTTGGCTTAATGAAAGACATTTTAGTGTGGTTTATGTATAACAGAAAATAAAAGAATATTAATACTTCCCAAAAAAAAAAAAAGCACAACCGTTCAATTGAGTTTAAAATTGTTGAAGCACTACAGTATACACCTGAAACCAATATAATATAGTATGTTAATTATACTGGAATTATAAGCATAAAAATTAAAACAATTAAAAATTAAACCAATTACCATTAGTACCATGGTAAAAAATTAATTTAACATATTCATAACAAAGTAATTTTAAGAATTTTTTTCTAGTTCAGTCTATTTTTCTGTAATACAGCAAAAAAAAGAAAGGCTTAATGTTGGAAACTAATAAAAATTGATAAATTAATGTACTTACATGTAATACTGACAGACATGATTCTTTTTTCTAAATATTTCATTTTCCAAGGTAAGAAATTCAATGGCTATGTTTTTCTCTCCTTCTAAGGCATCCTTTTCCTTTTCCACCAGCTTAACTCTGTTTAACTACAAAAATTTAAAGTGTATGGATTATTCAAATATATTTCACAGATAGAGTCTGAATTTCAAATACACCATTAGACAAAAATATCAACTATATTTATATAGCATTGCTGATTTAAAGGTCAATAAAAATATAAAATTCAATCTAAAACAGTAAAGATTATTCAATAAATGATTATAAATTTAATATTTGACTCAGGACGATTTGCTCAATCAGCAAAAACAGTTTGATGTGTAAGAACAGTCTATAGAAGATTCACCTTCTCTCCTCGGTGTTCATTTAATATTTCAACTCTCCGACACAAGGTTTTAATAGGCTCATTTAGCCGTCCACAACCAATTATATCTTCTAAATATTCAAGCATACCCTCATCATGTTCAGTTTGGCCTTTTGGCTTCATCATAGCGATTTGTTCAACTTCACCCTAAAAAAAAAGTTGTATTACACATTCACTGTATATGCTACAATATTAAGTATTAGGAACAATTAACAAATCCAATACTAACAAACAAATGATATAAACCAGTAGCTTAAAGAGATTTAGTAAGATACAAATAAAAATGCTTTCTCCATTGATGTTCTTGAGAGTTTTCATTTTTCACGGGTGGTAAGAAATGTATATTTATACTCCCTTACATAAACTCTTACCAAATTATAATATTCATTCACGTAGACGTACACAGCCAAACAAAGAGTCCCGATCTTAAAATTTCATTCAATATATAAAAAAAATACAAGTATTAACATTTCTCTAAGGCAAAACTCAGTAAGGTATTCATATGATCTGTAATTACTTTGGCAACATTATCAATAGTTAGTAACATAATTATTTTTATTTTTTTTTGTTGTTAGTAACATAATTAGAGCTCCTATTCTAAAATAAAGAATTTTCTAAAAGATCCTTCATGGCTTAACTGTAGTAGGAATCCTGTCCCAAGAAGGTGTATTCTCAAACTTCCTCTATAAACCTGGGGTTATGAGTTCCTCAAGTGCGAGAATTTAAAAGGATGTCTCAAACTTAATGTTCTAAAACTTTCTAAAAACAAGACCATTAAATAAAAAAGGAAATTAACTATTTCTCATGGTAATAAGACAAGATATCCAACTGACTGAAAACTAATGAAAGTTCCTGGTACATATGAAATCAGAAAACTTTTATTTGCAATCATTAATATAACATCTTTGAAGTGTGATTAAAATTCTTAGATCAACATTATATATTTGTATTTATGCAATTCAATTACAAACAGAAAAGAAGAAAAAAAAAACCCCACTATCAGTAACCTTCAAGGCTAACTGCCAGGCAGCCATTTAGATGCATGGTGGAGAAATTTTGTCTGAACATGCTCAGGCAAAATGCTGCTACTTTACTTCACAGGAGTAGCTTGCTTGTGCTATTACAACACAAGAAAAGGAAGAGGCAAGTAGAAAAAAAAAATAGATGCCTTTATTTCAGCAAAATAGCAAAGGTGGAAAAAAAAATCAAGAAAAACACACAAAAAGCCTCTTACTTCCTCAATGTAAATATTCAAAATATTTAGATATGAATAAACTTCAAAACCGTGGGGTATATCTTGTAAATGTAATGACAAAGAGTCAAAGTTACCAAAAGCTCCCAAATTAAAAAGAAAACAAAAACAAAAAGCCCTTGGGGCTCCTGGCTGACTCTGTTGGTAGAGCATGCAACTCTATTTCAGGGTTGTGAGTTCTAGCCCCACGTTGGTCATGAAGTATACTTAAAAAACATAGTAAAACAAAACAACAAAACACAAACACTGGCAACTGAGTGGCTCAATCGGTAAGCATCTGACTTTGGCTCAGGTCATGATCTCACGGTTCAGTTAGAGCCTGCTTCCTATCCTGACTCCCCCCCTTCTCTGCCCCTTTCCCACTCACTCACACATTCTCTCAAAAATAAGCATTAAAAACCCCACATCCAACAACAAAACCCCAAACCCAAACCCAAAACAAAAAACTCCAAACTTAAAACAGCTCACCTCAAATCTTGTCATTAAAAGGCATTAACTTTTAATATTTTCATATATTATCACTCTTCTGTAGTTTGAAAACACAACAGAATGTGATATTAAAGACAAAGTAAAATGCTATCCAAAGAGCTTGTTTTTCCTCTATAAACTTCAGTTATGTATAGTGTTTCAAACTAAGTATTTAAACTACGTATTTACATACAACATTTTATTCTTTAATTATCATTTCCTTCCAAATGTTTGCAGTATTAATTTTAAGTTGTAGACAGGAGTTAAGCCTAGAATAATGTCGAAAGTTTTGAATTATAACAGGGCAAACAGCCATTGAAGAAGCAGAGTCTTATTCAAAGTTTTAAACTCGGGAGGGTTAAACAACAGCAACACTACTGACATTTAGGGCTGGATATTCTTTGTGGCAGGGAGCTATGCTGGGCATCACAGGATGTTTAATAGCATCTCTGACCTCTTACACACCAGAACCTAGTAGCATTCCCTCCATCCTCAGCTATTAACAACCCTAAGTGTCTCCAAACAATGATTAAAGTACCAGGGACAGAGATGCAAAACTACCCCCCGCTGAGAACCACTGAGGTATTAGTTTAACTCTTTTGGGTTTATAATCCAAACAAAAAATATCTGACACTTGATATTACATCTGAGTCAAATGGACATAAAGTATTACTTATACATTTTTCAAGTAGCCAGAAGTTAGGACTCAGTGTAGCAGTTTACACTGACAAGAATATTCCTAAATGCATCGCACTTTTCCTGGCCGAATTACCTGCTCAGGGATGGAGTACCACCATTAGGAAACTGCCTAGATTTGGGTAAAGCAGAGTGGCTGCTTCTTTGGGTTACGTATTCCTCCTTAGTTAAAATGATGGATATACAGCTATGATTTCTTCATTCTAACAAGGTTGCATTTTTACATTTTTCATTCAGTCACATTGAAAATAAAAATGCTTAAGGAAATACTTAAGGACATAGTTGAACCAAAGTAGTTCCATTACAAATGCCACATAACATTCAGTTTTAGATTGCTATAATGGCACTCATTTTTATTTCAACCAGTAATTGTCAGATTCATACTACTGCTTCAACAAGCTATTAGAATATTTAGGCCTCTACCTATCACTTGACTATTAAGAACTACTGTGGTATTCCAATTACAAGCTGGAACCTTTCTCATGGCTCTGTTCCTTGATGTCCTTTGCCTGTCTTACCACCTGCTACCATTTGCTTTCTTCTTTTTCCATTTTGTATGATTTTATATATACTCTGTGACTTCACAGGTCTGTACCTGGAAGGCCCTTCTTTTTTTTTGCACACCCTCCCTCCCAACCCCCTGGAAACATACCTATCCCAAGTGAAATTATATAAATAGTTTTAACTTCGGGCAATAAGCTCCATACATTTCAGAAAAAAATTTAAAGCATCAAGCTAAATTTAAAGTTTAAGGCTCTAAAGCACAAATAACAGCAGCACGAAGACAGTTTCAAGTTACTGTCATGCTAGCATCTGAAGCCTGCAAAGTTTTACAGGCCTCCATAATTATCTCTAGTTTCTTAGCTTCAGTAGACTGAATACAGTTTTAAACATTTTTTTTGATATTTACTACAAACTTCCTATGGTTTTAAATTACATTCATATCGTATTAGAGACATTAAGCAACCCTGTAAAATACCAACTATGATTTTTAAGAGTAACATAAAAATTGCAAATATATTTCAATATTTGTAATACCAAGGGCTTACATCTTAACTTACTATAGTGGGTGACAAATAAGGATACTGTGATTCAGTTACACCATTCTTTGATAATCTAGTTTATGAAACATAGCTTAGAAATATGAGAAATAGTGATGCTCTTTATTCTTATTCGAATGAAATCAAATTTTAGTAAGCATGAACCACAAGAAACTCAAATACACAGCTTTAATACAACTTTTTTTCCTAATAAGGCCTGAAGGATTCTTCTAATAAATGAGTATTTGCATTAAAACTAAATGGCCCCAAATTACTAGGCTTTGAAGTTTTATTTTGTTTTGATAATCTTTTTATTTTCTCTATTTTCCACTGTACTATATTATTGTCCTCACATCCTGCTAATAAATTTTATTCTCATTTGCTCTTTGTGAGCTATCAGAGGCCAACAAACCAAATGACTAAGGTTAGTATCTGCCTAAAATAAGTACATCAGTAAAGAAGGTAATGCTTTAGTGGGTGGGCTGCTTGATGTCCTGGTTGCTTAAGAGTAACTTCCGGGGCGCCTGGGTGGCTTAGTCAGTTAAGCGTCCGACTTTCGCTTAGGTCATGATCTCGCAGTTCGTGGGTTCGAGCCCCGCGTCGGGCTCTGTGCTGACTGCCAGCTCGGAGCCTGGAGCCTGTTTCAGAGTCTGTGACTCCCTCTCTCTCTGACCCTCCCCTGCTCACGCTGTCTTGCTCTCTCTCTCCTAGAAATAAATTTAAAAAAAAAAAAAAAAAAAAAAAAAGAGTAACTTCCTATTTTCTTTCAAGCTGAGGCTAGTGAAATCAGACACTTTTGTATAACTTAGGTGCTACTGATATAGAGCTAAAAAATTCTTTTTGATATAGCACAGACTTATTTCTACAGGCTAAAAGACTATAACCCAAATAATTTGTATGACATGCCACCCTTAGGAAAAGTATATAGGAAGAAGAAACACACAAGTAATTCAGACCTAGGTTAATCCCATTTCCAAATTACTAATTTGGAAAGTTACTAACAGGAGTATAGGTTCCTTTCTATTGATGTACTTTAGGCAGATACTAACCTTGGTGATTTGGTTTGTTGGCCTCTGGTAGCTCAAAGACATAGGAGAATAAATATTTATTAGCAGAACGTATGAGAAAAAAAAAATCTTGGTTCCTATTTAAAGTTCTAATTCTGGTGTTATTATAATGAAGACAAAAAGTGTTATGAAGTTGAAAACTGACAAAACTAAAACTGCCTTAACACTTGAAGCTTTTAGGGGTTTGCAAAATCACTCCTGAAACAATTGTTATGTAATTCTGAACCATAATAAAAGCATGAAGGTTATCATTCTTTTAACTGTAACACTTAAAAAAGTTAACATTCTTTTAATTTTTAACATTTGGTGCATCCATTTAAACCTCATTTGTAAATCATAGTTACCATGAAATGCCATGAGAGCTAATAAAACCCTACTTATTTTCACCAATAGTTATTACAATGTGACAAAGGCTCTCAAATTAAGGTATATATAAACAGGGACATGTATAAACATTAAAAGTACCATGGCCAGTTATATATAACATTAACACTTTCTGAAAGCATGTCTAAGTGCTGTCAAGAACAAGAAGCAGGGTTTAACCATCTCTAACATTCACAGCATCTTAGCACAGTGCCTCATTAGATATTCATTTGAATGGTCAACTAATGAAATTTAAAATGAATTCAAATACTAAAATGCCTACTTCAAGAAGCTACTAACCCAACTTAAACACTGTAAAAAATTTTATCCTTATGGGCTTCTAAAATTTAGGTTTTTTTTTTTTTTTTTAAAATTTGAGAGAGAGACAGGGTGAGAGATTGTGTGGGGGGAGGGGGAGAGAAAGAATGAATCTTAAGCAGGCTGCATGCCCAGAGCAGAGCCCAACACAGGGCTTGGTCCCAGGACCTGGGATCATGACCTGCATCAACACTCAACCAAACTGAGCCACTCAGGTGCCCCAGACTTAGTGGTGTTTAATCTTAAAAATAAATTTTCACACTACTCTAGATTACTCAGGCTGTTAAATCACTGCTACTAGCCAAACATCTATACATTTTATTCAAAGAAATCATTTACGGTCTTGTTATTATGATGTCTCCAAGTTCCCAGCCTCCCAAATCCCAGCTATTTTTTTAAGGGAGAGGTTATTAACTAGGAGAAACATAATAAAAAACCATATTCTTACTTACCTTCAACGGCTTTAAACCTAGTTCAAGAGTCTAAGCTTTTGGTAAGGAACTAAATAAAAATCTATAGAAAACACTGCCACATTCCCTCAGACTTTTAAATAGGGCATCATTAGTTCTAATAGTCCAATCCCTGTTTCTTTTTCCTAACAGGTGAATTCCTAAGGTTCCTATCTGTAAGCTTAATTAAATGGAAATGAATGTTGCTCGGGAAGTAAGTTTACTTTGACATTAACAATGTCTTAAACAATTTGTTAAAATGACACAAGAAGGTTGAAATTACTATGCGGACAAAATGGTTTAAGCATTCTACATACTTCAGAGGCACATGTTTAACATAAAGTTGACAATTTAAAAATTACTGTTTTTTTTTTTTTACTTTATTTAGCTTCCTTTATTACTGAATTATGTACAGAAAGGCTGCACCAAGGGAAAAAACAATTTACCCTTACAAGGGTTAAAATGCAGTCCACTTTATTTTGAGGAGTCTTGGCACAGGTGTAAAATTTTGTCCCATTATCCCAGGATAGTAAATAGCATATAAACAAAAAATAAACAGGAGTATAGGTTCCTGCAAAATGGTAGTATCAAATACAGTATTACAGAGCAAAATAACTTTTAATCCACAGTTAACCAAACCAAATCCCAGAATATGAAGGTCCATAAAACAGTTAAATTTGATTAAACACACACAGCTTTAATTCCACATTTATGTAAACTCAAATTGTTTAGAAATATATCTGCAGCTGATTTTCCCCAACATTCATTTTCAAATAAGTCTGGGTTACAGAAGTATTACAAATGCACTGTGCTTGGTAACAAAAGACATTAATATAAGTCATTCCAGAATAAGAGAACTGATTGAGAACACTCAGTTATCCTAATGAAACTTTTAGTATCAAATCAAAATTCTTAGCTTAGTTTAAAATCAGTAACTTAAGACATTAAGTAATATCAGCAGCTATTTTATATCACAATATAGGTTTGCTTTTATTATGCTTTTGAGAAATTCTAGATAAAACACAGGAAAAGAAAGTAGTTTCGAATCAAAGAGGAATTTTAACGTATCTGATAAAGTGATATTTTACACCGATAACTTTTTTTTAAAGGTAAGAGAGAAGAAAAAGTATTCTTAACAAGTAAGGCTGGTAAAACAGATCTTTAATAAAGAACACAGGGTTTCTGATAAAATTCAACTTAACACCAGGTACTTAGTTTTATATCACTTAAAAAAGACTTCAAGAGTTGTGATACTTCAGAATGAAATGTCAGTTGCTTTCTGATCTCAATATCTAGTGGTTCAAGTAGGCCATTCTAACCAAAACAAAAACCAGCTTGGGTAAGCTTTTAGTTAACCATTGTAGGTATTAAAAAAAATTAGTAAGGTGCTCAACCAAAATTGTCAGACACTAAGCGTACAGTTTTTTCCCCATGTTTTTGCTATTTAATATTAATAGAGATAAAAACAAAATTAAAGGACTATAAAGATAATGAATCTCATTTAAAATGTTATCTTAAAGGAAAATACAAACAGTAACAACAAATAGGTGTTATATCCCTGTCACGCTAAAGCAGCACAATAATATTGGTGTTTAATATTTATTTCACTACGCCAATATTTACGTGCTGCTAGAGCGGAACAAGTATGTCAGTCCATCCAAACATAAAATGTGCATCTTACAGTAAAAATAATTTTGAATGAATTTCCTTAAGTTTCTAGAGCAGCAAATAATGATTCGCATCTTGACTGTAGTATGTAAACCATGATGTGCTGCTACAGTACTTTAAGGCCTCAAAAAATACAGGATTCATCCAATAGGGGGATACCCCTCTAAACTTCATTGAAAAACGGTAATAAGAATAAGAATAAGAAGATGTCTAGAGTCTTTAATAAACTTACCTGTAAAATTAAAAATCTATTATGGTCCAAGTCGATTCCATGGCTTCGAAGAAGATTTCCAACATCCTTAAACGTTGTCTTCTTTCCACTTATATGATAAACAGAAGTATTATCTCTGTAGGCAGTTCTGGATACATAGAAATTACTGTTAGGAATGACTTCATAATCATCCCCTTCCTGTTTTGCGGAAAAACAAAACCAGAAAACAATTGTTAGTATTAAGTCACAGGTCTGTATCAAATTTCACTCTTCATATTGAAACTAATTCTATGGATTAAAAAATTGAACATGCACATAAACAACTAGTTATTTCTCAGAAATAACCCTCTTAGCAAAGAATAGTTTCCAAGTTGTTTGATCCCTTTCCTTGTAGATCATAAAAACCAAAACGCCAAACAAACAGAAACAAAACAAAAAACCCACTTCCAAACAAGCCTAAAACTCTATTATGACTCAGAAAAGAGTATTTGAAGGAGAACAAGAATCTCACCGTATCTGAAATAAACTAACTCCAATTATTAAAACGTGTTGACAGATTAAATTACTAGTCCATTTAGAAAAGCTGTAAGAGATGATCCAAAGAAAGGAAGGTAGTAAGCATAAGATGGCTTAGCTTTTTTGGTTTTTCTTTTTGTAAACAGTATGCCATTGGAAGGTATAAACAATTGCAATTGACAACTACATTCCCCCAATTTTTAAAAAATCAAATGGATTTTAAAAAATGAAGTGCATATTTACTTTGATAGTAAAACTTGCTTTCCCATTTTTGAAACTATGGCTTTTAAAATTTACATGAAATAGAACATAATTATAAAAAATAGGCAATGAAATCAAACCTGATTTAGTGGCAATCTATTTTTCAACCTAAATTGTACAACAGAAAAGCACTACGAAACAAAATTAATATAGATACCACCATGTAGATTTAATTAAAGCCCTTTATATTAAAATAACATCTAAATCACAAAACTTAGAAGCCAAGTCACATCCCTGCTTCATTATGGAGTTTTCGGTATTTTTAGGTTCCAATTAGTCATTTTTAAGCCATGAGTTTCCAAAGTTAATTATTAAACAGACGAGAAAAAAACAATACCAACAGAACCATGTAGATAATGTAGACATTTTACCTAAAATTGTTTCCTTTTCTAGGAAACAAATATATTCATCCTTCCCGTTTTAAAGGCAGTTTAAAGTGAACCAGAACGCTTTCACATTACAGACACACAGGACTACTAATATTAATTAAAGTAATGGAGATGGTAAAATTAGTCATCGGTTACATTTTTAAGTTTAATTTATCTGAAAGCAATAAAACCGGAACTTTAAAAAAATGAACCCAAAATTTATAGTGAAAGAATGCCTATGGTGGCACTCAAGATACTAAAAACTGCTCCATGTTTTATTCTAAACTAGCTACTATGAGCTACCTATAATTCAATGTCCTGGCTGAAAATTTTAATATTTTAACGGCTGCCACCACCACTACTCAGAAAGAAAATATAATCTTGGAAGTAATGAAATCAGTATTCATCCGTTCTGCTTTAACCATACACTAATTTTTAAAAGCCTATTTAAGCCAAAAGTAATAAATGTGCAATCTATGGAAATCCGGTGTTCCGTACTTGAGGCTGTAAATAATTAAAACAGTCAGAAGTCCCTTACCTTATCAATTATCTTCTGAAAATGAACTTCTACAGTACAACTCTGAATATCTTTGTGTTCATCAGAATTGTGTATAAGCACTGAAAGTTTTTTAGATCTTATTTTTTGTGCTCGATAGCCAAACACAAAAAGCATAGAATCAATAACATTGGATTTGCCACTGCCATTTGGGCCAATGATACAGGAAAAACGCTGCATAAAAAGAACAGAAAATAATTAAAGTGAACTTAAAGAAAAGGTCATACTATATTGATTTTAATTTAAACCACTTGCCTTTTTTTTACTTGCACTATTACTTGCACAAAACTATTAACTATTTAAAAGTTTTCATTTCAACTTGTTTATTTATATCACAGTCTCCTCTATCACAAGCTTTAACACTTTAAGTAAGACCTAATTATAGCTTTTTTTTTTTTTAACAAAATCCATTCTAATAGAGAAAATAAAATAGTTCCTTCAAGCAAAAAACTCACCAATTCTACTCAGTGAGGAAAACTTAACAGCTAAAGAGGTACCAAACATAACCAGGATAAACAAAAACCAATTTCAGTTGTTAAAAACACAGGAAACATACCATTGTGTTATCAATCAGGAGAAATATGATAAAAAGTGAAATACACACTCTATACTATTAATAGTTATTTAAAATGGTCAAATACCTTATGAAAAGGTCCCAGAATTTTTTCCCCAGCATAGGATTTGAAGTTCTGGTTTACAATATGAGTTATCATTAGCCGAGGAGCTCCAGCTTCATTGGCCATTGCTGGAGGCGGGGGAGGAGGGATGCTATTCAAAATCTCTTCTAAACTTCTATTATCAATTTCCTCACTTGGTGTCTCTAAGTCAGTCAAAGGAAAGGGAAGGCAAGGGGGGAAAAAGCCTGTATTAGTGCAATTAGTTCAGGGGACTACTGCCTGCTAATCTTTGGGGAAATGTTACTTATGAAACCTAGAAATCTATATTTTCCACTCTAAATGTATTATCCTAAAGTCAGGAGGAATGAGAATTTCAGCTTAGTTTTACATAAAAATAAATTTTTAAAGGAAACGCCACCGGTCACAAAATCCTACAAAAACGTATCTCTTGAGAGTCAAAACATTACAACACAAAGCAAATCTGGGAAAACCACAACAACTCGATTCTCTGTTCCGCGCCTAAACAGGTGGTTAAATCCTAAGGTTCTAGATCCAACTTTCTCCTATCTCTGAGCACCAGAAACCTTCACTTTGGACTCTCAAAGAGCTCAAGCGGCACTGTAAGAGGGGCTTCCTAAAGTCATCCAATTCCTCTACTCGCAAAAGCTACAGTAGTTTCGAGTAAAAATTACCATCATCTCTTTAAACGCAATTTAAGACGCAGGAGGTTAAGTTAGCGTCAAACAACTTTTAACATACAATAAAGTGAATTCTGTCCGGAAAAAAGTCCACTAGCTATTGGCTAACCAAACCGATTTCCGCGGAAATAAAAGAAACAAATTCTTAACTGCAGCCACGTACTTGCCCCAATCCCCTCCAGCACCATTACAGCAAAATTGCACGGCGACTCCAATCTCTGAAAATCCCACCAGCTTTCTTGAGCGGCTCCTCTTGACCTACAGACGTCAACTCCGCAGACCCTTACCTCCGCGCCCCCAAACACCAGCCATTCCCGGGTTGGGCGCGGACCCACCCGGGTCTCCCAGCGAGCTTTTCCTGCGAGTCGCCGCGGGGTACTCACCTGCGGTAGCAGGGGCCGGGCTGCCCGCGCGGCCCGGCGGGGGTTCCGGCTCCGTGTCGCTACTGGCGCCGTCCGGGGACTGCGGCGGCTCTTCTCTCCTCCGCCGGGCGGTGGAAGGCTGGGTGCCTTTACGGGGCATGGTCGCTGGGGCCGAGGGAGAGCCGGGAGCAAGTCAGCCCGCCGGGCTGCAGGACCGGGCCGGTACATTCTGCGCCGGCCTCCGCACTGGGACTGGACTCAGTCCCGTCCCCACCCCGTCCCGCCCGGGAGAAAACCCCGTCCATCCGTTCCCGAGGGCCCCGTTTAAAAATCCCCGCCCGACGCCGGCCGGTGCTCGGTAAAGAAGGCATATAAAATCCAACTGCCAAAAAGGCGGGATTCGATTTCTTATGTCCGAAGCAAGTGGGAAAACCTAGACGTGCTTGGTAATCAAGCAAGGATAGAGCTGCTTAAGTTCTTTTTATTTTCCTAATGCCTCCCCTCTCCCGTCCTTCCACAGTATAGGGGTATGAGAATATTTTCCTTTGATTTCCTAACGAAATATTTCCTGTACTCCAGTTATTTATTGATATTCCCACGCTCCCGGGGCTAGGGAAGCAAGCGCACAGACTGTGAGAGTTCTGTGAGCTTTAGGTTTGAGGGACTATCAGCTCTCCGTAGGGTACCTAAGACTAACGGGCGACTCGCCGCCCACTTTCCCCGCCATTTAGTTCTCCGCGCCGTTGACGGCCCGGGGGCTTCCAGGTCTCCTCGCCACCGTCCGACCCGAAAAGGCGGCCGGAGACCGGGGTGGACCACTCTCAACTTCCAAGTCGGACACAGGCAGCGCCCGCTCCAGTTCAGTCACCTTGGGGTGGCGGGGTTTGTCCCTTCGGGGCCCGCTGCGGAATCTCGTTGGGCAATAAACTACAAAAGGTCACCAGTAAGGGCTCCGACCCGGTCATTAGTCCCTCGGGAGAAGAGAGGTCAGGGGCCCGGGGCACGGGAGACGCCCTTTCCCCGACAGAGACCAGGATTTCTGAGAGGAGGAGATCCGCACCCCCGCCGAGAGACGCTTAAGTAGCTCAGAGAAGTGGCGCCCGCGCGAAGCGCGCGGGAGCCCCGACTGCCGGGAGGCGGCCGAGGGGGGAGGGGTGACAGCGAGAGAAATCTCCCGGCGGCAGCCTCAGCCCTGACTTCGGCTGCTCCAGCTCAAGGCCTCTACTTTCCAGGCGCCCGCAGACGGGGCAGGAAGTAAGAACGTGACAACCTGATCAGGAAAAGAAGTACTTTACCTGCGGGACAGCCCAGTCAGACCAAAGCTGGAAACCGTTGTACAGCACCCCCTCTCCTACCGGTGTTTCGGCTCCGGGTCCTTCACTCGAAAATGGCGCCTAAAATACAAACTCGAACGGAAATTCGTTACAAATGCGCGCAATGCTTTCTGGGAATCACTAATTTGAAAAAAATGCGGCGACTACCACCGCCATCTTCTGGTCGCTTACACGCCTGCGTGAACTCCTGGCGGGACCCTTGGCGGCCGGAGACGTTTCTAAATGAAAATGCGGGGCGAAACAGTTTTGCCTGAGGCCTACGGCAACAGTACTCTTATAAAAACATTAAAAAAAAGCACTCTGGAGAATTTTAAACAAGAGGGAAAAAAAACAGTAGAGCTCCACCCCCTAGGGGGAGTGGGGGCACTGCCGTCCCCTAACGTCCCTTAAAGAGAGGGCGGGCTCGGGTGACCCGCGGCTCTGTAGTATCGCGAGAAGAGGGAGTGTGCGTAGCTCTTAGTAATCACTATGGTGACAGGGAGGTCGGGAGGCTTCTTGGTAACTGGTCCTAGCTCTGGGGGAACAATCGCCACTGCTTTCCTGCAACTTAAGGTAAATCTCTTCACCTCGGGACTTGGTGAAGAAGGGGTTTGAAAATTGTGGCCATCAGTGGATCCCACTATACCTGCTTTAATAGTGTATGCGGCATAGGGCATCAGCTATTTTCCGTCTCCCTGGAAGCAGTGGGACTCTGGACGCAGCTTTTGGGATGCGAAGCAGGAAGCCCAGAGTTTGGAGGGAGTAGAAGGACAAGAACAGAAAAACCTGGGTTGGTGAATGATGGTATAGTGTACACGTGAAAAGCAAAATAATTTAGAATTTATTGGTGTTAGGTCATTAGTGTCTCTAGTGGAAAGGAGATTTCGGGCTTTGAAAATCATTTGAAAGATTTCGTAATGGAAGAAGTGATTTGTTGGTGTCATCTGATTGTCTTTATGAGAAAATTATTAAATATTTAATATTTAATAAATAACTTCTCAAACAACTTTTGAATGCTTTGAACTGTATAAGGTATAATCAGGATTGTTAGGCAGGTATTCCTGTTCCTAGACAATTTAGTTTTGTTAGTCCATTTTTAACCTGGAGCCTGTGGTCCTGGTGGTAAGGTAATTGAGATTCAGTGGAGTTCCTAACACTTCCCCGGCTCCCCGCTGAAACTGTATGCGGAATTCCGTGTGTTTGTTCATTGTTCTGGGGAGTTAGTTTTCCCGGCACTTTCATCAGATTCTCAAACGTGGTCCTAATCCCCCGTTATGTTAAGCACTGGTTGATTTGACTACCTCCAATAAGTATTTATTCAGCGATGCATATGTAGTTGACATTAAGGACTGGGAGCCCTTTTTCAAAACCTCTTTAACCTTTGCATATCTAGGGGTGGCATAGTGAAGCACTGATAAGTCTGCTTTATGAATGAATTTACATTAGCATTCTAAGTATTATAAGTCTGGCCCCAGAAGCATTATTATGTCAGGTTCAGTGATTTTCTAGAGGGGTGTGGAAGACACACCCCGCCAACTGTAGTAATTTGGTGAGGTTCAGAGAGACTGGTGTGGTTTGCAGGGGTATTGACTCCATACTATGTAATATGCCTTTAAAATTGAAAAAAAAAGTATTGTTATCTTACAATAATAACTACATACAATAAAACTCAATAAAAAATTTTGGCTGTTGGTTATATCAAGAAAATGTAATGATTCTCTTTGAAAGCTTCTGTAATCATATGGATTTTTGAAATTTGTAAAATATTACAAAACCTGAGTTGGAGAGATCAACCATGAAAAAAAACAAAAACTAGACAAAAATTGAGTGGTGTATAAGGGTCACAGATCATAAGATAGCAGTAGAAAGATGTAACGTAAAAAAATCCCAAATCCCATAATTTTTTAGCTACGTGCTTGGATAATTTACTCAATTTATCAGTCTCTTTGGGACTTTTTATTATGAAATCAGCATGTAATGCCCACCTCCTAGGACTGTTTATAATTGTCTCTAACACATATGGTGTAAGCATTTGATATTACTGTGTTTATAATAACTGACCTTATTAGGGCATGTGCTAAGGATGAACAATGGGATGTCAAGTTAGAAGGTTGGCTTATGAAAGGCCTTGAGAGCCAGATTGAGGATGGTAGATATGATATGGAGGAAACACCTATTAGAAAATGTTTGAGCTAAGGAATGACTTGGTAGAAAAGAAAAAAAAAAACAGTTATATGGGATGTGTTAGAAAAAAGACTTAGATCAGGCATAGCTTTCTTAAGTTATTACTGTATAGTCTCCCATGTGGAAGGTGAAAAGTACCTACACAGTAGAATGGAAAAATTCCAGGCACGTTTGGGAGGAAAAATATATAGCTTTTTAGTTTTTAATGGTTAAGAGTCTAAACACGTAAAGCCAATCAGATACTATTCTTTGTTGGCAATCCCTGAATTAGTGATGAGGGGATAGAAATAAAAACAAGTTAGAGATAATTCCTGGTTTTATTTTCTTTGATGATTGCTATAAATAACAGTAAGTCTTAATGACAGATAAGAAAGAAATGTTACTTCAATAAATCAATCAAGTTACCAATAGCTTTAGATTGAGTCGAACCTAACCATGCTTCACTCAGAACAAGTATTTTTAAAACATGTTTAAGCCAGTTTGTATAATGTAGAAAAGACATTTTTGTCTTTTCTACATTTTGTAGAAAACAGCTACAGAGTAGACTTAAATCTAAAGTGAAAGTAGGACGCTTAAAACAAGTGAAGAAGTGATTTGAGAAGAGATTAGAGTCACAAGAAAAAAAGATTGATCCCTTCTAATACTTTGGATACTTCTCATGAAATTAACAAAGTTAAATTATAAAAAGAAGCTGGTCAGATTGAGATGGACTAATTTATAGTCATTTGGGAAAGTAAACCAAGTCTCATCTTTCTGATCCCAAATCATGTACTAACAACCATTATGTGTAATTTCAGGCAGTCTGAGAACAGAACCCTCCGTTTTTACATTTTAAAAGTGAAACTGTACCACATAGGAAGAAATAAGAGTAAATTAAAAGAGAAAAATTAGAATTCAAATCCACATTTTCCATTCTTTAAATGCACAGTTAAGTTTTGTCATCATCATCATATGTTTTTGGGGGCTCCTGGTTGGCTCAGTTGGTGAGGCACCCGACTCTTGATTTTGGCTCAGGTCATGATCTCAGGGTGGGAGGAGGGGAGAATTGAGTCCTGCTTAAGATTCTTTCTTTCCTTCTTCTGCCCTTCCCCGTTTCATCCTCTTCCTCTCTCTGTCTCTTCCCACCCCACAAAAAAAGAAAAAATGTTATTTGTCTGTCTTCTAATGTGGTTTCAACATTCATAATGTCTGTTATTAAATTTGTGGATAAATCTTTAAAAATATTTTAAAATATTAATCAGGTTTTAGTTAATTATAAATATTTGGATTAATTAGATATTAACTAATAAATAAAAGTGATAAATAAACATGATCTTATGTAAGTAATGAATAAATACCTAGAGAATATTGTTCAAGATTAATAAATTGATTGGGCCTGGCCAACTCCGTTGGTGGAACGTGTGACTCTTGACCTCCGGGTAGTGGGTTCAGCCCCATGTTGGGTGTCGAGATTACTTAAAAATAAAATCTTTAAAAAAGAAAGATTAATAAATTGACTTATAACAGCATAGATAGTAGTGAATATTCCTCTTGATAATATAATGTGATACATTTACATATTATACATTTTATATATGACACATATGCATCTGTATAATATGCATATGTATGTGTAAGTGTGTATATATATACACATACTTTATACATTATATATTAGTACATGAATGTTATTGAAATTCTCACCTATCTTAACACACAAAAAAAGGAAGTGAAAAAGTGAAATAGTTTTCTAGGAAAAGACTGTTTTGAAAAATGACCTTGCTTTTATTCATGTAGGTTGGAATTAGGAAAGATCTATCCAGTAGGCAGCAGAGAAAGAGAATACAGCTTAGGGAAGAAAATAGGATGAGACAGTACTATATGAATGGTTGAAACAAAAATAGATTAGTTTTTTAAGGTTGTAAATAAAGAGAGAATACCACCAAAAACTGTCCCTTCTTAGAATCTAGAAAAAAATAATTATTGTAATGTTTCAGGATTTTAGATTTTAGGTAATAGGAAACCTAAATTGTCTTGAGAAAAATAAATTGGCTTTCATAATCAAAAAGTCAGGTGAGTGTCACTGGATTCAGTGTTCAAATAAGGACATAGGATTTCTTTGCTCTACTTTGCATTCCATTGTCTTGGTGTTCCTCTTGTATAGTGGTCTCTGGCACCTCCAGGCCCTTCCCTTGGTGTGGTAAGATGGCTATGGTAACTCCAGCCTCAGATCTTCTAAAATTAAAGACCAGGGGTAAGGAGAGTTTTTCTTCCCCATCATTTATTTGAATAAAAGTCTTGGGCCACCTGTGAAACAGTCTCTGTGCAAAGGGAATGGAATGTTCTAATTGGCTTAAGTCTCTCTAATGCTGGCTTCATTGAAGCCACATGGGCTAAACGTGGGGAAGTGGGTAGTCCAAGGAGCAAAATTCTTTGTAGCAGGAAAAGGGTGAATATGTGTAGAGTGTATTCACTTTTCACTATGAATAGGTAACAATAATTTAGTTCTTTCTATGTTCCAGGCACTTTACTGGATGTTTTATATACATTTAATCATAACCAACCTGTGAAGTAGGTATTATTACCCTATTTTATATAAGGAAGAAAATTGAATACAGTATCTGGAAGATCAGTAGATAAAACTTACAATAAGAAGAGGGCCAAGTGCAGTAGAGACTTTAAAGGGAATGAGAATGGTGATCCTATGAAAAAAAATTATTAGTTTTTTTTTCCAAATGCAGAAATGCATAAAAAAAACTGGGCCATCATCCAATCAGATAATCCTGTGCTAAATATATAAATGTACAGACAAATAAAATACTATGAACATGGTAAAAACTTTAAATAGTACACAAACATAAAATGACCGTTAATAGCCTCCTTTTTCATCCCAGTGTCCTTACCCTCACAAAGGTCTCTTTTGCCTTGCTCATCTTCCTAGAAAAATGTTTTAAAGTCCACTAGCTTAATATATATCCCTTTTTATTTACACAAAAAGTGCATTCTGTAATACTGCTAACTTTCCTTTTGTCATTTAACATTATAGATATCTTTATCAAAACATACAGATTCAATACACGCAGATTCATCTCATTTTTTATTTTTATTTTATTTTATTTTATTTTTTTTTTATTTCTAGGATAGAGAGAGACAGCGTGAACAGGGGAGGGTCAGAGAGAGAGGGAGACACAGACTCTGAAACAGGCTCCAGGCCCTGAGCTGGCAGTCAGCACAGAGCCCGACGCGGGGCTCGAACCCACAAACCGCGAGATCATGACCTAAGCGAAAGCCAGACGCTTAACCGACTGAGCCACCCAGGCGCCCCTATCTCATTTTTTAAATAGTTGCACAGCACTTTAACATATTGTGACTGTGATTCTTTTATGCTAGTTGGTGAATTAAAAGGATGAATGAAAGATGACTACTTATTTCAGTTTTGAGAATCACATGGTTTATTGGCTAGAATTTATTAGGTCACCCTGCAAAAGGATTATAAATACAGCAAACAAGAATAATAAAAGTCTGGTTGGCAAGAGCTAGGTATAATCATAGCTAGAATTGAAGGGAAATGTAAATACCACAGCATACACATATTCTTTAGCAAATGCATACAGTAATTGGAGTGAGATGGCGGTTGCAGGTCTTCAGTAATTAACTCTATGGCCATTCACAAGCCTGCTTCCTTTGCTTGTTATGACTTTGAATCTGTCCCTGGAAATAATGAGCCTGCTTCTCTCTTCCTTGCCAGGCTTTAGTCTGCAAGCGATTTTTTTTTTTAATGTTTTATTTATTTCTGAGAGAGAGAGAGATAGCGTGAGCAGGGGAGGGTCTGAGAGAGAGGGAGACACAGAATCTGAAACAGACTCCAGGCTCTGAGCTGTGAGCACAGAGCCCGACGCCGGGCTCGAACCCACGAACCGTGAGATAAAGACCCGAGCTGAAGCCAGTCGCTTAACCGACTGGCCACCCAGGCGCCCCGCGATTTTTTTTTTTTTAGTGTTTATTTTGAGAGAAAGAGAGAGAGCAAGGGAGGGATAGAGAGAGAAGAAGAGACAGAATCCCAAGCAGGCTCCTCACTGTCGGCACTGAGTCTGACACCAGGCTGGATCTCATGAACTGTAAGATAATGACCTGAGCTGAAATCAAGAGTTGGAACTTTCATTGACTTAGCCACCCAGGTGCCCCAAGTCTATAAGTATTTTTATGGTGGGACAAACCTGAGTAAAAGATCTGCCTCTCTCTCCCTCCTTGCTATCCTGGGAAAGAGTCACAGGAGTCTGATCAGAGCTATCAATTTAGAAAACTGTTCATAAAAATTGCACTTTTAAAAATAGGGCGTTGGGTAGTTAGAAGCAAACCATTAGTTATAATATCAATTCCCAAGGGTTAGCCAATATGCAAATAACCTAAAAAGAACTTGGTATGATCTAGCTCTTGTGCTTTATCTATTCTTCACATTCTTGTTCATTACTGAGGCTTGTCTGCTATTTCTTATCTATAAGTTAATAAGTTATACTTTCTCTCTTTCCTGCCTAAAATTTTGCTCATTTTGTTAGTGGTTCTACCTCTTAGTTTTAATTCTTAAATCTAGTTTTTTTTTTTTCATTTTTTAAAACCATTTAACCATTTTGAAGTGTACAGTTCAGTGTCATTGAGTACATTTATATTGTTATACTACTATCACTTCCATCTATCCACAGAACTCTTTTCATCTTTCAGAACTGAAACACCGTACCCATTAAATAATAGCTTCTCATTCTTCCTCTCCCCTGCCCCCACCTCATGGAAACCACCACTCTATTATCTGTCTCTATGAATTTGACTACTCTAGGTACTTCATATAAATGGAACACACAGTATCTGCCCTTTTGTGACTGGATTATTTCAATTAGCATAATGTTTAGTCTAATTCTTAACATTAATTCTTAATTCTAGTTTCTTGATTCTAACCCTGTTTCACTTTATAAATGCACATATTTACAACGTGAGTGTATAATCTGTGATAAACATTTAAGTTTCATTTTTGATAGAACTATACAGAGTTCTTTAATAAGCAGGTTTATGTAGTTACATATATATCTTGGTGTACATTTATATGCATATGATAAATTACTGTGACTAGGAATTATTCCTGAGGTAGATTTCTTTATATAATATTTCCATTGAATCAGTAGCTTCTAACCCAAAATAAAGCACAGATGTTTCACATTGGCAGAGTGTGGGCTACTTGCCTGTGTCCTAGCTGTAAGGAAGGCAAGAGAGGAAATAATTTTTTTATACTGAGGAAAGAACTCATGGCAATCAAAGGTTTTGGGGTGGAGAAAAAAAATAAGTGACCATTAGCACTAATCTATCTGTCCTTCAGTAATGTATGGGAGTATCTGTTTCTCCATACGCCAGCACTGGGTTCTGGGTATTTTGCGCTGAACCACTCTGATAACAGAAAAATGGTATCTAGTTGTTTTAGTTTTCACTTCTTTAATTATAACTGAGGCTTGTTTCATGTTTTTGATTGCCCACTGACGATCTGTATTTATATTTCTGTGAACTGTTCACTTAAGTGTTTATCAGTGCTGTGACCAAATGACTTCATGGGGGACCATGCTGTCTTAGTTATCCTCTGCTTCTTGTATTACCAATCTTTCCCTCTCCACTGGTGCTTCTTCCTTTGTCTCCAAACATACTGAGGTCTACCCTAGTTTAAAAGGTCTTCATAGCTGCTATTCTGTTTCTTCCTTTAACCTCTACACTTAAATACCTTTATATGTATGTATATATATATATCTTTATATATACCTTTATATGTATATATATACCTTTATATGTATATATATGTGTGTATATATATATATATACTCATATACCTTTATCTTCTACATTTATGAGCTGTGCCTGCTGATTCCATTTTATTGTATGCAGGGATGATTCTAGCTGCAGAGGGTATAGGAACGAACTAAATAGACAAAAGTTCTTACACTTAAGGAGCTTACATTTTAAAGAGGGAAACCGCAAGTAAAATACATAATATGCCAAATGGCCTTAAATAGGATATACAGGGAAGGCTTTACAGAGGTGACTTTGGGAGAAAGATGTAAATGAGGGAAGAGGAGTAAACCATGCAGCTATCTGGGGGCAGGGATTCCAAACAAAGAACACAAGTACAAAGGCCCCAAGGCGGGAGCATGCTTAGTATGTTAGAGTATTTTGAGCAGAAAAGTGCCATGATCTATTTTAAAGCAGTCACTTTGGGTGCCGTGGTAAGTATAGATCATGAGGGGTTAGAGACCAATTAGGAGGTTATTATAATTCAGGTTAACAAATCATAGCACCTTGAACTGGGGTCACAGCATTGGGAGTGGTGAAAATCAGATATTCTGAAGACAAAGCATAAAAATTTTGATTTTTAAAAATTGGATTTGGGGGCGCCTGGGTGGCTTAGTCAGTTAAGCGTCCGACTTTCGCTTAGGTCATGATCTCGCGGTTCGTGGGTTCGAGCCCCGCGTCGGGCTCTGTGCTGACTGCCAGCTCAGAGCCTGGAGCCTGTTTCAGAGTCTATGACTCCCTCTCTCTCTGACCCTCCCCTGCTCACGCTGTCTCTCTCTCTCTCTCCTAGAAATAAATAAAAATATTTAAAAAAAAAAGAAAAAGAAAAAAATTGGATTAGGGATGTAAGAGTAAGTGGCAGTTCTAAAGTTTAGGTAATTTCTAAATTCTTCCACTGTGCAAGTAGAAGAAAGGAATTGCCATTTGCTGAGATGGGTAAGACTTTGAGGAGTGAAGTTGGAGGAAAGATCGGGAGTTTGATTTGAATCTCAAGTTTGAGATGTCTGTTAGACATTCAGATAAGTTGTCAAATAATCAGATATAAAAGTCAGGTTCTGAGGCGCCTGTGTGGCTCAGTCGGTTAAGCAACCAACTTCGGCTCAGGTCATGATCTCGGGGTTCGTGAGTTTGAGTCCTGCATCGGGCTCTGTGCTGATAGCTAGCTCAGAGCCTGGAGTCTATTTTAGATTCTGTATCTCCCTCTCTCTCTGACCCTCCCCTGCTCATGCTGTCTCTCTCTCTCAGAAATAAATTAAAAAAAAAACATTAAAATTTTTTTTAAAAAAAAGTCACGTTCAGTGGAGAGGTCTGAACTTGGAGATAAGAAATTGTAAGTTGTCACTATGTAGTCAATATATTTGAATTTATAGTAAGCCATGAAATTAGGTGATATCACCATGGTGGTGAGTGTAGATATAGAGGAGGTACAAAGACCGAGCCTACAGTTTAAGGTTGGGAAAATTAGGAGAAAAGGCTGGTGAAATTTATTTCCTCTATAATTCTGCAATTACTTTCCTTCCCTACACTGCCCCTGGAAATAAATCCTAACAGATTGAAAAGGAATCCCACAGAGTTGCATGTGCTCTTAGGAAGGTTGCATCTTCCTCCCTTAACAAAACTCTGCGTCAGACTATGAACTACCTAAGAGAACAGTTCCAGGAAAAAGGCTACAGTTTACATTGATTATCCACCTTCCCTTGAAAGACCATTGGAGCTATTCCAGTAGACCTTACATCTGTGTATCTATCAGTCTTCACATTTAAGAGTCTTAATTTTCTGCGTTAGTTCTTTATTATGTTTAGCCGTTGCTGATGGTAACTTACACATGATAAAACTTTATTCTTTATCTCTGAATAGGTGATACAAGGCTGATACGATGACTCTCCACAAGGTCAAGAATCTTGGTTCCTTTTATCTTGTTGCTGTGTGATACATGGCCTTGATAACATGACTTGAGAGTATTATTCTTTTTCCTTTCTTAATGTCTATTTTTGAGAGGTGCCTGGGTGGCTCAGTTGGTTAAGTATCAGGCTCTTGACTTCAGCTCAGGCTGTGATCTCATGGCTTGTGAGATGAGGTGTGTGTGGTGCTCCACGCAGACAGTGTGGTGCATGCTTAGGACCCTCTCTCCCTCTCTCTCTGTCCTTCTGCCCCCTCAAAATAAATAAAGGAACAATAAATAAATTAGAGAGAGAGCATGCTCGCATGTGAGGACAGGGTAGGAGAAGAGAAAGAGGGAGACAGGATCCAAAGTAGGCTCTGCGCTGACAGCAGAGAACCCAGTTCAGGGCTTGAACCCACAAACTGTGAGATCATGACTTGAAGTGAACTCAGATACTCAACTCACTGAGCCACCCAGGCACCCCAAGAGCATTACTTTTTTTGTTTTAATGTTTTATTTATTTTATTTCTGAGAGAGAGAGAGAGCGTATGCAGGGGAGGGTCACAGAGAGAAGGAGATACAGAATCTGAAACAGGCACCAGGCTCTGAGCTAGCTATCAGCACAGAGCCCGACACGGGGCTTGAACCCATAAACCGTGAGATCATGACCCAAACCGAAGTCAGTTGCTTAACTGACTGAGCCACCCAGGTACCCCATAGCATTACTTTTATTTTCCTAGTTTTTTAAGAAATGTTTAATTTTTATTTATTTTTGGGAGAGAGAGAGAGTGACAGAGTGTGAGTCGGTGAGGAGCAGAGAGAGAGGGAAATAAAGAATCCAAAGCAGTCTCTAGGCTCTGAGCCCCAGAGCCAGATGAGGGGCTTGAAGATCACAACCTGAGCTGAAGTTGGACACTTAATTGAGCCACCCAGGCGTCCCTTATTTTCCAAGTTTTTATTTTTCAATTTTATTGTGATTTATAAAACTTTTATAAGAGTTAATAAAATGGCTTTCTAAGGTAACTCATTTACTTTTATTATTGCTGCTGTGGTTAGCCACAACTTTTGGGCAGTGTTATCTAACCCCCATAGAGTGTAAATCCCAGATTGGGCCACTAGGTTGATGATGCTATCATATCTCCATGTGGGTTTCAGAATTGTTAATGCCCTATGTGGCCACACGTAGTTTTGAGGGCACCTGGGAAACATATTTTTACTCTAGGTGGCCAGATGTACAGCAAAAATTCAGATTCTTCTACCCCAGAAGCAGATATGAGTGAATATTGGAGGGACAGTCAGTCATTTCTACTATTTCCCACCATCTGTCCCAAACTCTTAGTTCCTCCCCATCTAAAACTCTACCTTTTTGAAATCACGGTGAGTCATTGGCCAAATCTGCACCCTCAGCTTTTACTCTGCATGATCGCTTTACCTTGTTAGTCTAACTTAAATCTGGTTAAATCCAAGGAAATCTCCTTAAATCTAAGAAAACTGCTTTCCCCATGGCCTCATCAGGTGGAGGCTATTTTGCCTCCCAGAATCCCATGTGTCAGAGGGCCTTGTTTCTCACTGATGTATCTGGACAATTGAGTCTCTTTCTCTTCCTTTTTAAAATTTCCTAGTCCCTTGGGGCGCCTAGGTGGCTCAGTCAGTTAAGTGTCCGACTTCAGCTCAGGTCATGATCTCACGGTTCGTTTAAAATCTGTTTTAAGTATCCCTTTGTTTATGTATCTTCAATTGTTTTTCTGTTTACCTTCCTCTAGAATCTTTTTTAAAATGTTTATTTATTTTTCTTGAGGGGGGAGGGACTGAGAGAGAATCCCAAGCAGGCTCTGCACTGTCAGCATAGAGCCTGATATAAGGCTCCGTCTCATGAACCATGAGATCATGGCCTTAGCTGAAGTCAAGATTCTGGCACCTAACTGACTGAGCCACCCAGGTACCCTACTTCCTCTTGAATCTTAATGTTGACAATTGTCCAGACTTTAATAGGACTTCTAGACCATTGAAGCTACCACATTTTCATGTTCTGCTAGGTAGCCTTATCTTACACCATGGTTTTGAATGTGATCTTTGTGCTGATAACACATCAACTAATATCTCATTGAGATCTCCAGCTCTGACATCTCCCTTGACTCCAAACTTGGATATCCATTTTCTCCTTGAATTCTCTATTTGCATGTATAATGGGCACCTTGAACTTAACAAATTCAAGACAGACTTTTTGATATCCTCCCTTCCAACCTGTTTCTCCCTCCAACTTCTCATCTCAGTATCTCAGTAAATGGCAACTGCATTCTACCTGTTGAAACCTTAGAGTCATTATTTGACTACTCTTTCTCTTAAGCCCAATACATCAACAAATCCTGTGGAATCTTCTTTCAAAATGTATTCAGAATGTGCCCACTTCATACCATTTGTGCCATTACTGGCCCCCTCATTCAAGCCACTTTGATCTCTCTTATAGATTATTGAAATCTTAACTGGCCTCCCTGCTTCCAGTCTTGCTCATCCTTGATCTGTTTTTCCTTTTTTTTCCCCCCATACCATCCATATTGCCATTTTAACAATATAAGTCTGATCATATCACTTCATTGCTTCATAACTCTTTACTGGCTTCCCCATTCATTCAGAAGAAAAACTGAAGCTTTTATGATGGTTTTCCAAGCCCCTGCTTGATCTGTGTCCTTCCTGCACTTTTCCAATTTCCTGCCACTCCCTTCACTTTCCTATGTCTTAGCCATACTGACTAATACTGGCCATTGTGATCTGACTTAACCTTAAAAACATTACTGGCTGTCATATTTAGAAGAATTTGAAGTGGTAAGTGAAGGAGCAGAAAGATCATTTCTGGGTCCACTGCAGTAACGGATGTAGAAGACGATGGTGGCTTTGGACTATGAAGGAAGTGCAGAGAAGTGACCATATTTGGAATATATTTTGGTAGCTAGACTATCAGGGTTTGCAGGGCACATTTTTTTCCTCTTAAGCCCCACAAATGTTGACCCGTAATGGACCAAAAGCAATTATCAATGATCAATGATTTTGAGTAACAAAGGCAGAATTGCTCCCATCTGCTTCCCGTATAAAGTTGCAAAATATATCAAGTTTGCTATACTCTAGAGATTTTCTTACAGTTATCTCCCCCACACCGGCCACTTCCTTTCCCCAAATACTATTGACTGGTCAGATCCTTGGTGACCATGTCTTTGGGCAGAAAAAAAGCCTCAGTGCAGTCCTCAGACAGCTCTGCACTTTCGCAAATTTGCTGTGCTCTAATCCTACTTTTCCTTTATTCCTCTATCCAATCTCACATCAGAATGCACATACCATGCAGATGATCTCAGCTAAATAGGATATATGGAGAAAATCTGTCTGAGCAAGGGAGAATCTTCCCAGTGTTAGAATGCTCTGATAGCTTGGCACCACATTTATCTTTGGGAAGGAATTATTCTTAATTGATATGAATTTCAGCAATTTGAGGTATTTTGATGTATGGTAGATACATCATGCCTTTGCTAAAGATCTTTTAAGTTTCTGAGTGTGATTATATATTCAGATTATATATATTTTTTCTTATCTATTGTGTTGTCATTTCTAGAAGCAACTATTTCTCTGCCTTTGTTGTTTTAAAATCCTTATAAACTTGGTGAATTTGAATTATTGTGAAAAAGCAGCATTTTGTAAATATCTTTGCTCTTGTTTCCCCTGTAATGAGAGAAGTTCTGATGGAAGGGAGGAAAGAGTTTTGAGAAAGGTGCAAAAGATGCTCCTAAGGACCAAAAAGTGAGGTTGGATGCAATGCCTAGGAGAGAGTGTATTCTTGCTTTGGCTACTATAGATAGATTCATACTTCCGAAAAACAAAAATCTCCCTAGATGAACTAACGGGAAGAGAAAAGTTTCTGACCCTAATAGCATATTGGTTGACCATAAAACTTCAGATTTTTTTTCTGTGGTTTTAACAGTCCCCATTGCCACTCTCACCCCCACCTAGTCTAACAAATTTATGAGCAGAGTGAATGAAAAAGGTGCTCTGAAATATAGCAGTATTTACCACCTTGTTGATCTAAAAGTCTTCTTGGATTTGGGAGAATGAGAAATTATCTAAGGGAGTGCCCACTGAATACTTAATCTATACTCAGCACCTCCTTTGACATACTTAGCAGTAATTTTCTACTTGGCGAAGGGTTTCTTTTTTCTTTTAAATACACTTCCACTTTTTTTCTTTTTAGATTAGTCATATTACTCAGGATTCTGTCACTATAAATTTGACTCAGACAATTTAGCATTTTCTTAGTTTATATCTTTTGCTTAAAGTTTTTTTAAAATTCTAGTATAGTTAACATACAGTGTTATATTAGTTCCAGGTGTACAATATAGTGACTCAACAATTCTATACATTACTCAGTGATCTCCATGGTAAGTGCACTCTTTAATGCCCATCACCTTTTTCACCTATCACCCCTTCCACCTCCCCTCTGGTCATCATCAGTTTGTTCTTTATAGTTAAGAGTCTGTTTCTTGGTTTCTCTTCCTCTCTTCATTTGTCTTTGTTTTGTTTCCCATGTTCCACATATGAGTGAGATCGTATGGTATTTGTCTTTCTCTGACCAGCTTGTTTTGCTTAGCATTATACTTTCAAGACCCTTCCATGTTGCTGCAAGTGGCAAGATTTCATTCTTTTATGACTGAATAGTGTTCCATTATATATATATGTATATATATCTCATTTCTTTTTTATTCAATGGATCTATCAGTGGACACTTGGGCTCCTTCCATAATTTAGCTATGTAATGATGCAATAAGCATAAGGGTACATATATCCTTTCAAATTAGTGTTTTTGTGTTTTTTGGGTAAATACCCAGTAGTGCAAACTGAATTATAGGGTAATTCTATTTTTAATTTTTTGAGGAATCTCCATTTGATTTATATTGTTTGATGACATGGTTATTTGCGGGGAGTATTACTCTTCTTTTTCCGTATTTTTATTTGGTAATTATATTGTGTTTTTTATGTAACTTTTATAAGTTCTTTAACTTTCTTCCTTAAATAACTCTCTTATTTTTCACATTGCCACCATGGCAACCATAACTATTGATCAGTGTATCTACCTCCAGTATAATGTACACCTCAGATTGGGGTGCCTGGGTGGCTAAATTGGTTCAGCTTCTGACTCTTGATTTCAGCTCAGGTCACGATCGCATGGTTTGTGAATTTGAGCTCCATGTTGGGCTCCACACTGCCAGTGCAGATTCTTTCTCTCCCTTTCTCTCTGCCCTCCCCTACTCATGCACATGTGTGCATGCATGTGTGTATGTGTGCGTGCACATTCTCTCTCTCAAAATAAATAAATAAACTTAAAAAAAAAAGAGTATACACTTCAGATTGGACCACTAGGTTGATGATGTCATAATATTTCTATGTGGGGTTCAGAAGTAAGGCCATTAAAATTAAGGCCCTTGATCCCTTGATCCGACCTTGGGAATTTATTCTAATGTGTAAACCATTCAATAGGACCAATATTGATCTGCCATTAAGGGGTTTCCAGTTTATAGAGTCCTTTGATTCGGCCCCAGGAAAGCCTTTGGAAATTATTTACCTGGCCAGATTTAGCGGGGTTCAGGCAGGTTGTAGTGGACCTCTGGAGTCCAACCCAAGGCTTCCAGTCACTCCTTGGCAGGATTAGTGCACTGACTAGTTTCTTCCTCTTTCCATATATTTGATGCCAAAGGTATTAAAGGCATTTCAGTGTCCTTGGAGTGCTAAGATGTTTTGTTTGCTTTTATTTTTTTGTGTAGATGTGTTTGTTTCTAATGCATATTTTATATTTTCCCTTTAACTTTTATTTTACAGTGAATACAATCAAGTGGCATTTTAAAATTTTGCTGAAAGTGGAGACATGAGACTGAAGATATCTCTTTTAAAAGAACCAAAGCATATCCTTTTGATACTTACAAACCTCATTGTGATCATCTTACTAGAATATTAAAAGTTTTTTTTTTCTATTTTGTATTCTTGTTAGAGAGTGGATTTTTAAAAATTCTTTTAAAGGTAATTTAGCTAAATTGTTTTTGAAATATTTGAGATCATGTTTTGCAGGTAATTTTCCAAAGCAAACTGTTTGCTCTAAATCTAATTTTCAAATTTTTCTTATTCTACTTAAGTACTATGCTCAAGTACATAAAACACAGTTTTTGTTTAGTCTAGTAGGATCTTGAAGAGGAGCTTTTTTAAAAACCAAATAATTTCTTTGCTAGTATGATCTGGTATGTTTTCATTGAGCTCTGCTCTATTTCTTCATACTCATGATAAAATGTAGGATAAGCTAGGGAAATCTGAGCAGTCAGACCTTTATTATTTCATGTAGGAAGGTAGCAATTATAAATATTTTCTCAAATGCATGACTGTATATTTTGTTAGTAAGAATACCGTATACGTGTCAAGAAAATATGACAGGCCTCTCTACCTTTGTTCTTAGTTATCTAGATCAGTGCTTCTGTAAGAATCATCTCTAGACCATATTGCAGGTCTGTGAAGAGATATGTACAGAAATTAGAAAGTAAGAGGTAAGAAAATTTTGTAGCAATTCGACATTGTCATAACACCAAAATATAAGATCATTTTTCTAATAATTCATTTTTATTTTGTCTTGTAAAATGTTCTGCACTGGAATTGAAATAAAGAAAAATATGGTCCTTCATCAGAGATAGCAAAGGACTGTTTAGACATTTAATCAAACTTTTAAAATTTATATTATTTTACCTTTAGAGTGAAAATATAATTCCTTTTATTTTTCCTTAAATCATGTTTATTGTCTTTTCAAAGTGTGCCTTCAGGAGTTTATGCCTTATAAGTTTTACATATTTTGACTGTGTCCATTGTCTGCTTTTACCTTTCCAAGTTGAGGAATGATGACAGCTTTTAAAACTTTCTTAATCTGTTAGTCCCCTCATTTCTCCCATACTCTTGAAGATACATCATACATGTCTGATGTATACTCGTATCAATTTATATATGGATAAACAATGTTTTTTTTTTATTTGGGATGGGTGTATTCTGTGTATGTGTGTATGTGTGCGCGCTCACATGCACGCGCATATGTGTATTTTTGTTCTTGATTTTACCTAACATTCTCCCTTTCTGAAGGTTTAACTTAACATTGTTTAGGCTATAGCAATTATATTGTAACAGTTTTTTCAGTAATGGTCTAGTGATATCCAGTCCTTTTGTTTAGATTATAGTTTGAGTTCTGAATATTCCAGTGCCACTTTATTATCTATTTGTACAGACTGTCAAGCTCTTCCTATAATTTCTCTTTTACCTTTTTGGTTATTTGCTTAATCTATCATTTTGAAGTATTAAAAAATCTTAAAATATTTGAGAATAATTATGGCACATGGTCTTTTTGTTTTTCATTGGAGTTTATTGATTGCTCAGCTAAGCCAATATAAACCACTAATGAGAAGAGATGAAAGTAAAAGGATTATACAGGAACAAAAAGAGAACAAACAACCCAACTAGGCATGATCTGTAATACAGAAACCCAGATATAAGCAAGAGAAAGCTCTCTCATAAATGGTGAACTGAAATGCCTTCCCTAGATACACAGTTGTGCCAGGGTAAGCAGCCTGTTGGAGGAAGAGAGGGCTACTTGAGCACCTCAATTTGTAGAAATCCTTATGATAAATCAGAGACAATGTAGTTAGAGACAAATGAGTTACATAAGGTAAGAATTTTAGGTTTCATATCTATCTAATGCTATGTAACATGTAGGTGCAGTACGTTATAATTGAGTTGTTCCCTGAATTTAATGTCAAAAATTTGGTAAGATTTTAGTTTTGGCAGTTAAGCTGTAGGTTTTTTTCCTAGGTAAATTGTTACTATAATGTGTAATTTAAACAGGTATTACTGTTAGATTTCAGGCTTTAACACTTGATTTTTTAAACTTATCAAAATAATACATGTTGATTCTTTTATTCTTTCTTTTTTTTTCTACAAATAGTTTATTGTCAAGTTGGTTTCCATATAACACCCAGTGCTCATCCCCACAAGTGCCCTTCTCCATGCCCATCTGCCCCCTCCCCCCACACACCCATCAGTCCTCAGTTTGTTCTCAGCATTCAAGAGTCTCTCATGGTTTGCCTCTCTCCCTCTCCCCCATCATTTCCCCCCTTCTTCTCCCCCATGGTCCTCCATTAAGTTCCTCCTAATCCTCCTATACTGCAAACATATGGTATTTGTCCTTCTCTGCCTGGCTTATTTCGCTCAGCATAACACCCTCAAGGTCCATCCATGTTGCTACACATGGCCAGATTTCATTCTTTCTCATTGCCATAAAATATGCTGATTCTAATAAATAATACAAATATATGTAAATTTAAAAATTATAGTTCCTTTTTTCTTCTCACCTATCTCCCAACAGTTTAGTGTATATCTTTTCATATCTTTTGATCTGTTATCTGACATCTGTTGATGTCTTTGTGTATCATCTGGCCATATTTATGGAATATTTCATACTACAATTTAAAAATTTTCAGGCCACCAGATCTTTCTTTTTTTCCTCTTTTGGCATGTGGGTTTCTTGCTTTCCATTCTTCTTACAACTGTTGTGGTAGATACTTATTTTCCTTTTTATGGAGAAAATACCAAAGTCATAAAATGAAAATATATGTAGAACCTTAAAATATTTGACCTTATTTTATCTTTTTTTTATAATCTGCATCTGCAAATTATTTTATTTATTAAGATTTAAGGCTTTTCTGTGTTTTATATCTCCTTAACATGGTGACACATCAAGAATTAGTCAGCTGTGTGGGCTGGACTACTGCTGAAGAACTGTATTCATGTAGTGATGACCACCAGATAGTGAAGTGGAACTTGTTAACCAGTGAAACAAGTCAGATAGTAAAACTCCCTGATGATATTTACCCAATAGATCTTCACTGGTTTCCAAAAAGTTTAGGCATAAAGAAGCAAACTCAAGCAGAAAGCTTTGTTCTTACAAGTTCTGATGGTAAGTTTTTGATAAATATTATATGCTCATCTTTGTATTTAAAAGACATAATATCTTGGTATGACTTATGCTTTTAGTTGTTTTACAAAGCTGATATTTGTAGATCTGCATACCTTCATCTATATATTTAATCCATATTCTGTGAAGTCATTTGGTTTGTATATAGGCTATAAAACTATTGTCATGAAAGAAAGTGAATTACATTGGCATATCCTGGGATTTGATGTGAGCTTTCTTTTGCCTTTACTTTTTCTGTGATCTCACAGAAAATAGTTGTTCATATATTATAAGTTTTGGTTCCTAATTTCTTCAAGTTTAACTTTACAACATAACCACACTAAAAAACATGGGCACAGTGCCACATTTAGTAAGCTATTTAATATTGCCTTTATTTTCTAGTACATGTTAATTTCCGCTTAACAGAGTTGGAGATTGTTTAATTTGACTGTAGCTTTATTACTGAGTGAGTAAAAAGCATGACTTTTCGACTTTTTGAGGGAATGTTTTTATTTTCATAGAAACAACTTGAACTGTTTTTATCTGTATTACACTTTACCTACTATGTCAATTAAAAATACATTCGTCAAAAGTAATGGAAACTTATATCACTAACTTATGCACAGATGGAGTTGTTTGGTTCGTCTAACTCCAAGGGTAGATCTTCAAGCACAGCTGCATTAGGCCCCTGTTCTTAGCATCTCTTGGATGTGCTCTCCCTACAAGGTCAGCATGATAGCAGCCAGCAGCCCAAGGCTCATCCTAGAAAAGAAATGTCCACTGAGAGGGTGCTACTTCCTTAGTATCTCTTGCAAGCAAGTTGCAAACTTGGGTCATTTGCCCAAGAAAGAATCACTTTAGTCAAAGGAATGGGATACCAATTGCCTGAACATAGCAGGCCTCTGGCCACCATGGAAAGGGAAAGAGAAGGAGAAGAGGGCTTTCATAACGACGACAGGAAGGGATGTAATGGCAAACAATCACATCAAATTCTACTTCTACAGACACAACTTACGGTAGTTTTTTTTTTAACCTTATTTTTTCTGAATGCTGATTAAATTAGATACTGTGTGAAAGTAATTGGCACTTAGAAGATTGACTCTGAACCACAGGTAGAATTTGGCTTAACTCAGGAGATAAAATGAAGGGTTGGCTTAAAAAAAAAACCTTTTAATTTTGTTTTTTTTTTTATTTTTTTTAATTTTTTTTTTATTTTCAGGAGAGAGAGAGAGACAGCGTGAGCAGGGGAGGGTCAGAGAGAGAGGGAGTCACAGACTGAAACAGGCTCCAGGCTCTGAGCTGGCAGTCAGCACAGAGCCCGACGCGGGGCTCGAACCCACGAACCGTGAGATCATGACCCAAGCGAAAGTCGGACGCTTAGCTGACTAAGCCACCCAGGCGCCCCAAAAACTTTTAATTTTGATATCATCTCACATTTACAGAAAGGTTGTAAGAATTATACAAATAACTCCTATATATTTTTATCCAAATTCATTCATTGTAACATTTTGTCCCATATACTTATCATTGGCTCTTTCCCTCTCCCCGCCTCCCCTCCCCCACTCCGTCACTACACACAAACACACACACACATTTTTTTCCTAAGTATTTAAGGGTATTTTGTAGACATGTTGTTTTAACCATAAATACTTCAATGTTTTTCCCAAGAATGAGGATTTCCTGTTATATAACCACAATACATTGATTAAAATCAGGAAATTTAACATTGATGTTAAATTGAATATATAGTTCATATTAAAATGTTAACAATTGTCTTAATAGTATCTTTTATATGAATTTGTTTTCTTTTTTGGTACAGAGTAACACATTGTTTTTGTCATATCTCTCTAACCTCTTTTAATCTAGAGCCTCCTCAGACTTTTTTAAGATCTTGACAGTTTTGAAGAATACCGGCTTGTTATTTTTACAGATTGTCCCTCAGTTTGTGTTTGTCTGATATTTCCTCATAATTATATTCAATTTACATATTTTTTAGCAGCAATAATTAGGGTATCAGACTGAGAGATTTGTGATACTGGTTTGACCTATTATTGGTAATGTTAACTTTGATTACTTTGAAAAGTTGTATTTACTAAATTCAGCCAGTGTAAAGTTACTATTTTTCCATTTTAATAAATAATTTGTGAAAGGATACTTTCAGACTGTAATAATGTTCTCTTTCCTCCTTAAACTTCCTCTCACTATTTTTGTATCTATTGATATTTAAGTGAATCATTTATTACTAAGATGGTTGCCAAATGGTGATTCTTTTAAAACTTTGTAATTCCTTCCATATTGATTAGTTGGTATTCTGCTGTAAGAAGAGCCTCCTCTCTCTCACCCATTTGTTTGTTTACTTATGACAGACTTACAGATTCTTATTTTATTTCTTGAGTACACTGTTACTATCATTCGTTAAATTTTGATGAGAAAATTGTCCCATATTTGGCCAGTGGAGCCCCATCAAGCCAGCTTCAGTGAATTTTGGGTGTGTGTGTGTGTGTGTGTGTGTGTGTGTGTAAATGTTTTCTCATTATTTTATGAGCACTTCTTTGGTGGCACAAGATGTTTTGGCCTCATCTTGTAATTTCCCAGTCCCAGCTCCCAAACTATCCATTTCTCCAAGGTCACCTGTTGTTTTCTTGGTGCTTATTGGTATTTAAAAACCAATGTGAGAATGCTAGTAAAGCTCATTTCAATGGGGTGTGTTTGCTTCAGGGGCCTTTCAGAAAGCCAAGAAATAGGAATATAAATGTATATTTAAAACCGTACGTATCTGGAGTGCCTGGGTGGCTCAATCTGTTGAGTGTCTGACTCTTGCTTCAGCTCAGGTTTCCCAGGGTTCCCAGCTCAGGTTTCCCATGGTTGTGGTATTAAGCTCCCGCCTCCCCCTCCCCCCCTCCCTCCCCTTCCTGTCGTAGGGTTCTGCACTGAGCCTGGAGCCTCCTTAAGATTCTCTCTCTCTCTCTCTCTCTCTCTCTCTCTCTCTCTCTCTCTCTCTCTCATCTATCTCTCTCTCTTCCCCTCCCTCTGCTCCTCTCCTCCCACTCACACATGCTCTCTTTCTAAAACAAAACAAGACAAAACAAAAATTCATGCATGTTTACAGCTATTGATTTCTTTCTCCTGCCCTTCTTCCCTTCCTTTCCCTCCTTCTTCTCTCTGTTTTCTTTCCTTCCCTTTCCTCTGTTCCTTCACTTTCCTTCCCATACTAAAAATCATAAGTTCATTCTAACGCCACCAATTCAACACCACAGGGTTAATTCTAGTCTTTCTTTTTTCTATACTTGGAAATGGTGAGCGAACCTGTTTCCATTATTCTCAATATATTTACTCGCTTACTCAATTCTACAATACACAGTAGGTTGTTTCAGAATGACTAATCTATACTACTGCAAAAAATAGAGTTTAATATTTGTTTACTTTTGTTTTTATTTTTATATTGAGTATTTAAAGTCCTGTGTTCAAAAGTTACTTGCATTTTCCCCTTGTTTAACTTACGGTATGTTATTTATTTAGAATACAGTTAAATGTATTATTTGCATTTGTTTTCCACTTAAAGTTTCCTTTCTCCCACATCTTCATTGATTTGATTATTTTTTGGATATGTAAAACATTAATATGGATCATTCCACAAAGACAAAACTATATTAAAGAAATACAGGGGCACTTGGGTGGCTCAGTTGGTTAAGTGTCTGACTTCAGCTCAGGTCATGATCTCACAGTTCATTGGTTCCAGCCCCATGTCGGGCTCTGTGCTGACAGCTTGGAGCCTGGACCCTGCTTCAGATTCTGTGTCTCCCTCTCCTCTGACCCTCTCCTGCTCTCTTTCTCTCTCTCAGAAATAAATAAAACGTTAAAAAAAAAAAAAGAGAAATATACCCAACAATAAATTACATTAAAAAAGAAAAGATATATACTCAGAGCAATGTCAATACTCTGCCCCACTCAATCCCATATACTCTGTTTCTGTTTAGTCCCTGTAAGTAAACACTTTCTTTAGTTCTGGTTTATCCTTCATCCTTCCTGTGTTTCTTCTGGCAAAAGTAAACAGATAGTGTATATTTTCTCCTTTCACCTTTTATATTACACAGGAGGTGGCATACCATATATTTTCTTTGTATTTTCCTTTTTTTTTTTTTTTAACTCAATAGTATATTAGGATTGACTTTTATCTGGTGAATATGGACAGTGAGTATACTTAGTTTTGATAATTTCTGTTGTCTGAGTGTTTCTCTGAATTAAAATTACTTAATTACACTCAACTAAAGAATAGTTGTTTGGACCTCTATTTCTTTTTTTTTTTTTTTAAATTTTTTTTTTTTAATGTTTATTTTTAGGAGAGAGAGAGAGACAGCGTGAGCAGGGGAGGGTCAGAGAGAGAGGGAGTCACAGACTGAAACAGGCTCCAGGCTCTGAGCTGGCAGTCAGCACAGAGCCTGATGCGGGGCTCGAACCCACGAACTGCGAGATCATGACCTAAGCGAAAGTCGGACGCTTAACCGACTAAGCCACCCAGGCGCCCCTCTATTTCTTTTTTTTTAAATTTTCTAAAAAAATTTGTTTCTGAGAGAGAGAGAGAAACAGCATGAGCAGGGGAGGGAGATACAGAATCTGAAGCAGGCTCCAGGCTCTGAGCTAGCTGTCAGCACAGAGCCCGATGTGTGGCTCCAACCCATGAACCATGAGATCATGACCTGAGCCGAAGTCGGACGCTCAACCCACTGAGCCACCCAGGTGCCCCTTGGATCTCTATTTCAGATTGGCTTTAGGTAAAACACTTTCTGATAGGGAAAAAAAATTAGAGTAAAAATGTAATTTAAAAGATAAATTTACAAAATTTATTTATTTAAATATATAAATATAAATATATTATGACTTGTGAGAAACCGTAACATTTAACTTTATTTTTAGGTTTACTGTATAAAAAAACAAGTAACATAATATCCCACAACTAGATGTAGGATGAAGAGAGAACCAAAGTAGAGTAGTTGAGTATTTTCTTCTAAGCTAGGATGCGGAATATGAGGAATATCTGGGATCTTATGAAAGAGAGGGAAAAGTATGATAAATCAAAGAAAATAAACAGAAGGATAAGATAGAAAGGATCATCCACAAATGGGAAAGAAATGTTCAAAAAAGAAGAAAGTAGATGCCAATGCCCTGTTAACAAATTTTTAAATCTACAGTGTGGTATTGTTAACTATAAGCACAATACTGTACAGCAGATCTCTAGGATTTTTTCATTTTGTATGATGTTAACCCAATTCTTAAAAAAAATTCTTTTTTTCAAGATTTAATTTATTGCTTAGGAGATTCTCTTTTCTAGTTGTCACCAATGTTCTCCTCCAGTGTTGGCAGCGAAGGTAGTGTTTTTGAGTTCGTTCTTCACTCTTCCAGTGTTTCCTCCCCCTCAACCCTTCTCTCTTCATGTAGTGGTAACATTCTAAAAGAGGTCCCTGAGATTCACTAGCACGTCCTGAAATACAGAAGGCAGAATTTTGCCAAGTATTTTATCTTACCAACAATTCTTTCCCAACATTACTACTTCTTTTTGAATGTTTCATACAGCTCTATACTACTTTTTAGAAGATCTATTTCTGTAACAATGTGTTAAAAGACTTACATTTAAAAAATAATTGAATTATGTAAAATGCATTTGGGGAGCTGCCATATAAAGGAATGCTGGTATAAAATCTTTTCTAAATCTGGTAAACACCCCTTAAATTATATTTACAGAAAGATGATTTTTTCTTATTTTTAAAATATTTTAAAAGTTTTTAATTTATTTTGAGAGAGAGAGAGAGACGGAGAGAGAGGGAAGGCATGAGCAGGGGAGGGGCAGAGACAGAGGGAAAGAGTACCAAGCAGGTTCTGTGCTGTCAGCGCCAAGCCTGATGCAGGGCTTGAACTCACTAACCATGAGATCATGACCTGAGTGGAAATTGAGAAGTGGGATGTTTAACCAACTGAGCCACTCAGACGTCTTCAGAAAGATGGTATTTCAGTACATTGTATTAGATATCTTGAAATAATTCCCATATTTTCTTAATAGTTAATATGTCCATTTACAAATCTCACTTGAAAAAGAATTTGTGTGTTCATTTCTTTTTATCATAAGTTGGTGGTTGGTTACAGATCTCTGTGGCCTTTTGCAGCCATCTACCGAATCATTTCTGCAATTAAGCAGTCTGCAAAAGTGCTCATGTGTCCTTTTTCCTAACATCCTATTCCAAGCCCTTTCATGTTTCTATGGACATTTCCTTTTTTTTTTTTTTTTTTTTTTTAATTTCTAGGAGAGAGAGAAAGAGACAACGTGAGCAGGGGAGGGTCAGAGAAGAGAGGAAGTCACAGACTGAAACAGGCTCCAGGCTCTGAGCTGGCAGTCAGCACAGAGCCCGATGCGGGGCTCGAACCCACGAACCGCGAGATCATGACCTAAGCGAAAGTCGGACGCTTAACCGACTAAGCCACCCAGGCGCCCCTCTATGGACATTTCCTAAGGCATTTCTAACTTCTAGAAATGTGTTTATATAATTTTAATGTTTCCTCTGTTCTTTTTTCTTTTATAACACTTCCTTTTTAAAAAGTTTATTTTTTATTTAATGAACAAAATTTATACCTCAGGATTTAAATATCCAAGTTTGTTATCCAAATCTATTTTTTGTTCAATAAATCAGTGAATAAATCACATTGATTATATTCTCTTCTCAACTCCACCCCTAGCAAATAACTGGAAATAAATTGATCTTTAGTTTGGTCTTACATTTTTAAAAGATTATAGAAAAGTTAGAGAGCAGAACCAAAACAGTTAAACGGATAATTATGGGTTTAAAAATACAGTATTTGATATGTGGAGGCACCTGGCTAGCTCAGTGAGTAGAGCTTGTCACTCTTGATCTCAGGGTCTTGGGTTCAAGACTCCTGTTGGGCATGGAACCTACTTAAACATTTTTTTTTTAAATAAAAAAATATTCGATATGTGTAATTTTCTATTTATGCTTTATTCTGGGTACGTTATTCAAGCAATTTGTAAATACAAAGGCCAAAGGTTTATTGAGTGCCAAATCTATGCAAAGAGCTGACCCTAGTCGTCCCAGTATATGTCTTCTGTAAGGTCATAGGAAGCAAGAATAATTTTAGCACTTGTCAGAAAGCCAGTATTAGGTATTTTAGGATAAGAAATATCAATGAAGGCACCTAGATGGTTCAGTTGGTTAAGCGTCTGACTCTTGGTATTGGTTCAAGTCTGCTTGGGATTCTCTTCCTTTCTCTCTGCCCCTCCTTTCCCCTTCTCAAAATAAATAAACTTATAATATCAATGATCTAAATACATAAAATTTCTCAAATATGGAATAGATGAAAGGAAATTTGTGGATCCTTCATTTCTGGTTTAAGAGTTATTTGATTAATCTCTTTGGTGATGGATTCATTCATTATATGCAACAGTGGTTTAGTATGTGGATATTCTGTGCTACACAGTAAGCTAACATTTAGTGAGAACAGACCTGGATAAAGAAAACAACAGCCACAGAAGTAGCTTCCCACTTACTCTGCCATCTTTACAGTTTCCTCTTTTGAGTCTTTCCCCCCTTGCATTTTCTCTGTAAAGCAATGCACTAAAAAAAGTATATCCCAGGGGCGCCTGGGTGGCTTAGTCGGTTAAGCATCCGACTTTCGCTTGGGTCATGATCTCGCAGTTCGTGGGTTCAGGCCCCGCGTCGGGCTCTGTGCTGACTGCCAGCTCAGAGCCTGGAGCCTGTTTCAGAGTCTGTGACTCCCTCTCTCTCTGACCCTCCCCTGCTCACGCTGTCTCTCTCTCTCCTAGAAATAAATAAAACATTAAAAAAAAAAAGTATATCCCAATTAATTTGAGTTAGTTTCATGAAGAGAATAATAACGGTTGAATTCAAAGTATTCTTATTACATTGAAAAATGTATAGGGAAAAGCAGATGCTGCTAGTGGGTAGTTAGATGAAGGAAAATGGTAGCTTATTGTTAAGGGCCTAGAAAGTGAATGATGAGAAAAGAAAGCTATCAGATGGAATGACCAAAAAAAAAAAAAAGTCAGAGTAGTTTTTTTTTTTAAATTAAGAGATGGTTAGTGAGTTGGCTAAGCTTAACAAATGCTAATTATGTAAAAGTACATTTGCAAATAAAAATATGACTAAGATATGGCCTCCTGCCATGATATGAATCACAGCCCAATAACAACTGCAGCAGAGCTGCAAATAATGTGCACTGTGTGTAAAAAAGAGGGAATGACTTTGTTGGTAAGAATGGGTACGTGGTTAGTGAAATACCTACAGTGTGCTAGGTGTTAAATATTTCAGAGCCATATGTATGAGACTTTTCCAGAGAAATAATTTAAAGCCATCTTAAGCATCTGACTTAGTTTTAATGAATTGTTAATATTAAGCCAGATTCTTGAAAAGCCTTATGTTAAAAGTGAATTCAAACAAAATAATTTTTTGTAAGCAAAATTTGATTAGATAGCCACATTATTCTTTGACTGCAAAATATATGTACATAGGGGAAGTTTCTAAATTCACTGTACTTAATTATATTATTCTGAGCTATGTATTACTAGATTTCTTGATTATTCAAAACCACACTCATCTTTTCTCAGCTTTCTGTAGTAGTAATTCTTTGCATAGTTGATTTGTCCCTTTGATGTCTCTTAGATAGTTTGCTTAGGTCCTTTAAAGTTGCCAGGTTTTACTTTTTGCCTGTATTTGTGTGAACTTTTTGAGTACAGCAACCAAGTAGCCTGCTTCTTTTTATCTATCTAGTGCCTGGGACAGTGTAAAATCATATAAGGCAAGTATTTTGAAACTTGGAATGATTAATTATTAAATTAATTAACAAGACCATTAAACAGAGGTGCCCCTAATGCCTTTAGCTGTCATGAACAAACCAAAATCTAAGTCTGTACACATCTTAAAGTTTTGAAGTTGAAACCAAAGCACAACTAGTCATAAACAGCCAACAAGGCCTTAGGCTATAGCCAATCAATAATTTCCGTACTTTGCTTCTACCATTTCCCTATAAAAGTCTCTCCCTGAGCTTCTGTTGGTAAAGTACTCTTAACCACTTTTGGTTTAGTGCTGCCCAATTAGAATAGATTTTTGCTCAACTAGACTCTTAAAATTTTTTATTATGCCTCACCTCAGTTTATTATTTAACATCATTTAACTGTCCTGTTCCTGCCCTCTATACCTTTTCCAGCTTTTTGATAGCCTGCAAACAACAACAACAGCAACAATATACAAGACTGCAAAACCCTGCTGAATTAGAAGGCTTTCTTGATATTTCTCTTGGCCCCCTTTGGCCATATTCCACTGCAAGTTCTGTTGTCCCTCTGATCTGTCGTAATAGCATCATGTACATATTTCTATTACACCACTTGTTTCAAGATTTTTCTAATTTTTTTCATGCTTATTTTCCAATAGACTTGTTTGTTCCTTGAAAGTAGGAACAATTCAGGTGCCTTGGTGGCTCAGTCGGTTGAGAGTTGTACTCTTGACTTCTGCTCAGGTCATGATCTCACAGTTTGTGAGTTCAATTCCCATATAGGGCTCTGCACTGACAGTGTGGAGCCTGCTTGGGATTCTCTCTCTCTCTCATAAATAAATAAGTAAACATTAAGATAAAGACAGTAGAAACAATTATTTGCGTAGGAATATTATTTGTCCTTATGTCTCTACTCCTAGCACTATGCTAATGTAGTAGTAGATACTGAACTTTTGTCGATATTTGTCGATTGAGAAAATCCAAATAGATTTCTCAAGTATAATTTCTTTTAGGTAAATTTCATCTGATTTCTAAGTTAGGAAGAGTGGAAAAAAGTGTAGAAGCTCACTGTGGAGCAGTTCTTGCAGGAAGATGGAATTATGAAGGAACAGCATTAGTTACAGGTAAGTTGTCTGCAAAAATGACATTTTAAATGAATTTTTGAAGGAAAATTTTCATAGAATCATAATATTTTCTTTGGTAATAGTGTCTTTCATTGTTCAAGAGCAGATAATTGGCAAAGCATTAAACTAGCCTGGTAGATAATGTTATAATTGAGAATGTCATATTAATTATATATGATTTATGGAGAATGTTCTGACAAGACTTTTGAGATGGTCAGTTAGAGGATAAATAAAGTTGTAATTCTTTAAAATTTTAAAATTTATGGGGCGCCTGGGTGGCTCAGTCGGTTGAGCGTCCGACTTCAGCTCAGTTCACGATCTCCTGGTTTATGGGTTTAAGCCCTGCATCGGGCTCTGTGCTGACAGCTCAGAGCCTGGAACTTGCTTCGGTTTCTGTGTCTCCCTCTCTCTGTACTCCTTCCCTGATCATGCTTTGTCTCTCTCTCAAGAATAAATAAACATTAAACAGTTTAAAAATAAAAAATAAACGAATAAAATTTTAGAATTTAAAATATTCTTATTGAACTGACCTTTACCTCCATTCCATCTCTCTCCCTTCTCCTGCTTTACTGCCAAGTATTTTCATCTTCCTCTCTGGTATTAGTTATCTATTGTTGCCTAACAAATTACCCCAAAAGGCAATGCCTTAAGATATTAAACATGTATTATCTCACAATTTCTGTGGGACAGGGAAGATTTAATTTGGGTGGGTAGTTCTGTCTCAGACTCAAGATGTTGGATAGGGCTTTAATAATGTGAAGGCTTGATTGGGGTTGCTTCCAAAATGGCTCACTCACATGCTCTTGGCAAGAGGTCTTAGTTCCTCTCTGACTATTGGCAGCAGGCCTTAGTTCCTCACCACACGGTCTTTTCTGTAGGGTTGTTTGAGCGTTGTAACAACATGACAGCAGGCTTCATAAGTGAGGGATCCAAGAAAGAGCAAGATGGAAGCCACAATATATTTTATGAACTACCCTTGGAAGTCATTCTCTATCATTTCTACCACATTCTATTAGAAGTAAGTCACTAAGTATAGCCCACACTGAAGAAGAGAGAAATTAAGTTCTGCCTAATAAAAGGAGGAATAACAAAGAGTTTGCAGATACATAGTAAAGCCTATCGCTGGGCTTTCTTTTAGGATGTTTTTCAATGAGTTGTGCCTTCTCTTGCCAATTTTTTCAACTTGTCCTTTTCCAGGGGTTTCTTTTATAGAATATAAATGTGTTCAGATATTATCCATCTTGAAAATAAGAAGAATGAAATAATCCTGCTTTTAACAAATAATTCTCTCTAGAACAGCTTCCTCTTTTTTCTTTTAGGCAAGCTGTTCAAAAGAAAAGGCTACTTACTTCATTCCATTCTGTCTCCACCTCACTGAAATTTGCCTGCAACTCTTTGTCTGCACTGAAGGCACTTTTCTTAGAATCTAGAATGGAGATTTCAGTGAAAATGAAAGCATATTTGAATAATATACTCATAAGTCTTCTAAGATTAAAGGAAAAAAATAACAGGTTTTGGCATGGACGTTGGGCTTACTCTGATAAAATTGTTTCAAAATAATTTCAATTAAATTTTATAGTTTTGAAGCACTGTCATTTAATGAGTTAAATTGTATCTGAATTTTAAATTTGTATTAATATGAAATACTGATTTTATATGCAAATTTAATGTTTAGATTTGTTTTCTGTAGATAAAAATATCAATTATTATTTTCTCTTTATAGTTGGAGAAGATGGACAAATAAAAATCTGGTCAAAGACTGGGATGCTAAGATCAACTTTAGCTCAGCAAGGTACATATTATAATCAATTAAGATGTTTAAAAAGTTTCTTTTAAAAACAGACTATTATATAGTTCTTAAGACAGATTTAGGTCAGGTTCAAAACCTGAAATCTCTTATTCCTATTTACACTTTTTTCTCTTATTTTCCGTGTTGCCTGATAGGCCATGGTAACTGTATTATTTGAGCTAAGAAATAGAACAAACACTCATGTTTATTTTTTTCTCTTATCAAAAAAACTTTTAATGTTTATTTATTATTGAGAGAGAGTGAGAGAGAGAAAGTAATAAAGTGCAAGCAGGGGAGGGAGACACAGAATCCAAAAGCAGGCTCCAGGCTCTGAGCTATCAGTGCTGAGCCAAAGCCGGAGCTCAAACTCACCAACTGTGAGATGAACTGAGCCAAAGTCGGACGTGAAACTGACTGAGCCACCCAGGTGCCCCAGCTTTTTTAGTGAATCTGTATAAATGCAGTTAAAGGCTAATGATACATTTAAAAATAATGCTGAGGCCTTATGAGCATATATTATCTGGAATAGGATTGGGTGCCTATTTAAGTAAATAATAGTAATAGAAAACATTTAAAGTATCTCCTTACTTAAAAAGTCCTAATAAGCTCATAATATCATCATCCTTTCTAAATTGTATTGTACATTTGATGTCTGTTCATGAATGAGAGCAATTATCTTGATAATCCAAAATTTGATAAACTACAACTACTTAGAGAAGCATCCTATGTTAATTGGAAAGAAGTGCCCATAAAGTCAATCCAGTGGTCATTCCTGTTGGGATGTGTGTGTGTCTGTGTGTCTGTGTGTAGCAGGTTTATTTTCCTAATTGGATTTTATCTGGTAATAGTAAAGCAGTTTTAATGTTAATCTGAACATGTATTAGCTGATCTTTAGAGACAAGTTGTAGACTGTTCTTTAGAATTACATGATAAAGTCATATTGTGAAGCATCTCTGGTTAATGACTTCCAAAAATTTTCAGGTTTCATTTTTTAAGTTAAGTGTACTCTTAAAATAGTGTTAAAATAGTTACATTTCCTTAGCTGCACATTAACCAAATTTTAGCAAAGGGCAACCATAAATAATAGGTAGTAGTTATCTAGGTAATCACAAATACTAGGTAGTGGTTATTTCCTGAGGTTAAATCTTTGCTACAGATAATCTCCAAATAGAATATATATCCACGAGTAGAAAGTTTAGAGTTCATAGAAGCATTCATGGTTGAATTTTAGTTAGGAAAAAATGTCAATCCATTCTTACTTTAGCAATAACATGTACCTTTAGAAAATAAATTTTATTTTGATAGTAAGAATGGGGATTTATTTTTGGCTTTATAATTTTTCTTAGAGCCAATTGTTTGGCATTCTCACTATATGGTCTGACTTATGAACAACTGACAGAATTCTTCCAGAGATTACTGCCTCTTGGAGCTGGGGCTATGTTTCTTCTTTTTTATTTTTTTTGACTGTTTATATATTCTTTGGAGAGAGACAGGCAGACAGACAGGGGATGAGCGAGGGAGGGGCAGGGAGAGAGAGAGACACACAGAATCTGAAGCAGGCTCCAGGCTCTGAGCTGTCAGCACAGGGCTGACACAGGGCTCAGAGAACTCAAAAGCTGTGAGATCATGACCTGAGACGAAGTCGGATGCTTAACTGACTGAGCCACCCAGGCACCCTGGGGCTACTTATTTTCAGCTGTTGCTGCTGCTGAGACACCTCTATTTTTTCCTTTCTTTTCTCTTTTATTAAGTTTGTTGTTTACAGAAGCCACAGATCTTTAGAGAAATTCCAAAAATTTCTTTCACTACCTCCTATAGCGATTGGAATTCTTGCCTAAGATCCTTCTTCACCAGTAGCCCTGTAAGGCTTATTTGTTTTCTTTCTTAAATTTTTCCCAATCATCTCCTTCCCTTTTATTGCCCTTGAATTTACCATTTTGGACTTTCTGAATTCTAACATTGAAAATTAGAATACGTTTTTTAATATAAACAATGTTAATCATGGAGGATAGGTAACATAGTACTATTAGTTCGGTACTATGGTTTACCTGTGTAGTGGGTCTGGAAACCATATTGCCTCTTATTTTACTTTTATGGAGAAATATATTCAGAGTCCCCAAATTCGCAATGGCAATTTGAAAGCATAATATGTTTATAAATTAAGGACTTTTTATAAATCTGAGGTCACCAACAGGTGGTCTATGGGCTGAATCTGGCACACTAGAATGGTACAGGCCCAATATTAAAAATCAGAACATTTCATATACAAATTTGGTCTTCTGCTGTCTTAAACTCATAAAGATTTACATCTATATTTTCTTCTAAGAGTTTTATAGTTTTTGTGTTTACATTTAGGTCTACAATCCATTTTGAGTTAATTTTTGTATATGATGTTTATTTTAGAGAGGGATGGATGGTACTCTTTTTTTTTCTTCCTTCCAAATAGATGGGTAAATAGGTTCTCTTAAAAGCTAAAAGCTGTTTACATCATATAATATAGTATTTATTATGTATTCATCATAATCATGTAAAGATATTTTCCATTGACATTCCAAACAGCTATAATTTTCTTAACATCAAATGGCTATGAAAGGGCTGATCATTTTTATCTTATTTGAATCTTATTTATTTTCCTCATTCAAGGTTTATATTAATTAATGAGGTTAATGAGCAAAATTACATAGATTTTCTTATTTTAGTTAACCTATTGGTATTTCAACTGAATAATCATATCTTTTTTTTAGATTAAAAATTACAGGTTTACCGTAGAAATGAATCTAATTTTTGAGTTTTTGGTCATTAGTGCCACCCACACTTACCTAATAAGGGATAGACTTTTCCTGTTTTATCTCTGGGAAAAATCGTTGGAAAAATTAGTTGTAATAACATTAACTCTGAAGGAAAATCTCTGGTTATATATAAGGTTTATTTGATTTATTAGAGATTGCAAGTTTTGAGGGTGATTATAAACCTGAACTACTGAGAGATGGATGCTAAAGGCTCAAGTAAGGAGGCCAAAGTAGGTGGGATTAGAAACTCCAGCCTCCTTTTAGGATAAAAACTAGAAATTTTGGTAAAAAAATGAAATAACATAAGCCCGAGTTATCAAAAAACTTGGAATTCAGTAAACAATGTTGAAAGTATCCTTGTGATTTTTACTACATGTTTATGTTAAGTATATTTATTTTTGATGAATAGAAAAGTTCCTGAATTCATTTCTTAATGATTAAAGCCAAATATACCCATAGAAAGTCATAGTCATCACCTTTTCCTCTAATACAGAAAAAGCATTAATTCTAAAGTTTTGTTGTTTTTTTTTAATTTGACTTAGTTTAGAAACAGTTCTTACTGGTAGCTATGAGGAGTCATTTTTCCTTATTAGAGAAAAACAATGTATGGGCTAGTGATAATTATAATTAAGCCATATTTTGTGTTACATTGTATATTTTAATTATAGGCTAAAATTGGAATAGAGTAATACTGCAAACCTTTGAGGACATTCCCTCCATACTATATTCAAATGGGAAGAATAGACTACAGAAATGGAACTTGTCTATAGTGAATTTAGTAAAGGAGGTAAACTGGAAATATAAATAACTATTATACAAGGCAGGATGTGCTTGTTACTATAAGAGGCTGTGAGAGGACAGGAAGACAGAGATTAATGCTTTGGGGAGGAAAGAAAGTATGAGAAAGGCTTCCTGGCAAATATTCCTGGAGTAACTTTAAAAAATTTTTTCAATTCTTTTTTTTTTTTTTTTTTGAGAGAGAGAGAGAGAGCGAGAGAGCATGATCAAACAGGGGAGGGGTACACAGAGAGGGAGAGAGAGAATCCCAAGCAGGCTCCAATGGAACCCAACATGGAGCTCAGACTCATGTACTGTGAGATCATGATGCTAAATGAAGCAGTTTTGATCTTATTCTATCAGCATATAAAACCTTCAAAAAATAAGCAAAAGAATAAGAGATAAAGACTGTTAGGAACATAAACTTAGCAGTAATATATAGGAAAAATTAGAGGAAATAGAGATTAAACCAGGTGGCCAGCAACAGACACATGAAAAGATGCTCACTGTCACTGACCATCAGGGAAATACAGTTCAAAGCCACAATGGGATATCACCTTACATCTGTCAGAATGGCTAAAATAAAAAAGACAAGAAGCAACAAGGGTTGGTGAGGATGTAGAGAACAAGGAATCCTCATGCACTGTTGGTGGGAATGTAAGTTAGTACAGCCATTGTGGGAAGCAGTATGGAGGTTCCTCTTAAAAATAGAAACAGGGACACCTGGGTGATTCAATCAGTTGAGTATCTGACTTTTGATTTTGGTTCAGGTCATGATCCCAGGGTTGTGGGTTTGAACCCTGGATCAGACTCTGCACTGAGCGTGGAATCTGCTGGGGATATTCTCTCTCTCTCTCTCTCTCTCTCTCTCTCCCTCCATCCCTCCCCACCAACTCCCTGCTCTGTCACTCTCCTCCACTCATGCTCTCTCTCTCTAAAGGAAAAAATAATAATAGGGTCTCCTGGGTGGCTCCATCGGTTGGGCGTTTGACTTCGGCTCAAGTCATGATCTCACAGTTTGTGTATTCAAGCCCCACATCAGGCCCTGTGCTGACAGCTCGGAGCCTGGAGCCTGCTTTGGATTCTGTGTCTCCCTCTCTCTGCCCCTCCCTCACTCGCACTCTGTCTCTCTCTCTCATAAATAAAACATAAAATTTTTTAAAATAATAATAAAAAATAGAAATACCATTTGATCTAGAGTTCTACTACTGGATATTTACCCAAGGAAAACAAAAAGACTAATTCAGAAATATATATGCACCCCTATGTTTATTGAAGCATTATGTACAATAGCCAAGATGCAGAAACAACCCAAGTGTCCATTGATAGATGAATGGATAAGGAAAATGTGGTCTATACATACAATGGAATATTATGCAGCCATTATAAAGGGTGAAGTCATGTTACTGGAGACATCATGGATGGACCCTACAGGGTATCATCGTAAATTGGTTGCTAGGGGGAAAGGGATGAGGGGATGGTCAAAATGGGGGAAGGGGAGTGGGAGATAACAGGCTTCTAGTTATGGAGTGAATAAGTCATAGGAATAAAAGGCACAACATAGGGAATATAGTCAATGATATTGTATTAGCGTTGTTTGATCACAGATAGCAGCTACACTTGTGGTAAACATAGCATAATGTATAGAGAAATTGAATCACTGTGTTGTACACCTGAAACTAATGTAACACTGTGTCAACTGCATTCAAAAAAATTAAAAATAATAATAACCAAAAAATAAAATAAAATGGGGTGACCAGTAAGGAGGTTATTGAAATGCTCTATGCTAGTGTGCAATAAGGCTTGAACAGAAGCAGTGATGATAGTAGCTGAAAAAAGTGAATAGTTCTTAGGGGCTGAGAGGAATGGATATCCTGTAAGAGGTAAAGAATTCAGACAGAAGAATAAACTAGGGGGGATGTGTGGAGGGATGATACTTTTGAATATGTGCAATTTGAAGTCTTCAGGGCAAGTGGAAATATTGTGTTGAGCTCAGAGGTAAAGGCTGAAATATTAATGTGAGAGTCATTTACAGAAAGGTGAATGATGAAGCTGTAGGGGAAGTTGCAATCCCCAAGGGACAGGTGGCTGAGAATAGAAAGTGAAGATACAAATGCATTCATTTAAGCTTTTTCTCTGTACCGACCCAGTGACATATATAACCCAAAAGTTGCTTTTGTGTAGAATAAATCTCATTTGATTATTTATTGTTAGTATATGCCCCTACAAGTAGAATGAAAGAGAAATAATTCTTGGTGTTCTAATTCTTAATGATTTGGCAACCCAAAAACATTGAGTTCCTACTATCATGAACAACACAATAAACAACTGGTTGCTTATTGCATTACAAGGTAACTTCCAGTAGTAGTAGCTAACAGTGCTTATATGGTATCAGGCTCTGCTCTGAGTACTTTACTTATATTCAGTGTAGACCTATATTACATTCAAGGCAAAGGTAGCTAATACTTCAGTGTAATAGTGATGAGTTTGTTTCAAAGCATTCTTAAAAACATGCAAAAACAACATTTTTAGGGGCTACTTTTTAGTGTGAGTGTGAAAAACATGGTATATTTGACCATGCACTTCCTTAAAACAATCGAAATACACTTTTGTCTCCTCTTCTGTGGTTTAAAATGCCTTCAGCAGGTTGAAAGAATTTAGATAATTTGTTTTACAGAGAGATAAGGGTCTGACATTTAACACAACCCCAGGTGCATGTGGTTTCTTAAAAAATGTCAAAAAGGTCATGTGATCTTAGTGTACAAAGTCAGAAAAACAAGATCTTTTTGAGTGTCTTAACTGAAATGGAGCATAAATGAAAATTCCCAATATAAAAAACAAGAAATTATTTAATTTTTCTGAAACTGCTTTTGGCTTTTTGTCCATTTTTTTGTTAATGTTGGAATTAATAACATCTTATTACATAGTTTGCTAAGCTTTTTATAGAGAACTTATTTAACCTGAAGGCTATATTTGTTATTTTCACACTGACTTTGCAAAGTGAAGTGTAGCTTTGGAAGTAATTCAATGCTTTAATAAGGATATTCTTAAAAAACATTTTATGTATTACAGATTTGTTTCAAGTGCAAGTGGGAAAGATTTCATCATAATAGAAACCATTATTTTCTTTATGAAGCTAATTTATCCACTTTCAGTAAAGATGTTTGTCATAACTACCCAAATTAAAAATTGTATCATATATCTCCTTTTGGAAAAGGAAAGATTCATGCATACAGTAATTTTACACTTAACATTTTATTATAAATATAGGAGCTGAATATAATGAAGACTTCTCTTAGTTCTTGATGTTATATCCATTTTGAATATTGGTGGTTAAGAAGACTGAACTAATGAGACTTAGCTATTAATCTTACCTGTCATAACCCTATATTTGTTTTCTGATTGAACAAATATGACTAAAAGCCACATGTTATTACAAAGAAATTGCTTAACTTTTCCTCTATAAGCCTATTTTGTTTTATACAATAAGTTATTATAGCCAGTTTTTAAAAATTATTATTGTTTAAAAAGTTTTTAAACAAGAAGTGAATAATCTCTAAGTTCCAACAGGGAAGATAAGTATTCTGAAGATTTAAAAGCAAGGAAATGGTGACACAACTGACTTAATGAGGCCACAGATTCAATGTTAAAGAGGACAAAAGTGTCCCTAGCTCCTCATCCTATACCCAACTGTGCCTTTTACCGCAACTAAAGGGCTAGAGTCACATCCTGTATAACTCAGTTGGGAGTTGTATTTACTGAATTATTTCCTTGAGGGTAGATGTTTGTCGTAGTTTAGTATACGTCCCAGGAAAGTGTAGTTTTACTGAGTATATTCATGATGATCCTTAATTAAAACATATTAACTTACTTTTTTTGAACAATAATTATAACTATAATAATGGAAATAAAGAAGGTACCTTTATTTCTGTCATTCTGTCAAATATGCTTTCTGCTTCTGTTCCCTTCCAGTAATCATCAAGAACCACATTTGAAATATCTGAAATTTTGATTTACATTTTCTGAGAAATTTATTAGAGAGGAATTCTGTTCATTTGGAAATTTACCTGTGAAGCCCAGGTCAGCTACTGGCTACTTCCAAAGAGTATTACAAGAGAATGTACTTACAAGTACAGAAGTGCCTTCTGAGATTGGCCATCTGCAGGTTCCTTTGTTGGAGGACAATCATAGGTGTCATAGATTGAACAGAATATTAAGACCCAATATAAATCTAACCTAAACCATTGAAGGCATACTTCAGGGTTTGTTTGTTTGTTTGTTTTTTGGATAGGTCTAAACTAGATTTTCTAAATCCCTTAAACCACTGAGACTTACAATTGGATCATATTCTGATTGGGAAGAAAATGGCAGGAGAGAAATAGGGTGCCACTTGAACACAAGTATTTATCTTACTGAAATTTATTCCTTGTTGATTACTGATTACTCCCTGTTGATTAGCATCAGTTGGGTTTGCATTTAAATAAACATTTAAATCTTACTGATTGCCCATAAATCTCAGATTCAAATTTCATTTTACTGAGAATGTAAATTACTGAAAGATTCATTTATTCATTCACAGAAAGTCAGCTGCTACAATAGTCTGACTTAGGAGTTATAGACAATTTTTTAAAAGCTTGGCTTTAGAAATATAAATGGATTAATATTACATAGATTAATGGTATAACCTGATTCACTTTCTTAATGGACAGGTAACTGGGTCAGACAATGGAGTACAGATTATTTAATGCTTTTGATAGCTATGACATTCATTTTTTTTTTTTTAAGTAGGCCCAGGGGCACCTGGATCACTTGGTCATTTGAGCATCCAACTCTTGATTCTGGCTCAGGTCATGATCCCAGGGTCGTGGGATCAAGCCCTGTATAGGGCTCCATGCTGAGTGTGGAGCCTGCTTGAGATTCTCTCTATGCCTCCCTCTGCCACTCTCTGTTGCTTGCACCTTCTCCTTTTCTCTGTAAAATTAAAAAAAGGAATAAAAATAAATAAAAGTAAGCTCAAATAAAGACCAGCTTTCCAGAAGATATTAAGTAATCTAGAAAGTCATAGAGTTAAAAAATACCTTCTCTAAATTCCTATTCTAGGAAATTGATAACAGTATGAAATTTAATGTAGTTTATAGTATGGTACGTTAAGTCAAACATGTATTTTTCCCCTGGAAGTGTAAGTCAACTTCATGCTAGTTATAGGATATTTGAACCCTTCTTAGCTTAGCTTTCAGGCCAAAGCCATACTTGATAGATAGCAAAGCTTTCCCTAATCTGATATTTAGTTTACCGTCTATAAAGTCATAGGTAGAGGGATAGATCATTTTGAGGTAGGGTAATTTCTGTCCATTAGAGAAGTGCTTAAGCAGCAGATGAGGGGAAGTTCTATTTCCTGTAGTAGCCTCAAGAATGGGAATTAACCAATAATAAGGTGAATATCATGTATATTCTTATACGGAGCATTTAAATCAACTTGGGCATTGAGTCAGCTAAAGCACTGATGGCTGTTGGTGGGCAATAATAACTCATGACTTTTCTGATACTTCTTTATATCTTAAGACAATGAAGTATATTTTATTTTATGTATTTCAATTGTGCACTATATTGAATTCCTAAAAACTCCTACCATACTTTCTCAGCAAGATTAAAATTAGTTAAAAATATAGATTTTCAGTTGCTTATAGTAGATTTTCAATGGTTAATAATAATTCAGTCTGTGTGTCAGTATCAGACCATATTCCATTTTGAAAGGGCCATTGAAAAAGAAGGAAACTAAATGACACCCTATATTGCTTTTTTGATCCTCTTAACTATCTCCATTATTATAAGGCATAATAATGAAAATTTATCAGTTTTTTTTCTTTTCCTTTTCACAGGAACACCAGTATATTCTGTAGCATGGGGCCCTGATTCAGAAAAGGTTCTTTACACAGCAGGCAAGCAGCTGATCATTAAACCTCTTCAACCAAATGCTAAAGTTTTACAGGTACTTCTTAGGCATTTGCAAATTGTTATCAGGACCTGCTGGACTGCTAAGTAAGAGGTCACTTTCTTAAGAGTCCCTTTCTTCTGGGTGGTCTTTTTATGTCTGAGACTTTTAAGTGTGTGTTTTAATTAGCCTTTATTACAGAATAGGGGATATCTGGTTATATTTCTAACAAGGTTCACTTCCTCCATATCCAATTTATATTATACCAGCAAATCATAAATGTGTTTTGAGTTGCTAAATTGTCACATGATTTGGCATGACAGGCATCTTTAAATTTAGCAGAGTCAGCCTCACATGTATAGATTTGGGACAAAACAAGATGAAATCATAAAACTTTAAAAGTTTAGACTGTTTTTTAATCATTATAACTAGCATCCTCCTCCTCTTATTCAGCATCATCTGTTCAATACACTTAAGCTTTCTCTAAGACCCTCACATTCTTTTGGTATTTTTAGAGTGGCGGGGTCATGAATGTAATGTTTAGAACAAATTAGGTATATGTAATTTACCAATTATATGGAAGCAAAACAATGGTGGCAGTTAAGACAGGTCAGAATAGGACAAATTAATGGGAAACCTTAAACGTATATTCAGGATTTTGATGTTTGATTTCAGTGTTAAAAGGCCGAATCGTTTTTTATTTTGATAATGACACAGTGTAGTGGGGGTAATGAAAATATAGGCTTTGGAGTTAGTCACATGGTTTCAAGATGTTCACTTATTTACCTAAATGTAACTTTAGGCAAGTTATAAAATATCTTTAATTCTCAGCTTTCTCATCTCTTAGTTGTGATGCTAATACTCAGTAAGATTGTTGTGAAAATTAAATGAATTAAATCACAAAGTGCATAGAACAGTATATACAATAAGCATATTGAATGCATAGAGTAAGCACTCAGAATAGAGTACTCACTACTTATAGATATTACTATGAGTTATTATGTCATCTCTACCTTTTAGTCAGCCCCTAATAAATTAGAGCCAAGAATGTCAGAAAAAAAGATGTAGAAATGACTAGGTCTTGCATAAGGGGCTTGATGTTAAGAGACTGACCAACTACAAGGGGTATAAACATGCTTTAAGAAGCAGCATCAGCTTTAATAGTGAGTAGGTAGTAGATTTTGGGGAGTAAGGATATAGAAATGACATTGAGTTTTCATATTAATAACTTCTATGTAGATTATGCTATATATATTTCATAAAGTCAACATGCATTTACATTTTTACTGCATATAGAATACTGCTAAGAATTATGGGACAAACAAGAAACAAAAGACAGAAGTCCTTGCTCTTAGGCAACTAAGATAAAGAATTGGGGCAAACAGAAGAAGCTTCAAAAGAGAACTAGTTTGGTCTGCCTTTAGTCAAAGTCCTTCCATACCACTCAGACTCTGAAAATCTGCTTTGAAATTATACAGCAAAACAGGCAAGATGAATCTTTAGTTTATAGTTATGTGATTTATGGAGTTACCTGTAATTAGGCTTGTGTAAATGAAACTCAGGAAGATACTATATGTTACCATTGGTAAGTTAAATTATAGTTTAGTGGTTTAATAGAACTTTTGGGCCAGCATGTAGTTAAGGGAAAGAAAAGTATCCATTGTCAAAATTCAGCTAGAGTGGAAGAGGAGTTGAAGCATAATTAGTGACTTGATGCAAATTTTCTTTTTTTTTCTTTTTGGTAAACTAAAGCTGTAGCAGTTTTCCTTGGACATAAACTCATATTCAAATTTGGATTGTCTACAAAAAGAAATGCTTAATTCTTGCTTATGGAATATGGTTCAAAAGTAAATACTTAATTTTCCTTAAAAGCTCTAGGGACTCTTCTAGAGACCCAGAAGTTGGTTGTATAGTGAGGAGACTTTTTTTTTAACCTATTCATTCAGTGAAAAAGGTAGTGCACACATAACTATATACCAAGTACCATGCCATGTATGACATAATGCAGAGTGAAAAAGAACATAGTTCCTGCCCTCAAAGAGCTTACTTGTTGTTCAGAGGAATTTCACAAATTGCCCAATTCATGGAAATATAATTGAAAACTGTCTATGCCTTATGTATAGTATATAAATATATATAATGTATAAACTGATAATCCTAAATCATAGTATAAGGAAAGTTTAAATCATATTTTGTTCCTGACTTTTGAATATACAAAAATTTATTTTTGTGGCTTTGAAGGAGACTCTTGAGAATCTCTGTGTGTGTATCTATATATACCCATATCTGTGTCTATGTATTGTTATTTTTGTCCTTGTAGTTTATTTCAGGACATTGTATTAATTTGGCAGTAAGTTGTGTGAATTATTGCTTTTTGAAATATATTATCAAAACATTTGTTTTTGAGAGTACACATTTTATACATCTTGAATAAAGCAAGCTATGAATTAGTGCTTCTTCTTAGAGTTTATTTGACCCTAATTTAATTGTACTCTGTGTACATTAAGAACAATAGGTTGGGAAGAGTCAGTGGAGCCCTTAACATTGGTTGGTTACTCTTTGATGTGAAGTTAATTGGCTCAGACATTAAAATGTACCTTATGTTCTTCAAGGAAAATTAATTCTTTTTCAGTTATATTATTCTGCCTAAACATGGTAAAAGATAGCTTTTTAATTACATGTGGTAATAGCTAAATGGACACATGAATTGTATTTAAAAAGCACAAAAGCGTCCATGCTTATTTTCTTTTTTTTTTTTATGTTTTATTTATTTCTGAGAGAGAGAGAGACAGAGTGAGCAGGGAAGGGGCAGAGAGAGAGGGAGACACAGAATCTGAAGCAGGCTCCAGGCTCTGAGCTGGCTGTCAGCACAGAGCCCGACGCGGAGCTTGAACCCACGAACCGTGAGATTATGACCTGAGCCGAAGTGGGATGCTTAACCGACTGAGCCACCCAGGCGCCCCCATGCTTACTTTCTAGATTGCCAATTTCTAGGTGACATATATATATGTCATATATATATATGTAGACATTCTATACATATGTGTTTAAAATATGTACATATCTGTGGAAGATATCCTTTTGTTATGTGGTAAATGCAGTAGAAGTTTCATATAGGGTTCAGTGACTAGAGACATGCAGGTAAAGAGAATGAAGCTTAGGGAAATATGCAGAAAAGAATGAACATAGTACTAAAGAAGATGATCATGTAGTAAAAGTTAAAAAAAAAAGAAAAGAATTAGTAAGTAAGAATTAAGGTATTATCTTTAATTGGATCGACTATGTAAAAGAGAGCAAAATTTGGATTCGTGGCATTGTTATCACATATGTCAAGCTTGAAATAGTTCAACAGCAAGAGATTTTTCATCTGAAGTCCAGACAACTGAAGAGATTTATTAGGATGTAAGCTGTACAGTAGATGTCATAATGCTAAGTGTTTTCTTTGCTTTAAATTAGAAATGAAACAAGAAAATGAGATTATACATAACAGCTGTGAAAGAAAGATGAATCTCCAAGGACAGGATGAGAGAATTATTAGGCAAAATGTCTTTTATTACTACAAACAAATAAACAGAAAACTTTTCAGTGCTCTTGTAGTTATAATTAATATCTTATTTTTTTCTCATAGTGGAAAGCTCATGATGGCATTATTTTAAAAGTAGATTGGAACTCTGTCAATGATCTAATTTTATCTGCTGGTGAGGATTGTAAATATAAGGTATGTAATGTTTGAGTCTCACCTGGTTGAAAGAATTGAAGTTAGGTGAAAAGTATTCAGCATATAAGAATATTCTTTTAGTCCTTCACTTTAGCTACATCTTTTAACTATAATAATTCAACAAATTGTTATTTTATAATTTTAAGTGGTATTTTAAAGTGTTGACTTTCTCATTGGTCTATCTCACTGACCTATAGAATTTGATTTAATGAGTAGCAACGTAAATACAACTTCTAGCTTTGCTGACTATTTAAATCAACTCAGTTGAAGTTTTAAAAATCATTTTTACTGGTTTATTAAACATTATTCAGCTTTAGACCAAAATCATTTATAATAAAGAATAAGATTTAATGTAACTGGAATTAGAGGAAATTTAATTGAAATACTTATAGGGAAATTGATAGTGTACTTACTGAGCAAAAAACATTTGATCAAAAAACTGAACATGTCAAAACTTTATAATTAAATTTAAAAGGACTCAGAGTGTGTAGGTTATATGAATAATCAAAGATTTAGTGAAATTGGAAAATTATGTTATCGTAAAATATTTTTTGCAATATATAGGTTTTAAAGAATATAGCTTTCTCCCCTCGTGTGATAGTAAAGGCATTTAATTACTGTTATTATAAAGTGATGATTTATAAGTCTTTAACTGATATCTTACTCTAGGACAGACTTATTTGTAATAATGCAGTGACTGTTCTAAAAGATTTTTTTTAATTGACTTTTTTAGGTATGGGATAGTTATGGCCGCCCTCTGTATAATTCACAACCTCATGAGCATCCTATTACCTCAGTTGCCTGGGCTCCAGATGGGGAATTATTTGCTGTTGGATCGTTTCATACTTTACGCTTGTGTGATAAAACTGGGGTAAGTTATAATGGTGAACAATCACAGCTGTGCTATCATAAATGTGGTAATGCACAGCACATCTGGTTCTCAATCTTTAAAAAATATTTTCAGTAAATGCATTTGACTGCATCTTTCTGAATATAATGATTCAGTCAATTCCAGATTTATGGGACCGTACAAACTCTTTAAGTTCAGTTTGAAGAATGGGTATGTTCTTTACTATTTTTCCTTCTGGAAATACTTACTTTAAGCATGGTTATGAAAGATGGTGAAGTAGTTAAAGTATTAAAATTTCTACCCAATCAATAGGGAGAGTTCAATTTTAAACTTTCAACAGTTAATACGTTTCGTCTAGAAATTTTAGTTGCATATGTTTGGTATGGAATTGAGAGTAAATTTTAAAAATGATCATCTTAAAGCCAGAGGAATTGGGTTTTTGTCAAGAATTCATGTTTGAATACATGGGGGACTTTTTCCTCATGAGAGAGTGCTCTTCATACAAATTCTATTTAGAAATTAGGCAGACAGCATTGCTCAACAGCATTTACCCACTGTAGTTGAATATGAGTTATTTCATCAAAGTGTTCCAGAAGCAGCTAGTTTTGAGTGGGGTTATTCTATACTATTCCTAACTAAGAGAAAATCACATAATTGTTCTGTGGCTTATTTTCGTTGAATGCAAAATAAATCAGTTAACTTAGAATTATTAAAGCTTTATAAATGATCTATTAAGTTTTCTGGTTACTTGTTTTGTGTCACATAAAATATGAAGTCTTCTGCCTAGCTTTAGAAACTCTCTGAACCCTGCTGCCATAAAATCCACTTAGTCCTTTTTCCCAACAACTCCCTAATTTGTATCTGCGCTCAAATCAATCTCATGAATCTCCTCTGCCCATCACTAACATCCTTACTTATGTTTTCCTTTCATGGAATGCTCTCACCTCTGTCTTATATTTACTGAATTGTACTCATTAAAATATTTTTTTTAATGTTTGTTTATTTTTGGGAGAGAGAGAGTGCAAGTAGGGGAAGGGCAGAGAGAGAGGGAGACACAGAATCCACAGCAGGCTCCAGGATATAAGCACAGGGACCAACATGGGGCTTGAACCCATGAACCATGAGATCATGACCTGAGCTGAGGTCGGAGGCTTAACCGACTCAGACTCCCAGGCACCCCCTACCCATTCTTTAAGGCCCATCTTGTGTTTGACTTCCTTTCCCCCAATATCTTCCATAGGTATTTATTTTTCTAACTTCCTCTCACCTAAGGTCTCTCTTTTTTTTAGCTATAACATCAAGATGTTATATCAGATCATCTCATTTTTAGCCGATTTTTCAGCAATGATTCTAAGTCTATAGAATATGTACTCATATTCATAATGTATTATGCTTTTATATTTTCCATTTTCATTTTATGTATATTATTGTTGACTCCTTAGAGAGTTTATAAAATCCCACAGCTCAATGGTTCTGTTATTTGTATAACACAGTAGATACTCAATAATTCACCAATAAGTTGATTTAAGCATGATAATTTAAATTGCCATTTTGATGAAAATATTTAAAAATTTTAAAATGTGGGGTGTTGAATTTTTTGCATCCATGTTCATCAGGGTAATTGGCCTGTAGTTCTCCTTTTTAGTGGATTCTTTGTCTTGGTTTTGGAATCAAGGTAATGCTGCCCTTGTAGGATGAGTTTGGAAGTTTTCCTTCGATTTCTATTTTTTGGAACAGCTTCAAAAGAATAGGTGTTAACTCTTCTTTAAATGTTTGGTAGAGTCCCCTGGAAAGCCATCTGGCCCTAGCCTCTTGTTTTTTGGGAGATTTTTGAATACTGATTCAATTTCCTTATTGGTTATGGGTCTGTTCAAATTTTCTATTTCCTCCTATTTCAGTTTTGGTAGTTTCTAAGAATTTGTCCGTTTCTTCCAGATTGCCTAATTTGTTGACATATTGCTCATAATATTCTCTTATTATTGTTTGTGTCTCTGCAGTGTTTGTTGTGATCTTTCCTCTTTCATTTGTGATTTTATTAATTTGGGTTCTTTCCTTTTTCTTTTTGATCAATACGGCCAGGGGTTTATCAATTTTGTTAATTCTTTCAAGAACCAGCTTCTGCTTTTATTGATCTGTTTTACTTGTTTTTAAATTTCGATATCATTGATTTCTGCTCTAATCTTCATTATTTCCTTTCTTCTGCTGGTTTTGGGCTTTACTTGCTGTTCTTTTTCCAGCTCTTTTAGGTGTTGTAAGGTTAGGTTGTGTATTTAAGATGTTTCTTCCTTCTTTCGGAAGGCCTGGATTGCTCTTATGGCTGCCTTTGCTGCATCCCAGAGGTTTTAGGCTGTCCTGTTTTCATTTTCATTGGGTTCCATATACTTTTTAATTTCCTCTTTAACTTTTTGGTTAACCCATTCATTCTTTAGTAGGATGTTCTTTAATCTTCAAGTATTTGTTATCTTTCGAAATTTTTTCTTCTGTTCTGGTTGATTTCGAGTTTCCTAGTGCTGTAGTTTAAAAATATGTAAGGTATGATCTCGATCTTTTTGTACTTGTTCAGAGCTGATTTTTGACCCAATATGTGATCTATTTTGGAGAATGTTCCATGTGCTTTCAAGAAGAATGCATATTCTGCTTTAGGAAGAAATGTTCTGAAGAAATCTGTTAAGTCCCTCTGGTCCAGTGTGTCATTCAGAGCCAGTGTGCTTTCTTGTTGATTTTCTGTTTAGATGATCTGTCCATTGCTGTAAGTGGGGTGTTGAAGTACCCTACTATTATCAGTGAGTTTCTTTATGTTTGTGAGTAATTGATTTATATATGCAAGTGCTTCACACTGGGGGCATGAATATTTATAATTGTTTGACCTTCTTGGTGGATAGACCCCTTAATTATGATACAAAGTCCTTCATCATCTCTTGTTACAGTCTTTATTTTAAAATCTAGTTTGTCTGGTATAAGTATGGCTACTCCAACTTTCTTCTGATGACCATTAACATGATAGATGATTCTCCATCCCCTATGTTTTAATCTGTAGGTGTCTGTAGGTCGAAAATGAGTCTTTTATAAACAGCATATAGATGGGTCTTGTTTTCTTATCCATTCTGATACCCTGTGTCCTTTGATTAGAGCATTTAGTCCATTGACATTTAGAATGAATACTGAAAGATATGAAATTAGTGCCATTGTGTTGCCTGTGGAGTTGGAGTTCCTCGTGACATTCTCTGGTCATTTCTAGGCTTTGTTGGTTTGGTCTTTTTTTTTTCGTTTTCTCTTTTTTCCACTCTAAGAGTCCCCCTTAAAATTTCTTGCAGGGCTGGCTTAGTGGTCACAAACTCCTTTAGTTTTTGTTTGTCTGGGAAACTTTTTATTTCTCCTTCTATTTTGAATGACAGACTTGCTGAATAAAGAATTCTTGGCTCCATATTTTTCTGACTCAGCATGTTGAATATATCCTGCCACTCCTTTCTGGCCTGCCAAGTTTCTGTGGACAGGTCTGCTACAAACTTGATCTGTCTTTCCTTTATCGGTTAGGAACTTTGCCTTGCTGCTTTCATAATTCTTTTGTTGTCTTTGTATCTTGTGAATTTGACTATGTTATGCTTTGGTGGTGGTTGGTTTCTGTTGAATCTAATGGAAGTTCCCTGTCTTTCTTGGATTTTGATGTCTGTATCTTTTCCCAGTTTTGGAAAGTTTTCTTCCTTAGTTTGCTCACATAAATCTTCTGCACCTTTTTCTCTCTATCCTCTGTGACCCCTATGATTTAGAAGTTACTCCTTTTTAATAAGGCACTGAGTTCTCTAAGTTTTGTTTTGTGATCTTTTGCCTTTGTTTCCCTCCTTTTTTCTGTTTCATTATTCTCTATAATTTTATCTTCTATGTTGCTGATTCACTGCTCTGCTTCGTCCATCTTTGCCATCAGGGCATCCATTCAAAATTGCATCTTGGTTATAGCATTTTTAATTTTGTTCTGACTAGATTTTTATTTTATCTCTGCAGAAAGGGAGTCTGTGCTTTTTTTCAACTCCAGCTAGTATTCTTATTATCGTAGTTCTAAATTGTAGTCCAGACACCTTGCTTATATCTGTGTTGACTAAGCTATCCTTTCTTTCTGTTCTTTCTTTTGGGATGAATTTCTTCATTTTGTCATTTTGGAGGAAGAAAAAAATTAATAAAATAAAAATTATTTAAATTAAAAACAATGCAAAAAATCAAATAAAGGAAGCTAGATTTGGGGCGCCTGGGTGGCTTAGTCGGTTAAGTGTCTGACTTTCGCTTAGGTCATGATCTCGCGGTTCGTGGGTTTGAGCCCCGCGTCGGGCTCTGTGCTGACTGCCGGCTCAGAGCCTGGAGGCTGTTTCAATCTGTGACTCCCTCTCTCTCTGACCCTCCCCTGCTCATGCTGTCTCTCTCTCTCTCTCCTAGAAATAAATAAAACATTAAAATATTAAAAAAAAAAAAAAGGAAGCTAGATCCTAGGTGCGTTTTGATCTGGTTGTTGAAAGAAGCTTGATAGAATACAGAAAAAAGGGAAATAAAAAAGAAAAAAGGTAAAAAAACATTTAAAGTAAAATAAAGAAAATTAAAGATATAATTAAAAAATAAAAGATAAAGTAAAAGAAATAAAAATAAAATTTTCTTTTCCTATATCCAATAAAGAAGAAAAGAAGGATAAAAGACAATTTAAGCAAAAACAGAAGCAAAGAAAATGAACAAATAAATGAACCAGCAAACAGAATAAAACCTGAATGAAGTTACATGCAGTTTCTGCTGGAAATGAAACTATGAAGACCTCTTTAGTCCATGCTTGTGCTGGTCATCCAGGGGATGTACTTGGAGGGTACAGTGGATGGGGCTTGGTGTAACATTTATGTTCTCCACTAAGTGGCACTGCTTAACTTACTAGGTTGGATCAGTGTGGCGCACATGTGTGTCTGTGTATATGTGCACATGGAAGAGGTAGAAATGGCTTCACCCAGTTCCCTAGTCTCTAGCATAGGAACTTCATGCTCCCACCAATCTGTGATCAAGCACCCCTTTATTGTTTCAGGCCTCTGTCCACTCCCTACCTCCACCTTGTCCATGTTCAAGCTGTCTGCCTGCCAGGCGGCACCTCCCTCCAGAGTTTTATCTCAGATGGGGTTGTGTTTCAAAACCCCACACTTCAGGGGGGAATTAAAAAAAAACCCCACACTTCAAAGACTCCTGCCTCTTGGACCCATGCAGTCACTCTGGGGGAGGGTCTTACTGATCAATGGCCAGGTGCCAGCTTTCCCCAGAAAATGTTTGTATGATTGAGGAGTGGCAGAGGTTCATGGTTTATGGCAAATCACAATACATGACCAGCACCAGGTTTCCCCACACTCTGGCATCTTTGTCCTAATACCAGCAAACGTGGCTGTTCTCTGGGGTCTGTTGAGACCTTTGCCTTTCAGGACACCATATGGCCTCTACCAAATGTTCTTCAAGCAGGGGAACCTCTTCTCCCCATGTGGCACACAGACCCCTCAGGCCTTGCTGCCTGCCCCTGTGGATTCACCCTACTTACTCACCAGAGCACCACCAGACACTGAGCTCCAAACCTTCAGACTCTGTTTATCACTATTTATAGAATCCTGGTGTTATTGAAGCTTTCTCCTTTCTTTCCATCAATGTTTTTGGGGAACAGATTTCTTGTTCAGAAACCCGTGAGTGTTTTCACTCTTTCTGTCTCTTTCTTTCCAGCTACTTATTGGGGAGTGCTTTTCTTGCAGGATCCTGATATGCTGCACTTTCCCCCATTCTCTCTTTGTCCTCTCTCTGCAACTCCCTACCCTCTGCAGCTTCTCTCTCCCCCAGTTCACCTCTCTGCACCATGTACCTGCCAAGTTCTGTGGCTCAAGTTATGCAGTTGTGTTAATCCTCAGATCAATTTCCTAGGTGTACAAAATGGTTTGGTACTGATCTAGGTGCATTTCAGGGATGAGACAAGCTCAGGGTTTCCATGCTGTTCCACCATCTTAACTCCTCCTCCTCCCCCTCAGATTTCTAATTGGATAATATTTTATTGATCTGTCTTCAAGTTTACTAATTATTTCATTGGTTATCTCTAATCTTTTCATAAACCCATCTAGTGAATTTTAATTTCAGATATTCTATTTTTCACTTCTAGAACTTCCATTTGGTTATTGTTTACAGTTTTTATTTCTCTGCTATTATATGTTCAAAATCATAGTTCCGTTAAGTCCTTGATATTAATAAGGCCTTTAAAATTATTATCTGCCAATTCTAGCATTTTGTCATTAATTGCCTTTTCTCTTGTGCCATTTTCCTTGTGTTTGTATAATTACTAATTTTGAATTGTAATTTGAACATTGTAAACAATACATAGTAAAAGATTCTGGATTCTGCTATGTTTCTATAAAGAGTGCTGACTTTTCTGTGTGTGTTAAGAGGAAGTTAACTTGACTGAACTCAAACTTTAGGCTCTTTCTTCCTTCTGGTAGAAACATGAATTCTCCGTGACTTTTTTCTTTCTGGAGTTTTCCCATTAATTTCCAGCTGTGTAGTTACCCTGAACTTTGTCCCCTGATTCCTTTACCAGTGACAGCAGGCTTCTATCTGCGGATTAGCCACCGTGCTTGGCACCAAGTAGGGTCTGTTCTTAGGTAAAAGTTGTAAAAATTGGAAACTCAATACTGTTTTCTTTTTTCAACCATTGAGTATTCTCAGGTTTCTGCCTGCTTTTTTTTTAAAGTTTATTTATTTTGAGAGAGAGATAGAGAGCAGTGGGAGAGGGTCAGAGAGAGAGGGAGACAGAGAAATCCAAGCAGGCTCCATGCTGTCAGTGCAAAGCTTGATGCGGTACTCAAACTCACAAACTCTAACACCATGACCCGAGCCAGAACCAACAGAGCCACCCAGGCATCACTCTGCCTCCCTTTTTTTTCTTTTTTTAAATAGTGTTTATTTATTTTTTAGAAAGAGAGAGGGGGAGATACAGGATCCAAAATTTGCTCCAGGCTCTGAGCTGTCAGCACAGAGTCTGACACGGGGCTCGTACTCAGGAACCATGAGATCATGACCTGAGCCAAAGTTGGACGCTTAACCAACTGAGCCTCCCAGGTGCCCCAAGTGTGAACCTTTCTTAATGACAGTGTATCAATTGTACAGATGCAGAAAAGGCCTTTAAAAAGTTCTTCGATAAAAATGAGCAAAGAAGGAATGATGTTACAGAAAATGGTGGACTAAGGAACTCCAAGAATTGTTCCCTCCGCTTAAGCAGCAATTAACTGGCAAAAAATGTCAGAATCAACTTTTTCAGAGCTCTGGAATCTAATTCAAAACTTGCCACAGCTAAGGGGAATGCTTAATGAAAGAAGAAGCTGATAAATTTGTTAAGAAACCGTTGTGATATTTTTTGCTTACCTGCCTACCATCTCTGTTCCCAGCTTGGCAGTGGCTATGGGGAGGACAGCCTGCGTTCAGGTGTGGCTTGTTAGTGCCAGGGGGAACAATATGGGCCATGTTTTCAAAAAATTTTGGTTGATTATTGACCTGGCTGGTGGTTCCTGAAGGGGCCAGCACAGAGGAGTGTCTTTGTTTTGCCTCCCTTGGAAATCTCTCAGAACTGCAGTGGCTTCCCAGGTGGCATCTATTGAAAGCATGCTACCCATGGCTGCTGGGGTCTAGGGCTGGTGAATGGGGCAAGTAGCACATAGACCAAAATGCTTGGGAAAGAGGAGTCTGAGGAGGAAGGCTAACAGAAAAGTAAGGATTTTATAGGACTCTTACGAATACCGGATATTCTATAATACAAAACACATGCCCAAGGCCAGATATACACTTAGAAAAGACTTGAGAGGATGCTAGGCTTGTATCATTGGCAGATCTTTGGGCTCTGCACAAGCAGGTGGTGAAGGCCAAGGAAAATTATGGGTAGCCTGACTAAGTATTGAAGGAGTATCCCAGCTCACAGCTAATTGGCAAAGAGTAGGAGAATATTTTGTCTTTCTTTTTGGCTCTGGTCACTAACTGATTACTTAGATAATGGAATGGCAACTTAGGTGACCATACATGAAAGAAATACAGTGTTTGCGAAAATAGTTGGAGAAGTCACTAAATAAGCAAATGACTATAGTCCTCAAAAAGCAACAACAATAAATCCTAGGGAGGGATGAGAGTCTAATTTCCAGAGTTACCACATTATAATGTTTGAAATATCCATTTTTCAACAACAACAACAAATTACAAGCCATGCAAAAGAGGCAGGAAAGGATGGCCCATTCAGAAGAAAAAAAAATTAGAAACTTTCCCTGAGGAAGCCCAAAATTGGATTAGACAAAAACTTTAAAATTTTTTTTTAATGTTTATTTTTGAGAGAGAGAGACAAAGCGCCAAGTGGGGAAGGGGTAGAGAGAGAGGGAGTTTATAGGATCTGAAACGGGCTCCAGGCTCTGAGCTGTCAGCACAGAGCCTGACCGGGGGAGGGAGTGAGGTCTGAATCACAAACTGTGAGATCATGACCTGAGCCAAAGTCAGACACTCCAGATGCTCAACTGACTGAGACACCAGGCACCCCTGGACAAAAAACTTTAAGTATGCTTAAATTGCTAAAGAAAGCCATAGATAAAGAACTAAAAGAAACCAGAAGAACAAGGTCTGAACAAATAGAAAATATCAATAGAGAAAAATTACAAAAAGGAATCAAATAGATAATCTTAAACTGAAAGAAAAAACAAAAACCATGAGCAAAGATTAAAAGAATTATAATTTGAATGCCTCCAGAACCTAAAAATGTGATCAGTCTCTTCAATAATGAGTGTCATCCAAATAAAATCACATTGTAGTACCATTTTTCATTCATCAGAAAATGGAAACATGGGCCTCCTCAAAAAGCAATAAAAGGAGTATTAATTGGTACAACTTTTCTGAAGTAAAATTTAACAGAATCTATCAAGATCCTTAAAACTTCTGACCCTTTCAAGGAAGTTTAAAAATGCATTGAATATTCATTTGTTTATTTATTTTCATGTTCATTAATTCCTTCATGAATATATATTGAGAGCCTATTATATGCCAACCACTTGCCCTAGGTGTTAAAGAAACAGCAGTAAACAAAATAAATTCTCTTCTTTTGAGAATTATCATACCAGCAGTTGAAAGACTATATACAAACAAATAAAATAAATATATACTAATGTTAAGTGGTAATGAATGCGATAAAAAAATTAAGGCTGGGTACGGAAGATGGTGAGGTGGTCAGGGAATATTAGACACAAACTAAATATACGTTATTAAGTGGTTAGTAAAATAAATTATGGTATAAGTAAATTACTTATGGAATAAAAATTAAAAGCCATAGTATCATAATTTTTCCCTAGATTTCATAATAAATTTTATTTTTTACCTTTGATTTTGAAGAAATGCATGATTCAAATATGTAAAGTAGAAACTTTCAAATTAAATTAGTCATTGTAAATAATAAAGAGTATACTAATGAATTGCATTATATTACATTAAATAGGGCAGAATTCAAGGGAAAAGATCTGAACATATAAGGTACCTTTGGGCAGATTTTTAAATTAACTGATGTTGTTGCTTTTATTAATCAGCAGGTGGTGCTATTGCTTGTGTGGGATAACTTGCCATTCTCTTTTTCCTTCTTAAATATTCAAGTTAGTTGTTATAATAAAAAGACTTCCCTTTGTTCATTCTTTTTTCCATTCAATTAAGATAATTGCAATGATTCATCATCTGCAATAACTGATCTTACTGTTATATGTGACCTTTCATTGTCAGTTATATATGCCAACACATGTAATTTAAGATAGCCTACAATATGCTAATTCCTGGTATATGAGAGAGAATATTGATTTTAAAAATCATTAGTGTAACAAAGAAATGTAAGAAACTTTGCATCTTCACTTCCACCTAATTTGTGAACACATAATTTTATGAATTGAATTCATCCAACTTGGCTAAAGATATATGCTTTTGAGAATCCTTTAAACCAAGTAGTATATTTATATAGGAGTAGGAAAGAGAAGGGTGAGGTTGCCATTTGAGAAGTACTTTTTTGTAAGTTATTATAGTCACGTCAATTTTTTAGTATAAATATCTCTTATTTCCTTGGTGGGGAACTATATGCCTAAGCAGTTTGACAGAATACAGTAGAAAAAAAAGGTTTCTTCTCCTAAAGGGATATAACATCCTTTAATAAATAGGTCAACACTTTACAGATGCATTCTCAATTGTTCTCCATATTGTACTGTCCAGTGTGATTGCTTATTTTATTTTATTTTATTTTACTTTATTTTAATATAGGAGTAGTATTGTCATGATTGTAGAGCTCTGGAGTCAAGTTTCCAGTGGTAAATTCACAAAGTTAAGTAGGCTAGGATAAGCGATTGCCTCTTTCCTTTCAACTCCACCATTCTGTGAGATCCTTCTTCCATGGGTTTTGGACACACTGCTTGCTTCCTCTCTTAAGTAGTAGTATGTCGTCTGTTTCTTTGTGTTTTAATATTTATTATACTTGGGTTGTTTATATACGAAGAGGCAGCACTGCACATGGCATACTAGAAGTGGGAAAAACTCAAGCAGTGCCAGAGAAGTGTGGCTTATCCTATAACTTCAAACTTACTCTGCATTTTTTTATAGTTGGATACAAGTAGCAGAAACCATTAATCAAAAAGAAGGATTGGCTAAAATATTACCGGGATATCTTCCAAAAGCCAGGTCAAGGAACTATGCTTCCTTTACAATATGACTCTCTGCTGTCCAGAATTGAGAAATTCACCAAGCAAAACAAAATCAGAGTTCTATTAGGGAATTAATTTTTAATCTTAAAATCAATACCTAACACATAGTAGTTATTCCATCAGTGTTGCATTTTAATGGATCATTGTAGAAACAGAAGATACTGTTTTGGTTATTAATGACTTACATTTACTTAATACAATTAATGTAACTCAATTAATGACTTACATTGGAGCATTATGACTAAGTCATTACTAGAATTGATTCATTTGATCAGTTTGGTTGATGTTTTTGAGAAGGCTACTTTAAAATTTAAAAAAAAATTTTTTTAAATGGTTATTTATTTTTGAGAGAGAGGACAGAGTGTGAGCAGGACACAGTGTGAGCAAGGGAAGGGCAGAGAGAGAGGGAGACACAGAATCCGAAACAGGCTCTAGGCTCTGAGCTGTCAGCACAGAGCCTGACACGGGGCTCAAACTCACAAACTCTGAGATGGCGACCTGAGCTGAAGTCAGACACTTAATGGACTGAGCTACCCAGGTGCCCCTAAAATTTCTAAACCTTGGCTTTTAATTTGTTCCTTTTTAGGTTGAAGTCATAGTTGAGCTCTGGGAAGCAAGTCTTGCCTAAGGACACAAGCGTACTCATTCATTCATTCATTTAACAAATATTGATGTGTGCTAAGCTCTCTGTAATACTGTGGCTAGTCAAAGAATAACATCCACAGGCACCTGGGTGGCTCATTTGGTTAAGCATCCAACTTTGGCTTAGGTCATGATCTTGTGGTTTGTGGATCGAGCCCCGAGTCAGGCTCTGTACAGACATCTCAGAGCCTGGAGCCTGTTTTGGACTCTGTGTTTCCCTCTTTCTCTCTCTCTGCCCCTCCCCCCCTCAAAAGTAAACATTAAAAAAATTTAAAAAGTAGTAACATCCATACCTGTCCTCTACGAGTAACTCATCCTCTATTGAGAGCACTGATATGCAAACAGATAATTAAATAACATAGTTATTTAATGGCAGAGGTTATCATTATTGTGAGAGAATAGAGAAGGAATAGAATAATGGTAAATTTTTAGACATATTTGTACTTATTTAGGTTAAAGTAAACTTTCTCTCTCATCAAATAACTTAAAAACATTAAAAAAACCTTTTTTTAGGGGCACCTGGGTGGCTTAGTCGGTTAAGCGTCCGACTTTCGCTTAGGTCATGATCTCACAGTTCATGAGTTCGAGCCCCGTGTCGGGCTCTGTGCTGACTGCCAGCTCAGAGCCTGGAGCCTGTTTCAGTCTGTGACTCCCTCTCTCTCTTCTGACCCTCCCCTGCTCACGCTGTCTCTCTCTCTCTCTCTCCCCCCCTGGAAATAAATAAAAATAAAAATAAAATTAAAAAAACCTTTTTTTAAAAAGACCAGAGGGTTTTTTTTTTAAACAAGAAGCACAAATTTGAATTTTCCTTTTTCTGATTTTGGTACTAAAAATCTAAATCTAATTACCTACACCTAGAAGCATAGAAGTTTACTTCTGTTGACAAATGTTCTTTCAGTACACATATGCTCCCCTTGCACATGGACCAATCCCTGTAGGTATGACTCCTTGTACACAGTATGTCATTGTTCCTCCACCCTCCATGTGGGGGAGAAGTGGTATAGTTTCCTCTTCTAAACTCTCTCATATTATCTTCTACATATATAAATGTGTCAGGACCTAAACTCTGATATTCACACATTCTTGTTAGTCATTGTCAGATACCAGTCATGTAAAAAATCTTAAATCCTTTATTTTGATTTAAGGAAAGATGTTAGTTCCTTTCATTAAATCATTTCTGTTAAATTATCTTTCCTTTCTAAAGAAATTCTGTAGATTTTTTTCAGACCGTTAGGCCCTATCTAATTATTTGCAGTATCATCTTTTTAGGGGCCACGGATTTATAATTTAAAATGGATCTTTAAGGACTTTCCCCTCAGGATTCTAAGATGTTCATATTTTCTCTGAATGGGGCACCACAGCCAGTGGAATGCAGGTGGCCTCTAGAAGCTACCAATGGCTGGCATGGAAACGAGGACCTCCGTCCTACAACTATAAGAAACTGAATTCGGCTAACACCCTGAATAGTCAGGGAAGTGAATCTTCCCCTAGGACCTCCAGAAAGGAATGTAGCCTTGCTAACACATTGATTTCTTTTTAAATTTTTTAATGTTTATTTATTTTTGAGAGAGAGAGACAGAGTACAAGCAGGGGAGGGGCAGAGAGAGAGGGAGACAACAGAATGCGAAGCAGGCTCCAGGCTCTGAGCTGTCATCACAGAGCCCAGTGTGGGGCTCAACTCACAAACCATGAGATCATGGCCTCAGCCAAAGTCAGACAAACTGAGCCACTCAGGTGCCCCATTAACACCTTGATTTTAGCTCAGTAAAACCAGTGTTAGATTTATGATGTATGAAAGGTTCTAAGTTTGTGGTAATTTGTTACAACAGTACTTGAAAACCGTATCTTTTTAACTGCAGTTTGGGGTCACTCTTAACAATGAGTTATGTGGGTGGAAATGTCCCAGGGAAGGCTTTTGCACCTTCTTATTGATAACAAAATTTTCATTAGCTTTAGTGCTTAACTTAAGAAATTATTATTTCTTAAAATATAATAGTATTATAGGAGTCACATATTAAACTTGTTCTTATCAGGTCCTTTTCTAAATAATTTGCCCAGTTGAGAGCAGATTTTGGATGAGAAATGCATAAAATACTACTACCCAGGAAGATGGCCCTTTAGGGGAGGATTTTGGCTGGCCATAGAACAGGATCAACGTTCTGGATATTTGGGGAGGTGCCAGTGATATTTTGCTAGAGCCAAAAACAAACTGGGCAGCCTCACAATTTTTCAAGATTGCCTTCAGAAGAAAATTATTGCTAAGTCTCTCACAACACACCAGCAATCAGTTGTTGTGCTCTTGCTCAGTGATACAGTGCTCCTTTAAAGGCAGCTCAGAATAACATTGATGTTTTACTTGGGTATCATATTGTGAATACAGGTCACATTTGTGTTCTATAAACTTCTTTTATAATTACAGCTCTTTCTATTTTTTTCTGTTCTTTGCTTATCTTGTGTTTTTAGAAATTATTTGTACTTAACTAAGCCAAAAGTCATTTTTGCTTACCTTTTCATATTCTGTATCCTAGAAAACTATTAGCTATAATGAATATATTGCTTTGAATTAGGTAAAAAAATAGAAAACCTCACATTATTGTGAAGGCACAAATAGTGATAATATTAACTGGTTTAATTAGATATACAGAAAAGCTTGTATTTTGAAGAAAAAGCAATATAACAAAAATAATAAAAAAATTATTCCCATAATTATGGCATTCGAAAAACATCAAATATTTTCATATTTGTATGTACCTATATACTTTTCAAGTCTTTGAACAGATATTTTTTAAAATTTTATTTTGCTGGGGCGCCTGGGTGGCTTAGTCGGTTAAGCGTCCGACTTTCTCTTAGGTCATGATCTCGCGGTTCGTGGGTTCGAGCTCCGCGTCGGGCTCTGTGCTGACTGCCAGCTCAGAGCCTGGAGCCTGTTTCAGTCTGTGACTCCCTCTCTCTCTGACCCTCCCCTGCTCACGCTGTCTCTCTCTCTCTCCTAGAAATAAATAAAACATTAAAAAAGTTAAAAAAAAAAAAGAGTATATTTAAAAAAAAAAAAAATTTATTTTGCTAAGTGATCTCTACTCCCAACATTGGGGTTCAAACTTACAATCCTTAGATCAAGAGTCACATGCTCTGTTGACTGAGCCAGGCTGGCATCCCTGAATGGACATATTTTTTTACATGGTTATGATTACTGTAAATACATTTTTATGCATCTTATTACTTTTTAGTATTGATATTGTATACTTCTTTTAGCTCAATATTATGTTATGTCTCAAAGTACTCAAAATAAGAAAGCAAAGCATGAGTATAATTTCAATAAAATAGGTTGGAGGGGAAAGATAATGATAGAGACAGCATTTTAAAAAATTGAGTTATTACATATTCAGTATCTTATATGTACTGTTCAGTAAAATTTTACATATATAAGAAGCCACCACCCACATTGTTATGGAATATTATCAACAATCCAGAAATTTCCTTTGTGCCTCCTCCCAGTCAGTTACTCCTCCATTGTAACTACAATTCTCACTGTGTCATCATAGGTTAGTTTTGTCTGTTTTTGACTTTTATATAAATGGAATCATACAGTAGTTTCACTTTTGTCTGGCTTTTTTCATTCAGCCCTATGTCTATGAGATTTATCTATAGATATAGTGACATAATTTTTGAATCTTCTTAAATCTCCCACATAACAGAGAGAATACGAGAGTATAACCAAAAACCCACAGACAGCAACTACAACAAAACTTAGGTGATGTTATATTCCTATAAGCTTCCAAATACAAGTGGTTTTCCAAAATACCATTAACAGGTATACATGGTATCAGCATCTGTGTGTGAAAAAGCAGAGGAAAATCAGGTGGCTTCTAAGACCATGAAGAAAGAACTCCCAGATCACCAACAAATGCCTAAAACTGAGACCGGCCAATCTGAGAAGAGCAGTTGAAATTGGGCAGAAATCTGTAGGATCATAGTCCTAGAACATGATGATAGTCAAATTACATAATGTTATGAAAGACAGTGAAGGGATGCCATAAGTAAGCAAGCCCTGACAGATAATTCAAAACAAGTTGAAGGATATTAAAAATATGACAAAAGTTGTGAAAGAACCATGTAAGTCAAAACTAGGAAGATTAAGACATGAGGTGACTGGAGAAAGGAAAACTTTTAAGGAGAGGTGTCAGAACTCAGAAGGGAATTATAAAAATGGTAAAATTAACAGAAGTGAAGATGAAACTAGAAAGAATGTAAGAGCAAATAAATACAATGGGTAATGCCTAAAGAATAAATAGAATGGGACATGGAAGCCAGGAAATGGCAAAAGATATACAAGTTTTGATAGAAAGTGAGATACAGAAGGTAAAGATCCAAAGTACATATAATAGGAGTCTTCAAAAGAGAAGCCCAAAGTAATGAAGAACAAATACTAAAAGCTACCATTCAAGACAGATTTCCTCAAACATAAGAGATTTAAAATTGATATTGAAAAGGCATACTAGATATGTAGGCGAATTGACCCAGATAGCCAATACCCTTATATATGCTAATAAAACTGTAGAAGTTAAAAGAAAAAGAAAAAAAGTCCTGTGGGCATCCAGGGAAAAGACTAAGTCACTCATAGAGGGGAGAAAATAAAAATGTTATCAGACTTTGATAGCAATGCTCTATGCCAGGAGACAGTAGGTTAACATAGGATACTCAAAGAATAGGTGGGCCAAAGACTTTATATTTAGCCATTCTGAACTTTAAAGATCATAAGCAATTGATATGAACGTACAAGAACTCAAGGAATATTGTTCCCGTGAGTGTTTCAAAGAGTCTACTGGAGAATTAGCTTCAGATTAACAATATGACTAGGGTTATAATAAAATAAGTACTGATTGTGAGCACTAGATCTATATTTATCTGTAGAACCAGGACAAAATTATCTATGATAGATACCTATAGTATGTATTGGCTATAGGTACTAACATTACAAAAATGGGGGTAGAATGAGAAGTGTATAAAAAGTAAAATAAAGTTGCTATCTTACAGGTATTAACTGGAAATAAAAAGATATTGCTTAAAATCAGATATAGGGAAAAGGAAAAGGGGAGGATATCTCCTAATTTTCAGGTTGCTTATAGTGGACAACCAACAGAAAAATGCCCCAAAAGGTGGCATGAGGATAAAGTGATTTTTATAAAGGTAATTAGTATAAAGGTAATTATTAGATTAAAACTAGAAACCTTCCTGTATACTAGAATATATGCCAAAAAGGGAGAGCAAATAAAATAGGCCCTATACCCCTTTTTTAGGTAAAAGCTGGTGCTTACACCTACATCTCTCTCTCACACACACACACACACACACACACACACACACACACACTAACAATGAACAAAGATGCAAGGATAAAACAAAATAAAAACTGGTATCTATATGGGGAAGGAGAATGGGGGAGAAAAAGTTTAGAAATGAGACTTGTTTGACTATACCTTACTTTATACTTTTTTTTGTGAATTGAACTTTGGAACCATGTAAATATTTTACATAATTAGGAAACAAAATGAAATTTTAAAAATGTTTATTTATTAATTTGAAAGAAACAGAGTAGATGCTTGAGAGAGCGTTAGGGAGAGTCAGAGAAATAAAGAATCCCAAGCAGACTCTTTGCTTTCAGCTCATAGACCAACTTGAGGCTTAATCTCATGAACTGTGAGATCATATCCTGAGCCAAAATAAAGAGTTGGATGCTTAACTGACTGAGCCACCCAGGCACCCCAAAACAAAATGAAATTTTTAGAAAGCTTTTCCTAAAACTCAAAAGAAATTAAACAAGCAGCCCTAATTATGTATTCAGTTGTTTGTATATCTACCTAAAGAGGCGATATTACAAATGGCTTTAAGTGATTTAATTGTTGGCTCCTTGTGCTCACAGTAGAAATTCACACAATTGCCCTGCCTTTGGAAGACAGTTTGGCAGTTTTTCAAAAGGTCACAGAGAGAGTTACCATAGATACAGCAATTCTCCTAGGTATGTACCCAAGAGAAATGAAAACATGTCCACACTAAAACATTTGTTCAAGGCAACAACTTCTTTGACCTTTTTACTTGACATGTCTCTGAAGGCAAGAGAAATAAAAGCAAAAATGAATTATTGGGACCTCATCAAGATAAAAAGCTTCTGCAGAGCAAAGGAAACAATCAACAAAACTAAAAGGCAACTGACAGAATGGGAGAAGATATTTGCAAATGACATATCAGATAAACAGTTCATATCCAAAATTTATAAAGAACTTAACCGAAGTCAACACCTGAAAAACAAATAATCCAGTGAAGAAATGGGCAGAAGACATGAATAGACACTCTTCCAAAGAACACATCCAGATGGCCAACAGACACATGAAAAGATGCTCAACTTCGCTCACCATCAAGGAAATAGAAATTAAAACCACAATAAGATACCACCTCACAATCGGCAGAGTGGCTAAAATTAACAATTCAGAAACAACAGATGTTGGCGAGGATGCAGAGAAAGGGGAACCCTCTTGCACTGTTATTGGGAATGCAAACTGGTGCAGCCACTCTGGAAAACAGTATGGAGGTTCCTTGAAAAATTAAAAATAGAATTACCCTATGACCCCGCGATAGCACTACTAGGAATTTATCCAAAGGATACAGGAGTGCTCATTCATAGGGGCACATGTGCCCCAATGTTTATAGCAGCACTATCGACAAAAGACAAATCATGGAAAGAGTCCCAAGTGTCCATCAACTGATGAATGGATAAAGAAGATGTGGTATATATATATACAGTGGAATACTACTCGGTGATGAAAAAGAATGAAATCCTGCCATTTGCAACAACGTAGATGGAACTGGAGGTTATTATGCTAAGTGAAATAGGTCAGTCAGAGAAAGACATCATATGTTTTCAATCATATGTGAATTTGAGAAACCTAACAGAAGACCATAGGGGAAGGGAAGGACAACTAAGTTACAAACAGAGAGGGAGGCAAACTTTAAGGGACTCTTAAATACAGAGAACAAACTGAAGGTAGATGGGGGTGGGAGTTGAGAGGACAGGGAAAATGAATGATGGGCATTGAGGAGGGCATTTGTTGGGATGAGCGCTGGGTGTTTTATGTAAGTGATGAATCATGAGAATCAACTCCCAAAACAAAGACTACAATGTATACCCTGTATGTTACCTAACTTGACAATGAACTATTAAATAAATAAATAAGTAAAATGAAATCTGCAACATCCAACTTATCCCTAAAAACAAACTTCAGAATATATACCATAATAATTAAGTTACATTAAAATTTTACATTTTTAGAGGTACTTGGGTGGCTCAGTCAGTTAAGCATCTGGATCTTGGTTTTGGTTCAGGTCATGATCTCCTAATCCGTGAGTTTGAGCCCCGCATTAGGGGCTCAGATTCTCTCTCTCTCTCTCTCTCTGCCCCACCCCCACTTGAGTACGCTCTGCCTCTCTCTGTCTCTCTCAAAATAAAGAAATAAAATACTTTTTTAAAACTGTTAGAAAAATTTTTATGCTTTTATTTGAAAGTAAGAAGTGATTTATTTGGGGCACCTGGGTGGCTCAGTTGGTTAAGCATTTGACTTTGGCGCAGGTCATGATCTCACAGTTCGTGGGTTTAGGCCCTGCATTGGGCTCTGTGTTGACTGCCAGCTCAGAGCCTGGGGCCTGTTTTGGACTCTGTGTCTCCCTCTCTCCCTGACCCTCCACTGCTCATGCTGTCTCTCTCTCTCTCAGAAACAAATAAAAACATTTAAAAAAAAGATGTGATTTATTTAAAAAATTAAAAAAAGAAAATAAAAATAATAAAATTAAGTGATTTTTTTTAGATGACTCTAGTAACAAAAACATACAAACAAATCATGAGCGAATGGGTCTTTAATAGTTGTGAAATGTGGGAGGTGGGTTTGGAAGATAAGATTATTTTGTCCATATATATGTCCATATATCCATATATAATAATTTGTCCATAAATAATTTAACTATTATTGGTAAGTCAAAAAGAACTATTTATCATTTTTGCTTTAAAGAGACTTTTAACACTCTAAGTCTCTTCTTTTCCCCAAATATGCCATGGAATATTGGATCCACATTTGTGTTTCGACCTCTAGAAATAAATGTGGGAACCTCCTTAGATGTAATTTAGTGATACTAATAAGAACCTTGAAGATGATTTTTTTTTTAATTTTTAAAATTTTTTAAATTTTTTTAATGTTTTTTATTTATTTCTAGGAGACAGAGAGAGAGAGAGACAGCGTGAGCAGGGGAGGGTCAGAGAGAGAAGGAGTCACAGACTGAAATAGTCTTCAGGCTCTGAGCTGGCAGTCAGCAAAGAGCCCGATGCGGGGCTCGAACCCACGAACCGCGAGATCATGACCTAAGCGAAAGTCGGACGCTTAACCCACTAAGCCACCCAGGCACCCCATGAAGATGAATTTTTAAATATCCCTCTCACTTAACACTTATGTCTTTCTTTAACCAAACTATTCCTTACTTTAGGATATGCTCAGACCCACAGCATCTATATTGCCTGTGATCCTGTTAGAAATGCAGATTAATGGGCCCCACCCCATCCTGTTGAACCTGACCCTCTGGGAATATGAGGGCCAGGAAACTTACTGAGCTCCTCCGGAGATTCTTTTTCTTTTTCTTTCCTTTTTCTTTCTTTCTTTTTTTTCTTTTGAGAGAGAGGGAGAGAGAGAGAATCCCAATCAGGCTCAATGCTCAACTCAGAGCTTCACATGGCCTTGAGATCATGACCTGAGCCAAAATCAAGAGTTGGATGCTCAAGGGACTGAGCCACCCAAACACTCCTCTTCCAGCGATTCTTATGCACTGAAAAGTTAGGACACTGGTTCTTAATTTTGTTTGTACATTAGAATCACCTGGGATGCTTTTATAAAAGATATCAAAACCCAAGGCTTCAACCAATTAAATCCAGAAATTCTTGGGGTGGGATCTGTGTACATTTTTTAAATTTTTTTTGTATGATTTTAACATACAGCCACTGTTCTAGGAGAAAAGCAAAATCTGTGATTGGGTTTAAGACTATCATTAGCAACTGGCTCACTGTTAATTCTCTGCCGATTCATCTGCCAACTCTTGAGAAAATTACATGACCTGTGTCTTAGCCGCTAATCAAGCTTCTCATAGTTATGTGTAAACTTGGTTTCTTACATTTGTTATCAAGTCCAAGCTTGTTTTGCTCACCACATGACAGGCTAGTAAGTTGAGAAGCTAGATAATGGGGCAAGGAAAGTGACTTTGGAAAGTCAGCAAATCAAGGAAATGATGGACTATTGTCCCAAAGAACCATCTCCCCAAAGCATAAGATTTGAGCTTCTTTTATATTAGGAAGAGGTGGAGGTTGAAAAGGTGGTGAAGTTAAAAGATGACTGACATCAGTAGACATCTGAGAAAGGTCACGTAACTTCTTTGTTCTTGGTCAGTTGATCTTTGCATACAGGAATCTGGCTTGGTGTTTCTGTAAATCTTAAACACAGCAGAGTCATTTCTGTTATGTACTTCCTTATCTTCTTGGGTGTGGTAGCTTTGGGGTAAAAAGCAGTTTTTGCAAACCTTAGCTGTAACATGGCTAAGTGCAGGACTAAGCAGAACTTTCTAAGCTATAGGTCACAGCAGCAAGGGAAATGGAAGCAATATGGAGTCAGACATGCTAAGTTTTTCCCTGTTACACATTCATCCACTTCATTTTTTCCTTGTTCAGTTTTTATTTTAGACTTTCAGATAATACAGTAGGAAAAGAACATAAAGTACTGGTTTTCAAACTTTAGTGTGCATAGAATTACTTAAAGGTATTGTTAAAATAGATTGATGGGCCCCACTCCAGTCCTCTGATACAGTAGATGTTGGGTAGGGACAAAAAATTTGCATTTCTGACAAGTTTCCAGATGGTGCTTAAGCTTCTGGTCCAGTGATCACTTTTTGAGAACGACTATATAATGAACCTCCATCACCCAGTTTCTAGTAATTATCAACTAATGACTAATTCTTATCTGTACCACCACCTATTTCTCTATGGCCAAGATTATTTTGAGTAAATCCCTAAAAGCTTATCATTTTGTCTCTAAATATTTCAGTATTTATCACTAAGAACAGAAAGACTTTTAACCTAACCTCAATACCATTATTAAACCTAAAAACCATGAACACTAATTCCTTAATATTAGCAAATATCCAGGCACTGTTTGAATTTTTCCAATTCTTCTTTTTTCTTTTTCCAATTTTTCCAATTAAGATGCAAATAAGATACACCCATTGTGATTGGCTGATCTGTAAGTTTCCCTTCCACATTTTTTCCCCTTATAATTTTCTGTAGTTGAAGAAACTGGGTCATGTCTTGTAATTCCTCAGTCTAGATTTTGCCATCTGCAATCTCATGGTGTCATCTAACATGTTGCTCTGTCTCCTTTATTTCCTGTAAATTGGCAGTTAGATCTAGAGTCCTGATCAGAATCAGGTTCGATTTTTTTTGTGGTAAGAAAAAAATAAATAAAAATACTAAGAAAAAAAGTAAGAACTTCATAGGTGACGTATACTTCCAGCAGGAAGCATTTAATGTCTCATTGTCTCACTTATGCTATTAGCAAATGATGATCATTGTCTAGGTCTGCTAATTCACTTACAACTGCAAAATGGTAATATTCTTTTTTTAATGTTTATTTATTTTTGAAAGAGAGAGAGACAGAGTAGGAGTGGGGGTGGGACAAAGACAGAAGGAGATACAGGATCCAAAGCAGGTCACAGGCTCTGGGCTGTGAGCCCTGAGCCCAACACAGGGCTCAATCTCACTAACCTGAGATCATGACCTGAACCAAAGTTGAACCCTTAACCGACTGAGCCACCCAGATGCCCTATAAAGTGGTAATATTCTGATTCTTCTTTCTTCATCTAACTACAATGTAGAAAAGAAACTTGACTGTTGGTTACACTGCAGTATAGTTCAGATAACAAAGGCAGGATTAAATTCTTGATTATTTCTCTTTAACTATTAGTTTCCAAAAATATAAATTTGAACAGTGACTGGATGATTACTGTTAATTATTGTTTAATGTTGTTGAGCTTAAGTTGAAAAAAAGACTTTGTGTTTTTAGTGATAAATACTAAAATATTTAGTGATGAAATGATATGCTGTCAGGGACTTGCTCAAAATAATCAGGGCCATGGAGAAGTAGGTGGTGGTACAGATGAGCTAAGAATGAGCCATTGGTTGGAAACTGCTGGAAGTTGGGTAATGGGTAAATGGGCATTCAGTTACACCAGTTGATTCCCTTGTAGCCTCCAACTGCAACCAATAAATGTTACTGTTAAATATCACTAACTTTAAAACTCACTAATTTTAACCAAGTTGATGTATTCCCATAAATATTATGCTCAATATTAGCCCGATTTTAGCCAGCCTTTTTATCAGAATCTTAATAGTCTTTGATCACTTCTCTTGTTTTCTAAGTATGACAAATGTTCCTAATTCATACTTTATTTTTTCTGACCCACATCTCCTGTCAGCCTTTTCTTTAGTGTGCCCAGGTTTATTTTGTGGAAACATGGGAAATAGTATTGAGAGAAAACCCTCAAGTGTTAGGGGTGCGCACTGTTACTAAGTTGATCATTGCTTTTCTAGGCCTTTTTAGGAGACAGAGCTAGGATCTTTTTTTGTTTTTCATGAACTCAAACTGATACTTCCAATTCAAATCCAGAAACTGTAGGATTTTATTTACCCTCACCAGTCTTACTTCAGTATCTCCTTTCACCTAGCCAAAAATTCCAGTTCTTAAAAGCACCAATGAAAATACTTGGAATAGCCTACCAACACTACAAAGAGTTTTAAAATTTCTTTTTAAAAATTCTTTTGTTCATTAGCCTATTTCCTTCTTTTTAAATGACAATTTTATTGAGATGTATTTCACATATTATAAAGTTCACCCTTTTAAAGTATAGAATTCAGTCATTTTTAGTGTAGAGCTGTGCAACCAACTAATCCAGTTTCAGAATTTCAGAACATTTTCATCACCACATAAAGAAACTCTTACCCATTAGCAGCCACTCCCATTCTCCTCCCCATGTCTCATGGCAACCATCAATCTCTTATTTTCTCTTCTGGCTATTTCTTCTAAATGGAATAATACATTATGTGGCCTTTTGTGACTGGCTTCTTTCATTTAGCATAATGTTTTCAAGGTTCATCCATGTTGTAGCATGTTTCATTGCTCATTCCTTTTTTTGAGAGCGAGCGAGCATGTGCATGTGCCTAAGCAGGGGAGGGGCAGAGGGAAAGGGAGAGAGAATCTCAAGCAGGTTCCACACCCCGTGCTGGGCTCAGTCTCAGGACTGAGATATCATGACCTGAGCCAGACTAAAGAAGTGGACACTTAATTGACTGAGCCACCCAAGTACTTTTCTTTCTTTCTTTTTTTTTTTTTTTAAAGTAAGCTCTACGCCAATGCAGGGCTTGAACTCACACTCCTGAGATCAAGAGTCACTCAGCCAGCCAGGTGCCCTACTTCATTCCTCTTAATTGCCAAATAATACTGCCAGATGTTATATGGATATAACATATTTTGTTTCTCCATCATTTGATGGTATTTGCATTTTTCAGGTTTTTGGCTATTGTAAATAATGTGGCTATAAACATTTGGACATGGGTTGTTTTTCTTTTGATTTGTTTTGTTTTTTAACACTTTCTTGTCAACTTAGCTAACATACAATGTAGTCTTGGCTTCAGAAGTAGATTCCTGTGATTCATTACTTTCATACAATATCCAGTGCTCATCTCAACAAGTGCCCTTGGTCTCTGTAACTTGGTTGTCCTTCCCTTCCCCTATGGTCTTCTGTTAGGTTTCTCAAATTCACATATGATTGAAAACATATGATGTCTTTCTCTGACTGACCTATTTCACTTAGCATAATAACCTCCAGTTCCATCTACGTTGTTGCAAATGGCAGGATTTCATTCTTTTTCATCACCGAGTAGTATTCCACTGTATATATATATACCACATCTTCTTTATCCATTCATCAGTTGATGGACACTTGGGACTCTTTCCATGATTTGTCTTTTGTCGATAGTGCTGCTATAAACATTGGGGCACATGTGCCCCTATGAATGAGCACTCCTGTATCCTTTGGATAAATTCCTAGTAGTGCTATCGCGGGGTCATAGGGTAATTCTATTTTTAATTTTTCAAGGAACCTCCATACTGTTTTCCAGAGTGGCTGCACCAGTTTGCATTCCCAATAACAGTGCAAGAGGGTTCCCCTTTCTCTGCATCCTCGCCAACATCTGTTGTTTCTGAATTGTTAATTTTAGCCACTCTGCCGATTGTGAGGTGGTATCTTATTGTGGTTTTAATTTCTATTTCCTTGATGGTGAGCGAAGTTGAGCATCTTTTCATGTGTCTGTTGGCCATCTGGATGTGTTCTTTGGAAGAGTGTCTATTCATGTCTTCTGCCCATTTCTTCACTGGATTATTTGTTTTTCAGGTGTTGACTTCGGTTAAGTTCTTTATAAATTTTGGATATGAACTGTTTATCTGATATGTCATTTGCAAATATCTTCTCCCATTCTGTCAGTTGCCTTTTAGTTTTGTTGATTGTTTCCTTTGCTCTGCAGAAGCTTTTTATCTTGATGAGGTCCCAATAATTCATTTTTGCTTTTATTTCTCTTGCCTTCAGAGACATGTCAAGTAAGTTGCTATGGCTGAGGTCAAGTAGGTTGTTGCATGTTTTCTTCTCTAGGATTTTGATGGTTTCCTATCTCACATTTAGATCCTTCATCCATTTTGAATTTATTTTTGTGTATGGTGCAAGAACGTGTTGTTCATTCTTCTGCATGTTGCTGTCCAGTTCTCCCAGCACCATTTGCTAAAGAGGCTGTCTTTTTTTCCATTGGATGCTTTTACCTGCTTTGTCAAAGATTAGTTGGCCATACATTTGTAGTTCCAGTTCTGGGTTCTCTATTCTATTCCATTGGTCTGTGTGTCTGTTTTTGTGCCAATACCATAGTGTCTTGACAATTACAGCTTTGTTTTTTGTTTGTTTGTTTGTTTAAATGTTTTATTTATTTCTAGGAGAGAGAGAGAGAGAGAGACAGTGTGAGCAGGGGAGGGTCAGAGAGAGAGGGAGTGACAGACTCTGAAACAGGCTCCAGGTTCTGAGCTGGCAGTCAGCACAGAGCCTGACGCGGGGCTCGAACCCACGAACCACGAGATCGTGACCTAAGTGAAAGTGGGACGCTTAACCGACTAAGCCACCCAGGCACCCCGATTACAGCTTTGTATTGTAGGCTAAAGTCTGAGATTGGGATGCCTCCAGCTTTGGTTATCTTTTTTCAACTTTGGCTATTTAGGGTCTTTTGAGGTTCCATACAAATTTTATGATTTTATGTATGTTTCTTCTAGCTCTGTGAAGAATGCTGGTGTTATTTTGATTGAGATTGCATTGAATGTATAGATTTTGGTAGTATTGATATTTTAACAATATTTGTTCTTCTAATGCTTGAGCATGGAATGTTTTTGAATTTCTTTGTGTCTTAGTTTCTTTGGTAAGCTTTCTATAGTTTCCCGCATACAGATCTTTTACCTCTTTGGTTAGGTTTATTCCTAGGTGTTTGATGGGTTTTGGTGCAATTGTAAATGATATTGATTCCTTGATATCTCTTTCTCTTGCTTTGTTACTGGTGTACAGAAATGCAACCAATTTCTGTACATTAATTTATATCCTGCAGCTTTGCATGATGAATGCATGCTGAATTCATGTATCAGTTCTAGCAGTTTTTTGGTAGAGTCTTTCAGGTTTTCCATGTAAAATATCATGTCATTTGCGAAAAGTGAAAGTTTGACTTCTTCTTTGCCAATTTGGATGCCTTTTATTTCATTTTGTTGTCTGTTGTGGCTAAGACTTCCAACACTATGTTAAACAACAGTAATGAGAATGAACATCCCTGTTGTGCAGATTTTATATTTGTTGTACCATATGGACTATGAAAGAAATCAGAGGAATATAGTGTGATGATAGTATTATCTAAACATTCCTTTCCCTTTTCTCCTCTTAACTAGGATCAATTCTCCAGGAGTTCTTAGACACATTTTGCTATGTTTAATTTTAGTAAGATGTTTCTTTCTGGCTGATTTGGTTCTTTGGATAGTTTAAAATCATACTTTAAAGTAAATCGTTTTAAAATATGAATCTATGGGGTCCCATATTGAACTCGAGTTGGAAGAGGCGAGTCCGGTCTCAAAATGGAGGGACATGATCCAAAGGAACCAGAACAGTTGAGAAAACTGTTTATTGGTGGTTTGAGCTTTGAAACTACAGATGATAGTTTAAGAGAACATTTTGAAAAATGGGGCACACTTACAGATTGTGTGGTGATGAGAGACCCCCAAACAAAACGTTCCAGGGGGTTTGGTTTTGTGACTTACTCTTGTGTGGAAGAGGTGGATGCAGCAATGTGTGCTCGACCACACAAGGTTGATGGGCGTGTAGTGGAACCAAAGAGAGCTGTTTCTAGAGAGGATTCTGTAAAGCCTGGTGCCCATCTAACTGTGAAGAAAATTTTCGTTGGTGGTATTAAAGAAGATACAGAAGAATATAATTTGAGAGACTACTTTGAAAAGTATGGCAAGATTGAAACCATAGAAGTTATGGAGGACAGACAGAGTGGAAAAAAGAGAGGATTTGCTTTTGTAACTTTTGATGATCATGATACAGTTGATAAAATTGTTGTTCAGAAATACCACACTATTAATGGGCATAATTGTGAAGTGAAAAAGGCCCTTTCTAAACAAGAAATGCAGTCTGCCGGATCGCAAAGAGGTCGTGGCGGTGGATCTGGCAACTTTATGGGTCGGGGAGGAAACTTTGGAGGTGGTGGTAACTTTGGCCGTGGTGGAAACTTTGGTGGAAGAGGAGGCTATGGTGGTGGCGGTGGTGGCAGCAGAGGTAGTTATGGAGGAGGTGATGGTGGATATAATGGATTTGGAGGTGATGGTGGCAACTATGGTGGTGGTCCTGGTTATAGTAGTAGAGGAGGGTATGGTGGTGGTGGACCAGGATATGGAAACCAAGGAGGTGGATATGGTGGCGGTGGTGGAGGATATGATGGTTACAATGAAGGAGGAAATTTTGAAGGTAACTATGGTGGTGGTGGGAACTATAATGATTTTGGAAATTATAGTGGACAACAGCAATCTAATTATGGACCCATGAAGGGGGGCAGTTTTGGTGGAAGAAGCTCGGGCAGTCCCTATGGTGGTGGTTATGGCTCTGGTGGTGGAAGTGGTGGATATGGTAGCAGAAGGTTCTAAAAATTTTCAGAAGAAAAGGGCTACAGTTCTTAGCAGGAGAGAGAGCGAGGAGTTGTCAGGAAAGCTGCAGGTTACTTTGAGACAGTCGTCCCAAATGCATTAGAGGAACTGTAAAAATCTGCCACAGAAGGAACGATGATCCATAGTCAGAAAAGTTACTGCAGCTTAAACAGGAAACCCTTCTTGTTCAGGACTGTCATAGCCACAGTTTGCAAAAAGTGCAGCTATTGATTAATGCAATGTAGTGTCAATTAGATGTACATTCCTGAGGTCTTTTATCTGTTGTAGCTTTGTCTTTTTCTTTTTCTTTTCATTACATCAGGTATATTGCCCTGTAAATTGTGGTAGTGGTACCAGGAATAAAAAATTAAGGAATTTTTAACTTTTCAATATTTGTGTAGTTCAGTTTTTCTACATTTTAGTACAGAAACTTTAACAAAATGCAGTTTTGAAGGTGTTTCCTTGTGAGTTAACAAGTAAAGAAGATCATTGTTAATTACTATTTTGTATGAATTTTGCTAAAGTTAACTGTAAAGAAACACCTGCTGACTTGCAGTTTAAGGGGAATCTATTCTCCGCATTTCCAAACCATGAAATGAATGGGCTCTGACATGTGGAGAGAATAGATATTTGTATGTTTGCAATGTGTGTTTTAGATAAATAGAATTGGGTATTTAAATTAGCATACTTGTGAATTTAATAGCATTAAGATTTACCTTCAAATGAAAAAAATCTCAAAATTCAAAAAAAAAATAAAAATAAAAAAAATAATAAAATATGAATCTATGGCTTTAAAATGCAATTTAAAATTAGATCTGGGTCATCTAGAGGGCTCATGGCTCAGCTGGTTAAGCATCCAACTTTTGATTTCAACTCAGGTTGTGATCTCATGATTTGTGAGTTCAAGCTTCACCTCGACCTCTATGCTCAAGTGCACAGCCTGCTTGGGATTGTCTCTCTCTCTTTCTTTCTCTCCCACTGCCCATCTCCTATTTGTGCTCTCTCTTTTTCTCTCTCTCAAAAATAAATAAATATTTTTAAAAAATAAAATAAGATCTCTGTTGGATCTACACCATGAGAATAGATTTAAGAATGACAGATGGGGGCACCTGGGTGGCTCTGTTGGTTAAGTGTCTGACTTTGGCTCAGGTCATGATCTCATGGTTTGTGGGTTCGAGCCCCATATCAGGCTCTGTGCTGACAGCTCAGAGCCTGGAGCCTGCTTCAGATACTGTGTCTCATTCTCTCTCTGCCCCTCCCCCACTTGTCCTTTGTCTCTCTGTCTCTCAGGAATAAATAAATATAAAAAAAAATTTAGAATGACACATGTGCGAGAGGCCTAGTCTAATTTGTTACTACACATTTAACAAATTGATTTTACTTGTCTATACCAACCACCTAATTTTTATGTAAAATAGTAGTCATGCAATATATCATAAACCCGTTTCTCAAACACAAATGAGTTCATTTCTTTTTATTGCCAGAAGTAGATTGTTTGTATTGTTGATGTTGTCTTTACTTACTTTTAAAAAGATGACTTCAACTATTACATATTTTCCCTTGTTGAACTTACTCTTCTTAATTTCAGAAGAGGAAGTTTCTACATTTTTATGCTGATGATGAAGGGAAAGTTTGTTCATTATCTCCTCCTCAATAACTTTCTTATAGTGCCTTTTACTTAAGCATGAGGTAAAGGTTTGAAGCACAGAGGAAGGGAGTTGAAAAAAGTGTCAATGAGTAGTAAGAGTTATTCAGCATTTTAATTGTATATATGAACTTTATTGAGAATTTAGTCTTTTTTGATAGTAGTAAGAATTAATGAGTCTTTTTCTATATTTTTCCCATTTTCTCCACATTTTTTTTTGTCATTGAGCTCATGGCTAACAATGAATATATTTGAAACAAAAATACTGTACACAAAAATAAATATTTACCCAAGAGCAACCAACAACAAAAAATCGAGACTCAATTTGACTTTAAGCTGTAAGGTTGGAAGAATGTAAAGGGGATGTATATAAATTTAGTCAAATAAATAAATCATCCTCGCAAATACATATTTTGCATCTGAAAAATGAAAGAAAATGCATGTTACGCCATCTTTTAAAAGGATCTTCTGACTGTCTTATTCATACACATACACATAAGTCTCCTTTTGTCCTAGTTGATGCTTACTGATACCTTTAGATAACTTTCTCAGAAAGTTAGGTAGATTTTAAAAGAGGTTATATTACTACATTATGAAAGAAAAAAAAGAAAAAAGGTCCATTAGCCTATGCTTTCATGATTTAAAACGTGTCTCAGAAATGTCTTAGTTATATTGTGTGTTTAGTTTCAATTTTTAGTGACATAAAATCATTGATATATTACAATCAACCTTTTAGTGTAAGGACTACAGAGGTCCTTAATAACAGTAAGGTGTCTTTTTTTTCCTACAGACTCTTTGTGTTTACCAATTTAGTATTGTTACTTAAAAGCAATGATGTGAATGGAAACAGTGTGACTGTTTTACAGTTCTTGAGAGATTTTATTTTTTAATTAAAAAAATTTTTTTTAATTTATTTCTGAGAGAGAGAGAGAGAGAGACAGTGTGAGCAGGGAAGGGTCAGAGAGAGAGGGACACACAGAATCCGAAACAGGCTCCAGACTCTGAGCTGGCAGTCAGCACAGAGCCCGACGTGGGGCTCGAACCCTCAAACCACGAGATCATGACCTGACCCGAAGTCGGACGCTTAACTGACTGAGCCACCCAGGTGCCCCTTTAGAGATTTTATACACTTATATTATTCTGCCGTGTACTTTAAAAATTACCTCTGTATCTTCTGTTCAGTACACAATTATTTTATTAAGAAAAATATCTCTTAATTTTAGGATAAACCACATTCTTAAAAAAAATTATCTTAAAATGTATGCTCAATTTAAAACTTCCTTAAATTTTTTTTCCCAGTGAATTGATTTTTCTTTTATTCTTTCTTCACCAGTGGTCATATGCTTTAGAAAAGCCTAACACCGGCAGCATATTTAACCTTGCATGGTCAATTGATGGCACTCAGATTGCTGGAGCCTGTGGAAATGGTCATGTTGTGTTTGCACATGTGGTGGAGCAACGTTGGGAGTGGAAAAATTTTCAAGTAACATTAACTAAACGAAGGACCATGCAGGTATGATTATGTTCCATGGTTGATTAAACCTGCTTCTTTTCACATTAGCTCATATATAGAATATGGAAATATCTTCACTAATTGTATTCAAATCAAGTTTATAAAAATTCAGTCATATTAGAAATATTTCACCAATGCCATTGGTGACTTTTTCATGACATAAGGTAAGAACCTTTCACTGATACAGAACCTGAGTGCCCACAGCTACTGTGGTTATGGGGTTGAGGCAGGGATGGTGAAACTTGAAGCATTTAGGGACTATATGGATTCAGTTTAGGAAGGAGGGAAGAAGCTACGACAAATTAGATTTAATTCCTGGAGCTGACCCCATGGCAGGCCTAGCCTGCTAGTCACTGTCAGGGTTACATTATTTTATTAATTTATAATTATATGAGCTTATATTAATTTATAATTATATGAGCTTATTTAACCTGTTGACCAATTTTTTTTTTTCCTTTTAAGAATTACCTAAGGCTAGCCAACGTGGGAAAATGGTAGGAAGTTCTTATTGGGAGTTAGGAAGCAAAAAACAGGTTTCACTTTTGGAGTGAAATAAGACAGAAAGGCTAGGGGGTCCCTGGGTGGCTCAGTTGGTTGAGTGTCTGACTTCAGCTCAGGTCATGGTCTCACAGTTTGTAGGTTTGAGCCCCGTATCTGGTTCTGTACTGATGGCTCAGAGCCTGGAGCCTGATTTGGATTCTGTGTCTCCCTTTCTCTCTGCCCCACTCCGCTTATACTCTCTCTCAAAAATAACTAAACATTAAAAATTTTTTTTTGTTTTAAGGGAGCCTGGGTGGCTCAGTCAGTTGAGTGTCCGACTTCGGTTCAGGTCATGATCTCGTGGTTTGTGGTTTCGAGCTCTGCGTTGGGCCCAGTGCTGACAGCCAGCTCAGAGCCTGGAGTCTGCTTCGGATCCTGTGTCTCCCTCTCTCTCTGACCCTCCCCTGCTCACGCTGTCTGTCTCTCTCTCTCAGAAATAAATTAAAAAAACATTAGAAAATTAAATAAAATTTTAAAGGACAGGAAGGTTGGGATGTAGCAGTAGGAAGTTGGGGGAAATGTTCAGGTCAGAGAACTCCAGTGAGAGGGGTTATCTTTTCACTATAAGCTTCTTAAGTACATAATTCTATATTTCACTCAGTACTATATTTCATACTATATGTCTTGCATATAATAAATGCTCAACAAATACATTTTTAAATTTTTAATTTATTTATTTTAGAGAGAAAGAGAGAATGCAACTAGGGGAGAGGGGCAGAGGGAGAATGAATCTTTTTTAAAAAATTGTTTTTTTAATGATTATTTGTTTTTGAGAGAGTAAGAGTGGGGAAGGGACAGAGAGGGAGACAGAGATTCCGAAGCTAGCTCCAGGCTCTGTGCTGTCAGCACAGGCCCCAACATGGGGCTTGAACTCATGAACTGTGATGTGAGATCATGACCTGAGCCAAAGTCAGATGCTTAACTGACTGAGCCACCCAAGAGCCCCAGAATGAGAGAATCTTAAGCAGGCTCCATGCTCAGTGCAGAGCCCAATGCAGGGTTCAATCTCATGACCCTGGGATCATGACCTGAGCTGAAATCAAGAGTCAGATGTTCAACTGACTGTACCACTCAGGTGCCTGGTCAACAGATATTTGAAAAGTTGGACAAAAGATATATGGAAAAGGCCAAAGATAATGTACGAATGGCAAGCCCTCTGCCAGAGAAAGGGGACTGTACCTTCTTCCTCCTATTTGTATCAGTTGCCTCTGTCTTCATATTCAGAATTCAGACTGTTATAATTACTTGGAAGCATATATCTTCTAATTTCTAGGTCTATTCAAATATTCTTTAGCCTAAGTATCCAGATATTTTTATGTGGATAATATGGTCACTAAATTCATAATCATTAGGTATGTTATAGTTTTTCTTTGTTCTGTTTACTTATTTTTAAAATTTTAAACATTTTATTATGGAGAATTTTTTTAATACAGTTTATTGTCAAGTTGGTTTACATATACCACCCAGTGTTCATCCCAACAAGTGCCCTCCTCCATGCCCATCACCCATTTTCCCTTCTCCCCTACCCCTCATCAACCCTTATATTGTTCTGTCTTTAAGAGTTTCTTGTGGTTTGCCTCCCTCCCTCTTATGGAGAATTTTTTAAATAATTATTTATTTTTCAGAGAGAGAGAGACAGAGCGTGAGCAGGGAAGGGGCAGAGAGACAGGGAGACACAGAATCTGAAACAGGTTCCAGGCCCTGAGTTGTAAGCACAGAGCCCAATGTGAGGCTCCAACTCACAAATCACGAGATCATGACCTGAGGTGAAATTGGACACTTAACCAAGTGAGCCACCCAGGTGCCCCTATAATGGAGAATTTAATATGTACACTGAAGTAGACAGAATAGTATGATGAATCACTATATACTCATCACCAAGTCCTAACAACCAACCTATGATCAAGGCTGCCCCAGGCATGTCCATATCTACTTCCTTCCTTCCCCAATTATTTTAAAGCCATTTCAAATATCATATTTTATCTGTGAAATTTTCAGTACACAGCTAAAAGATAAGGACTCTTTTTAACATATACAATATCATTATTGTGCCTTAAAACTAATAATTCCTTAATATTATCAACTATACTGGAAGTGTTCAAATTTTTAGCTGCTTCCCATATGTCACATTTTTAAAAGTTTGTTTTGGGGGTGCCTGGGTGGCTTAGTCGAGCATCCGACATGGCTCAGGTCATAATCTCATGGTTCACGGGTTTGAACCCCACGTTGGCCTCTGTGCTGACAGCCCAGAGCCTGGAGCCTGTTTTAGATTCTGTGTCTTCCTCTCTCTCTGCCCCACCTCTGCTCATGCTCTGTCTCTCTTTGTCTCTCAAAAAAGAATAAACGTTAAAAAAAAGTTTTTTTAAAAAAAAAAGTTTGTTTTGAAATCAGGATCCAAAATGGTTTTCATGTTGCAATTGGTTGACATGTCTTTTAAGTTTCTTAATCTGTGTGTTGCACTTCCATCTCTGGTTTTACAACCCTGCAGTTTATTTGCTGAAGGAACCAAATTGTTTGTCCAGCAGAGGTTCCCACAGTCTGGACTTTATTGATTGGGTCCCTTTGGTGTGGTTTGACAGACTACTCTGTCTTCTGTATTTCCTGCAAATTAATTATTGGATCTAGGTGATGTTTTGTATAAATAGATATTTTTGTTAATTAACCTTGGAACTAAAACATTATTTATAGTGTTGTATGTATATATGACAAAGAATGCCTCGTAAATTCTAATCAGTTGATTTGGGGACATAATTATTTTATCCATTTAGTGCATTGGGAGTGGTTAGCTAATAGTATTGCCAAAATAAATTCTAGCCTTAATTTCAAAAATGCCCCAGGATGAGAATATATCTAGAAAGAGGAGTTCTTCTTACATAATAGAAAGGAGTCATCCTAGAGATAGAGAATTTTTACATGAGATAAAATGAACAGTCGAGCTGTTTATGACTTATCTAATCCAAATTGTCTTTGTACTTAAAATAATGTTTGAAAATAATCTTTCAAAATTTTAGAACTAGGACACTGTTTTTATTATTTTACTTTCCCAATGATTATAAAACATTTGTATTACATTTCTGCTAAATTGGGCCTGTTCAGTGTTTTTTCTTAAAATATTTCCATATACTCATTCAATAGATATTTATTGAGTGATCCCTACTTGCCAGGTATTGGACTAGGCAATGGCAAAGACAATTGTGATGAAAGCAAATTTGGTCCCTGTTTTCATGGAATCTCCTAGATTATTAGTATATTCAAATTTTCTTTTTTTCTCATAAATTCATCTGAAATTGATTTAAGGTAAGCAATGAAGAAAGAAGCTTATTTCTTTATATGAAGTGAAGAAAAGGACTGACTTGAGGAATTATTGGATTCAGAGGCTTAAATATCAACAAGATTTCATTTTTTTCTTCCTCGACTTTCTTTTTATCTGTATTGGCTTTGTTTTTATAAAACCTCTCCCTCTTTCATGGCCTTGATATTTCTATCAACTTCAAATCCATCCAGAAGAGTGCTTTTTCTCCCCCCAATAATTCCAACAGAAACCTCAGCACTGGGTCTCATGTGCCAAGTCAAGGTTCAGTATATTTAGTTGGGAGATGGGGGGAAGGATGAATCAACTCCATCTAAATCTCTTGGTTACTGTCAATAATGGAGGAAATAGTTCCTCAAGGGGTAACCAGGACATATTTACCAGAAAAGAGCATTTGATTCTGGGAAGACAAAACCCAACATTTACCCACTATGGTTTAATCCTTTGGCTGTTTAGCAACCCTACTGTACTAGTTATGTATTGTTGCGTAATAAATCACCCTAAAACGTAGTGGCTTAAAACAGCAACATTTGTTATTTCTCAGTTTCTGTGAGTCAGGAATCCAGGCATGGCTTTGCTAGGTTTTCTGGTTTAGAGTCTCTCAACTAGGCTACAATCAAAGTGTTGGCCAGGGCTTTAGTCTCATCTGGAGGCTCAACTAGAGGAGGATTTGCTTCTAAGCTCACTGATATGGTTATTGGCATGACTCTATCATGATATGTTCAACTAAGAGACTCAGTTTCTTCTAGACTGTTAATTGGAGGCCACCTATAGTTCCTTGTATGGAGCCTCTTACATACAGCTTACAACCTGGCCACTTGATTTATCAAAGCAAACAAGTGAGAAGGGGCAGAGCAAGTGTGAGCAAGACATAAGTCATTGTTTTGTTTTTTAAGTTTTTATATTATTTATTTGAGAGAAACAGAGACAATTTGAGTGGGGGAGAGGCAGAGAGAGAGAGAGAGAAAGAGAGAGAGGAGAGAGAGTATCCCAAGCAGGCTCTTTGCTGCCAGCAGAGCCCAGTGCAGGTTTGAACGCACAAAACCGTGAGATCATGACCTGAGCCGAAACCAAGAGTCTGATGCTCAACTGACTGAGCCATCTAGGCACAGTTTTTTATAACCTGAACTCAGAAGTAACATCTCATCACTTTTACCATATTCTTTTCACTAGAAGGAAGCTATTAGATCCTATCCATACACAAGCGGAGAGACTTGCACACTGATGTGAATAACAATAGGTGGAGATCACTGAGAGCCAGCTTACCAGCTACCTACCAGATATACTTACACTTATTCATATATGTATAATTCAGAAATGCACTACTAACTAATGCAGCTCTTCTGTATGCAATTGAAGACAAACCTATCCCTCCCTGAAAGAATATAGACTCATCCACTTATTCCATCCAGTTCTAAATTTATGGTCTGGAAAACTATAAATAAATGTGAATTTTAATTATTCTCCTCTCCCTCCTCATATTCCTAACTTCCACTAATGAAGGGAAAACAGGACAGCTGCAATGAAAACACTTTGGAAAAGAAGAGAGGGAAAACAACACACTGTGATTACCAGGTCCATAGCTAAAATCCAGCTGGCCAGGAATATACTGAGAACTCTTTTTCTTTGCAGTTCTTTGCAGTAGAGTTAGTTGCTTGGTTAATTTAGCAACTCTGGTATGCTTTTCTGGGAAGATCTCCCACTTGGGAGAATTCCCTTTTTGGGACTGTACATTTTAGTGACCCATTTAGTTTTATTGTAAGGTAGGGTCACAGATTGTCACAGGAACTGAATAATCACGTTTTTTGTTTGCCTGGTTTAGAGTTTTACAATATCCTTAGAAGCTTAGTGGACAGTTGGTTGATTTGTATTTCATTAATTCAGAAATCAGAGATCATGTAGAGTCCTAATTATTACATGTAGATCTTTTCTTTTTTAGTAGTTTATTGTCAAGTTGGTTTCTATATAACACCCAGGGCTCATTCCCATAAGTGCCCTCCTTCATGCCCATCAGCCCCCATTCCCTCCCCCCCCACCCCCATCAGTCCTCAGCATTCAAGGGCCCCTGGGTGGCTCAGTTGGTTGAGCGTCCGACTTCGGCTCAGGTCATGATCTCACAGTTCGTGGGTTCGAGCCCTGTATCGGGCTCTGTGCTGACAGACCAGAGCCTGGAGCCTGTTTCAGATTCTGTGTCTCCCTCTTTCTCTGACCCTCCCGTGCTCATGCTGTCTCTCTCAGAAATAAATAAAACATTAAAAAAAAAAAAAGAGTCTCTCATGGTTTGCCTTTGTTACATGTAGATCTTGATCTGGCAGTTGCTACCCAGCAATAGGCTTCATTACCTTACCCTTCTCCCTGGACCTCAGCTTTTCTGTGTATAATAACCTATTGTGAGTTTTCTTGTCTTCTCCTTGCCTTCAGGCTGTATCTTTTTTTTTTTTTTTTAATTTTTGAAAAATTTTTGAGACAGAAACAGAGCATGAACAGGGATGGGGCAGAGAGAGGGGGACACAGAATCTGAAGCAGGCTCCAGGCTCTGAGCTGTCAGCACAGAGCCCGATGTGGGGCTCGAACCCACGAACTGTGAGATCATGACCTGAGCTGAAGTCAGACATTCAATCGACTGAGCCAGCCAGGCGCCCCAGCCTTCAGGCTGAATCCTATTGGATGATTCTTTCCAAAAGAGATAGTTGATGTCTTCCTTGAGAGAAGGTACAGGTGAAGGAGATAAAGCATTTCTCGTCTCAACTTCACTTTTCTCTCTCTTCTGACACTCCGTGTAGCAAGGGGCACAGCTTTGGCGCCTAACAGTTGCAGTAATTCAAATTATTTGATTTTTAGTCACTTTATCTTTTTTAAAGATGAGTTAATAATAGACTGATTTTGAGGATTAAATGAGGTGATGTACATAAAACAAAAATAAATAGTAACTATTACTATGATTAGTTTATGTATAGGTTTAAATGAGGTTTTTACAAATGTGGAAACAGAATTTTTGGATTTATGTCAATCTGAGGGGTCTAAATACTGTGGTTAGGAGGAAGTATTCAGTGACACAAGTAATAAGAGATTTATTCTGGAACTTCCCTGAATCAAACAGAGTAAATGGGTGTATTTTAAAATTCAGCACAGGACATTTCTGATGTGGGATTCACCATAGTTTTGAAATTATAATTACAATTATCAGAATGTCTTTAGTTTTGGGATTATAGCTGGAATGTTTTATTTCTGTTTAAGTCCTAGTGTTCCAGATTCACAAAAAAGGCAGTTCCTTCATATGAAGCTTTAGGCAAAGATGAATTTTAAGAAATCTGTTTATAATTTGAATAATGGCAGAAGCCTATACAATTGTATTATTAAATATTGACTTTTCCTAAACTTGTATTAACAGCCAGTTTTTTCACTGCATATCATATTGCTATAAAGAAACTAACATATAACTTCCTTTAAAAACTTTCATTTCAGCTGTCTGTGGCTCAGTTGGTTAACTGTCTAACTTTTGATCCCAGGGTCATGAGTTCAAGCCCTGCACTGGGCTCTGCACTGTGCATAAAGCCTATGTAAAAACAAAAATAATAAATAAATAAATAAAACACTTTCATTTTCTTCCATTAGCTTTAAAATGTTTCTAGGAGAGGTTGGTATTTTGGACCTTTAAAAAGTCTTGGGACCCTCGGCTTCTGGTGAAGATGGTGTCGTAAGTTCACACTTGGAAGAAAGAGACATACCTGTGACTCCAAAGAGATCAATAATATATGTCTATTTAATATAATATTTAAGGATAATTTTTAAGAAGACTTATCAGGACTGAAAAACAAGAGAAACATCTCTGTGGTCCAGAGATGGAACAAAAATGGAGAGTGTGAAGTCTCTGATCTGCTTGACTCCTGGTCCAGAAGCAGGGAGGCAAAGGCAGTGAGGAGAGTGGCTCTGCTGGCTAATGGAACTAAAAGTACTTGATGTGAGACAAGCGTGCTGATTTGGTCTCTCTAAAATTAGAGCATGGGGATCTGTAAGGAAGTTGTAGTCTCCCCCTTTGTGAAAGACCTAAAAAAAGCCTTAGACTTAGAGACTCACAGAGTCACCATCTGCAGTCATGGCCTCCTCAGTTCTAGGGGACCCATTCACTGAGCCCTGGAGTTGAGCAGTATGCAACCTGCACACACCTCTGTGGCTTTGCAGACACAAGCCAGCCTTTTCATTGAAAGCAGTCTTTACACTTGTGTTCCAAGTAAAAACTGGCTGATTCCAGAGACCACTATTGCTTCCACAGCCTTCTCAAGTAGAAGTGTTTTTCTTCTTTCTGACATGTATTACTGGGTCTGGAGATTGGGTGGGCATCTTTCTTATCCGTCATTGCTGATTTCAGACCACAATAATTTCTTCCTTCCAGAACAACCAGCTCCTTTATAGCACCTACCATCAGACTACTCCTCAGTTTGCAGTCATTTCCCCCACTCATTGAAGAGTGAAGCAAACATATCAGTGTCTTTTTATTTTTTTTACCATTAGTCCAGCATCACTCTTTTTTATTAAGACTTTCAAAAAGTGTCTAAAATACAAAAATTTATTTTAACATAACCGTGATAGCATTTCACATTTCTCCATTTCTCCAGTTGTTTCCTAAATATATTTTTCTGTGATAACAGGTCTCACTTCTCCAATTATTTTCTAAATATATATTTAGATAGTTGGTTTGTTTATATCAGGAAACAAAGCTCCACATTGTATTTAGTTAATTTGTCTCCTCAGTCTGTTTAAATCTGAAGCAATTTCTCCTCATTCTTCTCTATTTATTCAAGAAACCAGGTGGTTTCTTCTGCTGAACTTTTCACATTTTCCTGTTTGCATCCATTCCATTTCCTGAATGCATCCCAAATGGGATGATTCCATTTAACATGTTCACCTAGGCCCTGTATTTCCTGTAGACTGGTAATTAGATTAAGAACCTTGATAAGTATAAAGAACCCTTCATAGGTACCACTGTGGACTTCCTTTTGAATCACATCAGAAGACACATATGTCTACTTATCTCTCTTTTAGTGACGTTAGGATTAATCAGTATGTTCAGATGTTGTAAGTTTGATTCATCTGTCATGAAAAAAATGTTTGAAAAGCCCATTAGGCTTTTATTTTAATATTTTTAGCAGCCATTGATAATACTTGTCTAAAACCATGTTTCACTGGGATTTGCAAAATGGTAGTCTTGTAATTCTATTATTTCTTCTGCATTTATTAGTTAAAGTTCTCCCGTAAGACATTTGCCCTTTCAACCATTTGGTTACCCTGAGTTGAGACTGTTCTGAAGTATTTTCTATATTTACCATTCTTCAAATAATGAGTTGATTTCCCAATGAGTCTTGTTATTGTTATTGTTGTTGGTGTTATCGTTATAAGCTTGCAGATTTTAACATTTTTGATGTATTTCAATCCATTGCAGTCATTATTCTATTTAATACTCAAACGGTCCCCTTCTTTGGCCAATTGGCTCCTGTATTCTTTTGAGATGATTTCAATAACTTGCTTGCATTTCTGATAAGATATTGTAGGCTTCTCATATATTTCCTGTCCCAGACTTGATATCAACAAGTTTTCCAAGAAGGCTTGCTCCTTTTGGGAGGGAAATGTTATCTAGATACCATGATCCAGGTGTGTGCTAGGTGTGCTCCTTGATGCTGGCTTGATAATTACTTCTAGATTAAATGTATTTTTTTAATTTTTGTAATCTCTGCATTCAATATGGGATTCAAATTCATGACCCTGAGATCAAGAGTTACATGCTTTTCCAACTTAGTCAGCCAGGAGCTTCAAAATGTCTTTGTTTTTGACAGATAAAAATACATCATGAGTGTATACTGAGGTTTCAAATTCAAATTTAAGATTATAGAGTTTTGCTCTTGATTTCTTCTTTATAGCTCTTTTCTTTTATAGGAAATTTTTGGTTTCTAAAGACATTAGTGGTGCTGTATGTGTATATAACTATGTCCCAAAATATTTAAAATAACATCAATATTGTTCTAATAATATGTTACTAAATACTGTTTTAGATTTCTTGTTTTGTTTTTTGTTTTTTGTTTTTCTGTTTTAGAGAGAGTGAACACACATAAGCAGGGGAGAAGGGCAGAGGGAGAGAGAGAGACAGAGAGAATCTTAAACAAGGGCTTAATTCCATGACCCTGGTATCATGACCTGAGCCAAAATTAAGAGTCAGACATTTAACTGATTAAACCAGCCAGGTATCCCTCATTTTGTTTTTGTAACATAAACAAATCCGTATATCTTCGTATCTTTCCCTTTATTAGATAAAAAGTATTATACTATACACATTGTTTTGCATTTTGCATTTTTCACCTTATGCCATATCCTGGAGATCACTCCATAGATCTTCTTATTCTTTTTTTGAGCTGTATAGTATTCCACTTTGTGGGGAAAATAAGCGTGTGTGTGTGTGTGTGTGTGTGTGTGTGTATTTATGTATGCATGGTATATATATATATACTACAGTTTATTCAATCTACCCCTTTGACAGACATTTGGGCTCTTTCTAGTCTTTTGCTATTACCACTACTGCTGTATGTAGTTAATAGCCATGTGTGTGTGTGTGTGTGATTTCATAGTTTTGCTTGTTTATGTCTGTGATAGAATTCTAAAAGTAAGATTTTTGGGTCAAGGAATATATGTATATGTAATGTTGCTATCTCCATCATGGTGATAGCAGTTTTCATAGTTTGGTGAGTATGGGAGTTGAGGAGCAAAGAATAAAAATACAATATGCCTTCTAGATTGAAGTGCTTTAAAGAAGTACTTAAAAGAAGTTTGACTTTATCTTTCTTTTTTCCATTCCCATTCATTCTTCATTAATACTATAATTGTCACATTATATTTAGAAAGATGATGACATTTTGAGGGGAATTTAAAGGAACCCTAACTTATAGATACAAGTTGCAGATTGTCCATCAATTTCAAGATTGTTAGCTGATATTGCCAAGTGTTAAAATCCTTGCAAACTTTATTCTGTTACTGACTCATATAACAGTTTGACTATCAGAGGTAAAAATCTTTTTTACTTTGGTGCTTAGCTTTCTTATACATTATCTCTGTGTTTTTACATGTGGAAATACTTGTGCCCCTCTGTGTAGCTTGACTTATTCACTGTGCAGTTGGTTTCTTTACTAATACCTCCTACTCCATTTTGATTTTTTAAAATTATTATATCTCTTTTTTTAGAACTTAAATTTTAAAGTAAAACCTAGCTCTAAGAAGTTATTTTTACTGTTTGGGGCAGAAATCATATGGTCTCTTTCCAGTTCCTATATGCCATATATATGTATATTTGTATATATGTACAAATATATATATTTACTTATTTATTTTTATATATTTTTTTGCTATATCTCAGTGTTACATCATTTTTCACCTTATTTCTCCACTGCTAGACCATTCAAATTGCCTTTCAGGTTAGAAATCTGCTTATTTCTACTTATTTCTAGGATATTTTCTATGCATTTCTGTTGTTGGTTGATTTTTTTAATGTTTATTTTTTTATTTGGAGATGCATGCCCAATGGGGGAAGGGGCTGAGAGAGAGAATCCTAAGCAGGCTCCACATTGTCAGCACAGAGCTGAATGCAGGGCTCTATCTCATGACTTAAACCACAAGATCATGGCCTGAGCTGCAATCAAATCAGATGCTTAACTGACTAAACTACTCAGGTGCCACTGTTGGTTGATTTTTATATCCAAATATATCATCTTATGCCTAGTGCCTATTGAATTCTTCTTTTTTGCATGATTAGGTAAACCAGAATGCACTGAATTTTTTTATGCTTCAAAATCTTACTAACTTACCTAATTAAAATGTTGATGTGTTTTAATGTTGTTTGTTGGTGTTTCATTTTTCCTTGTTTAGGTTCGTAACGTTCTTAATGATGCAGTGGATTTACTGGAATTCCGTGATAGAGTCATTAAAGCATCTTTGAACTATGCACACTTAGTTGTTTCAACATCTCTTCAATGTTATGTGTTCTCGTAAGCATCTTGCATTTCTTAAAAATTTAGAGTTTTGTCTGTGATGAGGAATTTATTTTCAGTCTTTCACATCAACATGGTTTGGTTTAAACTTAAGTTTCTTAAAACCTCACTTATTCCAAACTTAACTTCCAACCAAGAAGTGGCTTAAAACATGAGCTATGAGCACTTAAAATAGAACTAATAAAGTTTGTGCATCAGTTAATAATCATTTTATAATAGAAAATACCTTCTCTGAGATAGTGTTTACTCTTAGTTTACTCACAGTTCTAAGGAACTGAGTATAACTTGATTTCATAGCCCAGAGGAGCAGCTGATAAATGGTGGGAAAAGGACCCACCTAACCACTGAAAGTGGAAGGACAGCTAGTAGCCTGACAACAGACTGAAAGATGTTCATTAAGGACACAAGGAGGTATTCAAGCTTAATATCATAGCCCCAGGTACTCATGGGTGTTCATAATAATCCAGAGTTGTCCAGAAATGATGGAAGAAAATATATTCAATCTACCTGTATTAAAAAATAGAGAATAATTCAGTACATCCAAGAAACTTGTGCCTAAAACAAATATACATGGTAGTTTTCAAAGTGTAACTCAATATGTGCTAAAAAAACGTTGAACTGGCTTTTTGGAAATGAACAAACAAACCTGATATGCAGTATCTGCCTGTCTCTATAGTCTGCCTATACTTCTACCATGGCCAGTTTCAAGCTACCATTATGGTGTCATTGAAGGCAGAATTGAATAGAGGTGCACAGTAGCAAATCATCATATAGAATTGCCACCATATAGACACAGCAGATGTATATAATCTCAAATGCATAGATCATAGTAAAAGGTAATAATCTGGAAGGAATAAGTTTGGAGTATTATTGTTTTTGTTTTTGAATATAATTTGCTTAATTATAAGTTTATATAATTTAATTTTAAATAATAGTTTTATTATTTTTTTAAGTTTATTTATTTTGAGAGAGACAGCACCAGCGGGGAAGGGGCAATGAGAGAGGGAGAGAGAGAATCCAAGCAGGCTTCACAGTGTCAGCACAAAATCCGATGCGGGGCTCAATCCCCTAAAGTATGAGATCATGACCTGAGCTGAAATCAAGAGTCAGAGGCTTACCTGACTGAGCCACCCAGGCATCCCAATAATAGCTTTAATACTTGGCTTACAAAATTCCTGAAAGTACACCACTTGGTACAAGCTGACTCTAGCATATCACCAGCTGACTTGTCAACTGTCTAGAAAACTAATGCAACTGTTCTGATACTTTCAAGAGTTGTGAATAGTTAGGGACTGCTTTTTTACCTTTTTTGCTTATACTTATAACATTATGTGGTTATGGTTTAATCGTTGAGTATAAAATTGAAGATAGGGACTACGTGTGTCTTATTCACAACTATACACTCAGTGTTCAATGTGTAGTAGGTACTTAGTAAATAAATGTTTTTGGATAAGTGAATGAATCAAAAAACATAAAGTGTACTAGTGTCTTGAATTCCTAAGCCTAGTAATTTGTGAGACAAAGGTATCCAGTTTGATTAACAGTAACAATTTCTATAATTATTAAAATTCTCACTATGTATAAATCTGCTACTAATCAAAATGTGCAATTTAGGACAGCAGCCAAGCCTGGAAGATTAAATGGGAGAAGCAGAGAAGAGAGAGGGAATAAAGAAACAAGCAGCTCAATTTGAAATATTTTTCTTACATGAAAGTGAACAACAGTATGATTTTGGGAAAAGTCAAGAAAGATACCTAGTTAAACAGTTGATATATAGGGAAGGGATTATAGGATGTGAAGAAATTTCACAATCACTTAGTGCACATAGTTATCTGAATAATTAATTTTCATGGGGTTGAGTCAAATAGAGAAGATCTCTTCAGTTTAGGATTTGTTTGAAGAAAGGTAGGGCTCTTAACCACCCCACGTGAGGGGTTTATTCTGCTAGTTTTATTGGCAAGGCAGAATGTTTGAATCTGGAGGGTTAGTATAATGTGTTACTCACATTAGAGGTTGCTTTTTAAAATATTTGCCGAAAGTTTAGTAGCTGTTATTTAATTTTTTTTGGTCACTCTACTTTTTTTGGGTCACTCTAATTTACCATTTAATATGTGGCAGAATATAAGACTGCTTTTCTTTTATGAATTAGTCTTGCCTCCCCTCTCTTGTTAATACATTTATTAAAGTACAAAATATTTCTTTTTTTTTTTTTAATTTTTTTTTTAATGTTTTATTTATTTTTTAGGAGAGAGAGAGAGACAGCGTGAGCAGGGGAGGGTCAGAGAGAGAGGGAGTCACAGACTGAAACAGGCTCCAGGCTCTGAGCTGGCAGTCAGCACAGAGCCCGACGCGGGGCTCGAACCCACGAACTGCGAGATCATGACCTAAGCGAAAGTCGGATGCTTAACCGACTAAGCCACCCAGGCGCCCAAGTACAAAATATTTCTTAAAGTGAAACACAGGGGGCAGTAGTGGGAATGAGGTAGTGCTGAGACTGATCATCACCAAAATTTATTTCATTAAACTATAAAACCTACTAGTATTTCAGATAACAAAAACTATTTTTTATTGAGCTCTGTTATTCTATCTTTTTTGGTCATGGTTTAATTTACCCTGTGTGTTGAGTATGATTGTTCCCATTTTCCAAGAGGAAGAAACTGAAAGACACAGAGTATTTATGTAACCTACTCTAGATCAGATTACTTCTTTACTAAAGGAACAGCCAGGATTTGAGTCCAACTTCTTGATAACTGTTGCCCTTTTTTAGTATTAAAACATAATTTTTAAAACAAATGTGTAAGCAGTATAGTGGTTTATATGAAAAGAAGTTCCAGGAAAAAGAAAATGATATATAAGTACTCTTTGTTAAATTTTCATTTGATGTTTCAAATCATTGTACAGAAAATACCCCCACTGTGGTTTAGAGAGTTATATTTCTGTGGTAGGTATATATATCGCAGTTCTCATAACTCTCAGATATTTTGCAAAAGTATCTTTTAAAAAACTCACAATCACTATTCTTATCAAAGAATGAAGGCTAGTTTTAATGACTACATGAATGAGACATGCTATGATAATATTTCTAACATACAAAAACACATATTTTTATCATACCTGTGAACACCAGACCTAGTTATTATTAATAGTTTATTTTCTCTTGTTAAATTGTTTTCCTATGTTAAAATGCCTTCACTTATTGAAATAGGTATCAGACTCTACATTAGCCAATATTAATTTCCCACCAGCGTGCCCACTTAATGCAACCATTTCCTTCTCCCATTTTCTGGATCTGAATATGAGGCTTTATCTAATTCAAAGAATTGGTTCCATGAAAGTAACTGAGAGGAAGTCAGAATATATAGGAATGATAAAACATTTTATTCTGTGCAACTTTGATTGTTTGGGGTGGGTCTTTTAGTTTGTTAATGTTCTTTCCCCCTTTCCTATCTTTGAATCCTATTACACTACAAAAACCAAAGGAGTTGTTTGTTCATTTATTTTTCCATTTACTCAATAAGCATGATCATTGCTTACATTTATATAGTATTTTACAGTTTATAGAATGCTTCACAGATATCTTCATTCAGCCAAATAATGACATTGGGAGACTTAATAGGAAAAATACTCACGTCGTAATATTATTGTTATTATAGTTTCTCTCTGGTCACTACTATATAAATGCAGTTAGCTAGACACTCTTGAGTTGTCATTATCTCAGTTTGCAAATAAGGAAACTGTTGCATAGGAGGTTGAGCTTATTAAGATTATATGGACAACAGGTGGTGAAACTAGATTGCTAATCCTGATCTGTCTAGCCTAAAATCCATCCTTTTTTCATCATGCCATGCTGCTACTATTTACCAGATAAGAAACAAAATGATTTGCCCAAATCACACAGCTAATAAATGACAGAACTTGCACTTAGGATACCTCAATTCACATATTGTGATACCTAGAATAAACATTTATTGAATGCTTACTGTTGAATACTTACTACTTACACAGTTTGATTTCTAGTCAGGGATACAGACATGTAAGTAAATGATTTCAGAACAATGTGCTAAGTGCTGTAATAGAAATATATACAGTCACTGTGAAACTGAAGACACTATTTAAAATGAAAACCTATCTATTTATTAAAAAGTATTTGGTATTTTAAATGCTAATAAGTGTCCTTTTTATTTGTCTTTTAGTACAAAGAACTGGAATACACCACTTATATTTGATCTAAAAGAAGGAACTGTTAGTTTAATTCTGCAGGCAGAAAGGTAATTTGTTTATCTTGTTTAACTATTGAATTGGGGGTTGAAATATTTCAGATTGCAGTAAAACACTCTTTAAAGCATGTCATTTACAGAATGGTATATTAGTCATTTGGAATAAGTCTGTTTCTATTCATTTTAAAGAAGAAAAAGTAAAGAGAATAAGCTGTTAGGTCAGTGGTTCTGAAACTTTTTGGTCTCAGAATTTCTCTACATTCTTAAAAAGTTCTTGAGGGTTATATGTAGGTTATATTATATATCAGCATTTACTATACTAAAAATTTTAATTGAGAAGTTGAAAAGGTGTTAATTTATTAAAAACCATGGAACTAAATATATTACAAGATCAAAGTAGTGACATAAGAAAATGAGAGGGAAACAGGTAAGTTTAGAGATAGTTTTGACCGTGGGGCCCCTTATTTTCTCTTCTGTTCTTTTTTGTTTCTTTGTTTTTTAGTTTATTTATTTTGAGTGAGAACAAGGAAAGGGCAGAGAGAGAGAAGAGAGAATCCCAAGTGAGCTCCGCACTGCCAGTGCAGAGCCCAACATGGGATTCAAACTCACAAACAGTGAGATCATGACCTTAGCCAAAATCAGTCAGACGCTTAGCTGACTGACCTACCCAGGAACCCCTCTGTTCTTGTTTTTGGTTTTAAATATTGGTTGAAACACACTGATTTTATGAGCCACTACTAGGCTGTAACCTGTAGTTTGAAAAATAACATTCTGGGGCTCCTGGGTGGCTCAGTCGGTTAAGCGTCTGACTTCAGCTCAGGTCATGATCTCACAGTTCATGAGTTCTAGCCCTGCGTCGGGCTCTGTGCTGACAGCTCAGAGCCTGGAGCCGGTTTTAGATTCTGTGTCTCCCTCTTTCTCTGATCCTCCCCTGCTCACACTGTCTCTCTCTCTCTCAGAAATAAATAAAACATTAAAAAAAAAGAAAATAACATTCTTTACCCACACTTTCAGTGTATGTAGGACTACAAAACACCAGGCCCACAAACTAGAGTAAAGTTGGAATAACTATGACTCAAGAACCCACACTTTTTCATGAAAACTACCATCAGTCAACTACAGTGATATCCTACTGAATCGTCAGTCTTAGAAAGCTATAATCCAATGAAACCTGGAATAAAGTTTGAAAATAGAATCAACAATTACCTAATATAGCTACCCATGAAATCTTTGCACTAAAACCATGTACTTTATTCCTTATTCCTTTACTCACCGCCTAGGCAGTCTCTTAAAAGTGTTATCAGGTTTTCTAGCCCACAGCCTTTTATAAATAGCAAACCAGAAGGGGAATGCTCGTGGGCTGTTAGAGGCTGGCACAAGGACAAGAAGAAAAGTGACTGCCTGGCAAGCAGCATAGAGAACACTAGAAGCACAGAACTGTATCGCTGAATAGTTTCATTATTCTGCTGCACCAACAGATTCTCCTGAGTACCAAAGCTGTCAGTTAAACAGTTACTGAAGAGTATGACCTTGAGTGATCAAGAAAATTGTGTCACTTTTGTACCATCTGTTTAATGAAATTGAAATATATTATTTATTTAGTTATATCAAAAACTTTTAATATTAAAAAGACATCTTTGCCACTTAAAAAGGTAAGATGTCAGCTATCTAAAAAAACATATTTCTGAAATTCTTTTTACTTGAAATGTTTCAAATTTATTCATTTATACATTACTTTTAAGTGTATTAAATATGCTCTTAGTAAAGGCATTTGTAAATGGCATAACTGATTAGACTGTTAAAGAATAATTTACATAATTTACATACTGCATATGGGCTTGTCTTATTTCCATCGTGCGAAATGTTTGCTCCTTTAAACGTGTTACTCACAAAGAGGTTAAAAGCTTATAGTGTCTTATTTAGGAGAGGAAAAGGTTTTAGTATTGAAACAAAGAATTTATACTAATAAGATGTATCATTTTGTCAACATTAACAAATATTGTTTCCATACACTAATGGATAAGGACCAAACCCTTTCAATCAAATAAACTGCATACCAATACTCAAGTATTAATTTAATTAAAAGGCATATATTTGTTCCATGGCAAGAAAGAACAATGAGCAATTCATGAATCAATAAATAGTTCTGAACAAGGATATTAAAACTTTGAACTTAAGATCTTAAGAAGTAATACTGTGTTCAGCATTGAGGAAACAGGCACTCCAGTATAGCAGTGGTATGATTGTAAATTGTTATAGCCTTTCAAAGGGCAGTTTAACAATAAAAGTTAACATTTTCTAAGTAGGAGTGCCTGAGTGACTCAGTCAGTTGAGCATCTGATTTGATTTTGGCTCAGGTCATGATCTCATGGTTCATTGGTTCAAGCCTTGTGTAGGGCTCTCTGCTGACATGCAGAGCTTGGGATTCTCTCTCTCCCTCTCTTTCTGCCCCTTCCCTGCTCATGTGTACTCTCTCTCTCTCTCAAAATAAATAAAACTGTATTTGCCCTTTCATCCAATTATTACATTTCTAGAAGTTATACTAAGGAAATAAGGTAGACATACAGAGATGTGTATACACTAGGCATTCTTTAAAACCGTGAATAATTTAGGGGTGCCTGGGTGGCTCAGTTCGTTGGGTGACTGACTTCGGCTCAAGTCATGATCTCACGGTTTGTGAGCTCAAGCCCTGGGTAGGACTCTGTGCAGACAGCGCAGAGCCCGGAGCCTGCTTCCAGTTCTGTGTCTTTCTCTCTATCTACCCTTTCCCTGCTCACACTAAGTCTGTCTTTCTCTCTCAAAAATAACTGAACATTAAAAAAAAAAAAGTGAATAATTTTAAATACAATAAATGTCTATCCGGAATGAGTTATTAGGGGTGCCTTGGTGGCACAGTTGGTTAAACACCCGACTCTTGATTTCCGCTCAGGTCATGTTCTCACAGTTAGTGAGATCAAGCTCTACATCAGGCTGACAGCATGGAGCTTGCTTAAGATTCTCTCACCCTCTCTGTCCCTCCCTTGCTCTCTCTCAAAATAAATGAATAAACATTAATTTAAAAAGGAATGACTTAATGAAATGAAATAATAATAATATATCCATACTTTTCCATAAGTTATCTCTTTAGAGATAGGATTACAAGAGATCTTTTGCTTTCTCTTTGTTGTTTGAATTGTTCTTTGCAATGTTCATAAATTTTCAAAGGAAAAAAATTACATTTAGATTTTTCCAAAGAACGCACTATTCTCTAATATAAAAATGAAAATATAGTAAGCTTCTATTTGAGAATGTATTTTATTCTTTTTTTAGACATTTTCTTCTTGTAGATGGTGGTGGTATCTATTTATATTCGTATGAAGGCCGGTTCATTTCTTCTCCAAAATTTCCTGGAATGAGAACAGATATTCTGAATGCACAGACTGTATCTCTGAGTAATGATACCATAGCAATAAAAGACAAAGCTGATGAAAAAAGTAAGTGCATTTTTATAATTTTCCTTGTCACATTTCAATGAAATTTGTTAACACTGTAAAATTTCCTTTCTTTTATTTTCTCATCTATTAATATGTTAACTTTATATGAAAGAATTATGAACTTCCTATTTTGTCCTAAGCATGAATTAATTAAAGAACTGAAGTTGACATATTATACCCACTCGACAGAACAGATAAGTATTGTCACAACATCAAAGCTTATTGGTAAGGAATAACTCTTTATATATTGGTAAGGAATAAATCTTTATATATTTAGTAGATGCTGGTAGAGAGTTTGAGTTCTTGATTGTGAGTCCTAAAAATATCTTGTTACTTTTTGAGTTCATGATCTTTTAAAATGTTTCTTTTTCTTCATTTGGTAACAGTAAATACAGTAAATATTGTGCTTCATTGTACTATGTATTTTGCTTATATGTGCTTATATTTTTATAAATGTTTATATGTTTATTTTAAATTAATGAAATAGAAAATTATGAATAATTTAAATTTTCATATAAAATATAGACTGCATTAGTATTTATAAATAAATATAAATATGTCAGATGTCTTGGAATTCTGTCGTACAGTGACACAATTTTATTAGGGCATTCCTGTATCTCAATGACATTTATCTAACAGATACTGAGTACTTGGTATGTGCCAGGTATTTTTCTAGAAGTTGAGGATACGACAGTAAGTAAGACACACAAACATACAAATATATAAGTAGTCAGCTAATGATATGTGCTGTGAAGAAAATGCAGGATGAAGGAATAGAGCGTGCTGGAGGCGGGGTAGGGGAATGGCTATCGGACAAGCATGTGCAAGGTTCTGAAGTAGAGATGATTGGCATGTAAAAGGAACTGCCAAAAGTCCATGGAACTGGGTCACCATGAGCTAGGCAGAGAGCGGGAGGAGAGGACAGAAAGATAGGTAAGCAGAAACCAGATTATATGAAGACTTGGCCATGGTAAGGATGTTGGATGAGAGAAAGAGAAGAGGCATGCATTTTTATCCTGGGTGAGTGAGATGGAAGATGGGGAAGGAGGAAGTTTAGAGGAGGTCCACAAACTGAATTCTCTTTTGGTCATGGTAAATTTAAATGCTTCTTAGACATTCCAGCAGGAGTGGAGAGTAAACAGTAGAATAGACACGTCTCAGAGTCAGGAGAGAGTTGGGGACTAGAGATATAAATTTGGGAGTCACCGGTGTACAGATGCTGCCATGGTACTGGAGGAAATCACCCAAGAAGTAAGTATAGGCAGAGAAAGGACCAGAGACTGAGCACATCAATATTTAGAGATGAGAGGAAGCAGAGCCGGTGAGGTAAGAGTGAGAGTGAGTTATCCTTAAAGCCTCGTGGAAAAAACATTAAATAATTGTTTTTCTCTATCAGTACATAGTGCTAAATGCTGTTTATCACTGTGATGTTTTACAAAAATATCTGGCCTGATGGTTAATTTTGTTAGTTTACACTGTGGAAGCTTAATTCAGCAGCTAAAAAACTACCGCTTTTCAGTTTTCAGTACTTTCAGATGCCATGACGTCATGCTGGTAGAAATGTAATTCTCCTGAGCAGAGTTTGTGTCCTTATGCCTTCGACCTTCTCTGAGGGACGGCATTTGGTGATTGTTTTGTTTTGGAAGGACTTCCCTTCTGACTAAAAAAGAGAATCAAATAAGATAGTATCTAGATAGCAGACACATTTAAGATGACTGAGTAATTGTTAATAACTTGGAAGTCACATTTTTTTTCTTCAATAAACCTAAATGTGAAAATTACAGTGATCATTATGAGTTGTCTGTGCTGTCCTTGTTCAGCACATGTTTTAGATAGAAGCTGTAATAAAGTACATATGTTTGTAACTGAATATACCTTATTCTGAATTTTTCTTTTATTTGTTTGTTTGTTTAGAGAGGAGGATGAGCAGGGGAAGGGTAGAGAGAGAGGGAGAGAGAGAATCCCAAGCAGGCTCCACGCTGTCAGTGCAGAGTTCAATGTGGAGTTCAGACTCACTAACTGTGAGATCATGACCTGAGCTGAAATCAAGACTCAGAGGCTTAACCACCTGAGCCACCAAGGCATCCCTATTCTGAATTTTTCTGTATTTAATTCACACCTAAAAAATATTTCATTATTATTTAATTCTTTGATAATTCATAGCACTTTAGAGCAAGAAAAATTTATCAACATTTTCAGAAATATGCATTTATCTGCCAATAAATGATCTGTCTTACTTACATAAATTTTGATTGTTGAAAAAGATAATCATGCAATTCTTTATGCTGTAAACAGAAAATCAAAAAGACCAAAATACAATTTTTATTCTAAACTGATGTAAAATGAGCAGGAAAATATTTTCCTTATGTTTCTTTTAAAAGAAACTAGTATCCATTGATGGTTAAATAGAAGTATGTGCTAACAATAGAAAACACAGCTGAAGTACCGAGAATCTTTAACCTATGAAAGTTTCCTTCAAGGTGGGAGCCATTCACAACTGAAAACAGTGCTTCTTTCCTATTTGGGAGCTCCCTCATAAGCAGGATTCTTGGACCAAGTACGGTATTCTACCACTTTGGGTGATTAAGTAGTAGAGATGCTACTGCATTGACTTTTTTCTCCTCAAACACTTGCCCAGATAGGCTATGATATTAGCCTGGATGACTCTTTGAAACAAATGCCTAGATAAGGGGAGAATAGAAGTTAGAGAGCAGTTACTTATGTTTAGAAGCGTCCATCTCTTAGTAATATGTGCAATCATCAAAAGGTTGAAATGCTTTTATTTTTTAAAAAGTTAGTAGTTTGTATAGCTATGGAAAAAATGGGTTTAGCCAAGCCCAAAGCATTTTTTAATGGAAGCCAAAATTTTAAAATTTTTGTTGCTATGCTTAACTAAGAATTCTGTTATGGTATTTTTCTTTTTAATGTTTCTGAGCAAAATTGGCAATTTTCAAACATAACTTATTGTTACAACATTATTTCCTCTGTGAATATAGCCAGTGACCTCAAACTTAACATTCCTAAGATTTACTAACAGCTAATAATCACTATACTAGAAGTGTGACCTCTGGAATTTAAATATCATGTCACACATAATTCAGCATTTTTTATGACCTGTATAATTTGTTCAATTCTTTGGCTGACTACTCGTGCCACTACTATCTTTTCATGTCATTTCTGTCTTTTCATTTTTGTAAACTTTGTGCATATTTGATCATATGAAATTGCTTCATTGGAGAGGAATCTTGGATTGGAGTAATTTGGGAATTACTTAAAGAGAATCACCAAAACACTCCAACAATCTCCCCCTCACTTCATGAAAATCTTTTTAAAAGAGAAAAGAACACTTTTCTTTGTACCGCTATCATGTTTGAGACTAGGAGAAGCCTTTGGTGAAACAAAGAAGGGGGCAGAGGTAGTATTTGCTCTTGGCTGCCTCAATACAATCTCTCCTGTAGTTTTTACAACTTGACCTACTTCAGGACATCAAAGAAAGCTAGGGTTGGAAATAGAGAACTTTGAATTATCATTGTTTATATAATAATTGATGTCATGAAAGTATATGAAATCAGGGAAAATATGTCCTGTGAAAAGGTAACTTTAAAACAAAAGCATAGAAATAAGGGTTACCAGATAAGGAAGAGTTAGCAAAAGAGAATGAGGAGTGGTCCAAAATAAGAGAGGGTCAGTAGAAAACGGTGTTATATGTAGCCTGCATAAGAGTTTCAAGAAAGAAGATGGTCAGGAGCACCCAATGCTGCTGGGAGGTAAAAACTAAAAGTAGACTCTTGAAGACTGAAAATAGACTCTTTGATTGGGTAACCCAGGGGTCATTGGTGATCCATGCAAGAGCCTTTGCATCATGTAGTAAGGTTGAACAGCAAATTGTAATAAGTCAAACAGTGGCTAGGAGTTGTGAAAGCTGAAATTCCTGTTGTTTCAGGAAGTCTAGCATTAAGAGAGACAAGGAATTACTAGAGATTATTCAAGAGTGGGGAAGAACTTTTTTTTTTTTTTTAATGAGGGCAACTTTAAAGTGTTTGTAGTACTCAGAATGAACCAGATGAAAAGGAGCAGGTAAAGGTCCAGAAGAAAATGGGGATAGTTGATAGGGTAATATCTTGGAGAAAGCTGGGCAGGTAGAATGACAATGTATAGGTAAGGAATGTGGTAGAGATAGAGTAGTATGGGTACCAGATACCCATTCACCTGAAGTCAGAGCATGTTAAGTAAGGACCAAGATTAAGTTACTTTGGAGATAAATTGGATAGTAGTTTTTTGGTGGAGTCTTTAGGGTTTTCTATATATAGAATCATGTCATTTGCAAATAGTGAAAATTTTACTTCTTCCTTACCAATCTGGATGCCTTTTATTATTTTTTTTCTTATCTGATTGCTGTAGCTAGGACTTCCAGTACTATGTTGAATAAAAGTGGTGAGAGTGGACATCCTTGCCTTCTTCCTGATTTTAGAAGAAAAGATTCCAAATTCATTCTATAAGGCTAGGATTACCCTGATACCAAAAACAGATAAAGACACCACAAAAACTAAAACTATAGATATTGATGAAAGAAATTGAAGGTGACATAAATAAACGGAAAGATAGTTCCTCTTCTGTTTTTTGGTTATAGAAGAATAAGTATTAACTGTTCTTAAATTGATAGAATTCACCTATGAGCCATCTGATCCCAGACTTCTGTTTGTTGGGAGCTTTGACTTTTGATTCATGTTCATGGCTATTAATCAGTCTGTTGAAGTTTCCTATGTTTCCTGCTTCCATTTGGAAAGGTTAGTTGTAGGAGAGCTCTCAGCTTTTCACCATTGAGTATGATGTTACCTATGGTTTTTTTCATACATGGCCTTTATTATATTGACGTATGTTCCCTCTAAACCTGTTTTTTGAGAGTTTTTATTATGAATGGATGTTGTACTTTGTCAAATGCGTTTTCTGCATCTATTAAAATGATCATATGGTTTTTATCTTTCTCTTGTTGATGTGACATAACGCATTGGTTGATTTGCAGAAATTGAGCCACCCTTGCATACCTGGAATAAATCCCACTTGATTGTGGCGAATAATTATTTTTAATGTTTTGTTTATTTTGGTTTCCTAATATTTTGTTGAGGCATTTTGTTGCATCTGTGTTCATCAGAGATATTGGCCTGTAGTTCTCTTCTTAAATGTTTGGTAGAATTCACCTGTGAAGCCATTTGGTCCTAGACTTTTGTTTTTGGGGGTCTTTTTGACTTTTGATTCAAGTTTATGGCTATTAGTCTGTTCAAGTTTTCTATTTTTTTCCTGGTTCTGTTTGGAAAGGTTGTTTCTAGGAATTTATTCATTTCTTCTAGATTGTCCAATTTTTGTACATTTTTAAATAATATTCTCTTATAATCCTTTGTATTTTGGTACTGTCAATTGTTATTTCTCTTTTCCTTTCTGATTTGATTCATTTGAGTCCTCTCTCTCTCTCTCTCTCTGTCTCTTTTAATGAGTCTAGTTAAAGATTTATCAATTTTATTGATCTTATCAAACAAACCAGCTCTAGTCTCTATTATATATATATTATATATTATATAGGGAGAAACTGCTTAATGGGTATACAGTTCCAGTATTTATTTATTTATTTATTTATTTATTTATTTTTAGTAATCTCTACACCAAATGTGGGGCTTGAATTTACAACCCTGAGATCAAGAATTGCATGCTCTACTAATTGAGGCAGCCAGGACACACCTCTGCTCTAATCTTTATTATTTCCTTCCTTCTACTGGCTTTCGGCTTTGTTTGTTGTTCTTTTTCTAGTTCTTTTAGATGTAAGGTTAGGTTGCCTGAGACTTTGTTTTTGTTTTTGTTTTGCTTCTTGAGGTAGACCTATATTGCTATAATCTTCTTTCTCAGAACAGCTTTTGCTGCATCCCATAGATTTTGGACTATTGTGTTTTCATTTGTCTCCATGTATTTTTTATTTTCTCTTTGACTTCTTGGTTGATCCATTCATTATTTACTAGCATGTTATTTAACCTCCATGTATTTGTGTCCTGATTTTTTTCTTCTGATTGATTTCTAGGTTTATACCATTTGTGGTTGGAAAAGATGCATAATATGATTTCAGTCCTTTTTAATTTGTTAAGACTTGTTTTGTAGTTCAACATGTTATCTGTTCTGGAAAGTGTTCCACGTGCACTTGGAAGGAATGTGTATTCCACTGTTTTGGGATGGAATCTTCTGAGTATATCTGTTAGATTCATCTGGTTCAATATGTCATTCAGAGGCACTGTTACCTTATTGATTTTCTGTCTGGATGATCTATCCATTAATGTAAGCGGGATGTTAAAGTCTACTATTATTGTGTTACCATAGATTTCTTCCTGTGTCTGTTAATAGGTGCTTTATTCATCTGGATGTTCCCATGTTGGATGCATAAATATTTACAAATGTTATATCTTCTTGTTTGGTTGTTCCTTTTATCATCATGTAATATCCTCTTTGTCTCTTGTTACAGTCTTTTTTTAAAAGTATTTTGTTTGATAGTATTGCTACCCCAGCTTTCTTTTTGCTTCCATTTTCATCATAAATGTTTTTCCAACCCTTTACTTTCAATCTGCATGTGTCTTTAGGTCTGAAGTGAGTCTCTTGTTGGCTTCACCTTCTTATGCTTCTGCAGTATTTGATCTAAGAAACCATATCAGCTTTTAAATATTTATTTTTATTTTATTTATTTGAAACTACATATAACCCTGTATGTTAATAATATTGGAAAAACAAACAAATAATATCAGCTTATGCTCTGAGGCTCTTTTGAAGAATTAATGTAAAATTGGATTTCCCCCATTGCATACCCATTTAGTTATTCTCTTATTCTCAGCTATTATTTCTCCTTCTCTCCATTTGCATAGAACTAGTGGGCTATCTCTACCACTAGGCAGTATAGCTGTAGTCACATTTAACCCCAAATTTGCCAGATGGAGTGAAAGCACAACCCACTCCATCAGGTCCTTAGAAATTCTGACGTGAAGGTTAAAAATATAGTTAGTTTCTTGCCTAAGAATCATCTCTGCTTCTGATAATCATAGTTGTATCCTTCATCCTATGATGATACCCGTGTATCAAGTAAGAAGAAAGTTGAGATGATGTGGGGAAGAATGAAAAAAGTATAGACATCATACCAATATTTTCCCACTGTGGGAAAAATTGCATAGTCATACTAGCATCCTCTTCACCCCCTGTTCCCTATTTCCACTGAAATTGCAGAGAAATTTATCTAGTGTGGACACACTCTTTGCTCACTTCATGTATAGTGTGATTACACACTCATGAAGGTTTGTAAGCTAGTTCTTCATGCCTAGATTCCCTCTCTCCTCATTTTAGACAATCATTGTTTTTATTTTCCATTCTAATTCTAATGGTAATTAGTTTACTACTAATTACTACTACCATTACTCTCAGAAAGTATATCTCTGTCCATTGTTGGACATGATGAGCTGTAAGGTGTGTTCCTTGGTCTGAAGAAATTTGACTCAGTGGTCGAAATCTGTGCAATATCTTCTGCTCCACTTCTTTTAGAGTACTCTGAGCATTGGCATCTACCACTGGTCAGCAAAGCACAACCCAGAGTCAGGGTCTATTTCTGTCAGGACCCACTTGTAGCCCCCCAGGGCTACAGGCATCAGTCTGACTTGCCAGCTATGTACAAGGACTCCCTCCCACCCTGGGAATCTTCCCTATAGCTATCTGCAGCCTCTAAATCTCTCTTGTTGGCAGACAAGACAGTTCTTGTCATTTTGTGCCTCAGAGGGTACAAAGGGAGTATGTCTAGATTCGGCCCATCTCTGCATTGTTTCAGTCCACTCACTTCATTAACCCAAGTGGCTACCTCAAGTGAGCATGCCAGGGTATCTGCCTGTCAATTCTAATCATCTTCTGATGCTGAAAGAGGGTTCTTCTGATGGGCATTGACATGACCTACTTTATTTATTTATTTATTTATTTTTAATGTTTTATTTATTTCTAGGAGAGAGAGAGAGAGCGTGAGCAGGGGAGGGTCAGAGAGAGAGGGAGTCACAGACTGAAACAGGCTCCAGGCTCTGAGCTGGCAGTCAGCACAGAGCCCGGCGGGGCTCGAACCCACGAACCGCGAGATCATGACCTGAGCGAAAGTCGGACGCTTAACCGACTAAGCCACCCGGGCGCCCCTGACATGACCTACTTTAATTCACCCTTCAGATTCCCATAGTGATTTCCATGGGGCCATTGCCCTTCTGCCTGACCATATGGCTGGGGCATTGACCACTGCCTATGAGTAGGTTGAAATCCAAACATAAGGGTAAACAACATGCAGTACAGCTCACTGAGCCAATTTATTTTACCTTTTTTAGTCAGTGTGGTGGCCTTCCAAACAGAATGTTGTGTGTTCTTGATGAAACTGCCATCCATCAGCCAAGCAGCTATTTGTTGGTCAGTTGAGAGCTGTTTACAGGGCACCTTCCAAGTGATGATAGAATCTGTTGCTCCTCACATGGTTTCAGAGTCATTCCTGGGGAAATGAATCTACCTGCTCATGAGTATGCTCCATGCATCCCCCTGCTGGTGTGTTCCTGCACAAAGCATTTCTGTTTTGTTATAGAACTCTTCTGGGCACTGCCTTCCTCATTAGCATATTTCTCTGACATCACCCAAGACATCCTGGATATTTCAGATTTCAAGATTATTTTATGTTCTTCATTCAGAAGCAGTTTGGATTAATATCTGAAAGCAAGCTAGTAATTGCTTCTCCAAATGGAAATTGTCTAGTCCAGAGTTTCAGTAGCTGTCACTGGGAGATGCTCACAGGCTTTTGTCATAAGCCCTATTCTACACTCCACATGAGACTGCTGTACAGAGAATGTTCTTTATTTACCACTCCAGCTTCTGTTCTATACCATTTGATATTAGAAGCTTGTCTGTGTCCAGGCTTGGTTTATGTTTTGTATGTCCTGTTAATATTGTTTACGTGGTGGATTTTCCATGCCTTTTGTTTTGCAATACTTGATAGGGGAAACATTCTCCAATTAGGTACAGTATCTATCCATATAATATATTCAGGTAAAAGTGACACAACCACTTCACGTAAAGCTTCTTCAATATACCATTTTTTATTTAAACGTTCACATTAATCCCATTAGTTCTCGTATTTCTCTATCCTCTCAATATAACTGACTGCCAGTAGGACTTTGCCAACAGGTGTTAGTTTTACAACACTAGGTAGCAGAAGTATTCCCAAGTCAGACAATATCCAGTCCCATTAAACATTCAAGTAAAGGAGACACAGCCTCTTCATATAATGCTCCAATTTTCATTCAAACTTCACGTTAATCATATTAACCTTGCTTTCCTATGTTCTCTCAATTTAATTGTAGTTTCCATTAGAACTTCACCAATGGGTTTTGGTAACCCAGCTGTAACCCAGGCTGACCAGGGTCAGGATCTTCTCTAACACATTCCTTCAGAGGGGCCCTGAGACTAGAGGCTGTAATTAAGAGTGGCCAGGATCTATATTTGGCCCATCTCTTACTTTCATTTTACCTATTAGAGATTATAATAACTATGGGGCTGCATATTTTTCTTTTTTCTTATTATTTTGCATTTTCTTATGCATCTAGTGAGCCAACTCCCCAGGAGATGGATCCATCATCTCAAAATCCATAGGTGACTTTTACATCTCACAGCTGATTGCAACTTAGCTGCTGTTTCATACCATGAGTGACCTTGTGGCTTCTAAGAGTCAGACATTCCTCATCCCCCATTCTTTCATCCTTTCTCTTCCCAAACCACATGTTTTTATGAGTTAGATGAATCCCACCCTTCCCGACACCAACTATTCCATTTGTTGGTGAGTATATTAACTGAGTATATTACAATTAGTTTCTAATACTAATAACCTGGAATTAACACAGACTCAATCCTTGAAGGCAAATTCTCCTCAAGACTGCCCTCGCTCACTTTAGACACTAGCCACAGGTCTCAGGGAGTCCTCAGACCACTCATTTTGCTGACTGGCTACAAATTCAGGGACTCCTCAAATTGGATAATTTGCTAGAATGACTCACAGATATCAGGAAGGTGCTATGCATAGAATTACAGTTTTAGCATAAAGGATACACACAGATGAGGCCTGGGAAGGAACACAGAACTTCTGTGCCCTCTCATGGAATCAGAGCACTTCACCCTCTCAGTATATCACTATGTTCACCAGTGAGGAAGCAACACTGAGTTTTATGGGATTTAATTACATGGGCATGATTAATTAAATTATTAGCCACATTGATTGAACTCTATTTCTATCTCTCCCCCCACCCCCAATTTCTGAAGCTGTCTAGGGCCCACCAAGAGTCTCTCCATTAGCATAACTAGGACACTCGTGTCACTCGGATATTCCAAGGGTTGTTGAAGCTTCCTGCCAGGAATGCCAGACAAAAACCAGACAGATTACTAATTATACCACAGTAGTGTACTGACCACAGGAAACTGAGCAGCACATAACACATTGCCTAGTATTATAGTAGGCACTTGACACATTTTTCTTTTGTGAAATATGATTGTCCATGATGTTATATTCATCTATATCAGAGCTCTGAAAATTACAAATGACATCTAGATTTGGACTAACCATTGTTGATCCTGTGGAGAAGTGAAGCCATACCATTAATAACTATTCTAATTAGGAAATGTCATGTTTAAGAAGACATATTCAGTTCCACTGTTTTCTAAGAAATATGACCCTGTTAATAAGTAAGAATTTGATGCTGTTGCTCTTCTATTCTAATAGATATTCTATGGTCCAAAGAATTAAATAATTTCTCATTAGGACTGAAGTTTACCAATAAAAATTCTAATATATTAACTAATGCTTTACTTTGTTTTTTTAAGTAATCTTTCTTTTTGAGGCATCAACTGGAAAACCACTAGGTGATGGGAAGCTTCTTTCTCATAAGGTAATGGACATTAGCTATTTCTAAAGTTAATTAGCCACTATTTATTTACTTCTTTTTTTAGTTTAATGTTTTCATTTTAAGGAAAATAAAACATAGAAATTAGTTTTATATTTAAATCTGGTATGCATTCTACTTATAGTATTTTGCCTAAAAATGTCGTAAGACTAAGCACTAGCAAACTCTATAATAGAAAACCAATTGCAAATTAATTGGATAAAAGAATCTGACTTATATGTCTATTATCCAGGCTCTTTACTTCTTTCTAATAAAATATTCTATCTCGATTAAACTTTTTGCATCGATTAGTAAATAAAAATATTTTTGTATTTCTAAACATCTTGCAGTTTTCCCATTGACCTGTCCTTAGCCAGCATTTTCTTTAGGTTTTAACACTGTAGTTAAACTGGGGGAAAAAATTCTATAGAAACACAGAAAGAATTGTGAATTGCTTACTGGTTTCTGATTTTTAGCATTAAAATAAACAAAGGAGGGGAGTGCCTGGGTGACTCAGTCGGTTAAGCTTCTGACTTCAGCTCAGGTCACAATCTCACAGTCTGAGTTTGAGCCCAGTGTCAGGCTCTGTGCTGACAGCTCGGAGCCTGGAGCCTGCTACAGATTCTGTCTCCCTCTCTCTGCCCCTAGCCTGCTCACACTCTGTCTCTGTCTCAAAATAAAATAAAGACATAAAAAAATTAAAATAAACAAAAGGAGGGGCACCTGGGTGGCTCACTTGGTTAAGCCTCTGACTTTGGCTCCAGTCATGATCTCACGATTTGTGAGTTTGAGCCCTGCTTCAGGATCTATGCTGACAGCTTGGAGCCTGGAGCTTGCTTGCATCAGATTCTGTGTCTCCCTCTCTCTCTGCCCCTCCCCTGCTCATACTCTGTCTCTCTTCTCTCAAAAATAAACATGAAAAAAAATTGTAAAATAAAATAAGCAAAGGAGCACATTTTATTTATTCTAATAAGAGATATATTCAGGTCTAAAGATGTTTTTAACTTTATTGCTCAGTGCCACTAGTGAAGCCTGGCTATATATTTTCTTCTAATTTTTATAATTATTAGTTTTGATTTGTTTTGTTTTGTTTAATGATTATCTTTGAGAGAGAGAGAGTGTGAGCAGGCGAAGAGCAGAGGGAGGGAGACACAGAATCCCAAAGCAGGCTCCAGGCTCCAAGCTGTCGGCACAAAGCCCGATGCGGGGCTGGAACCCATGAACCATGAGATCATGGTCTGAGCTGAAATTGGACACTTAGTTGACTGAGCCACCCAGGTGCCCCTGTAATTATTAGTTTTAAATTTGAATAACAAATTCAAAAGGTTTAGAAATGAAAAAGAATAGAAAACTATACAGTGAATAAGTCTCCCTACTACACCTGTTTCTTGTCAATCCAATTCCATTTAATAATGGTAACCACCGTTATTAAATTCCTTTTTCCTTTCAGAGATTTTTAGTGCATATACAAACAAAATTGATATATGTTTATAACTCCTTTTACAAAAATATAAACTCTGTATAGTGCTTTTCTCACACAACACTATTTCTGGTGATGTTTCTTTATCAATATATAAAATGTTTTCCTAATCCTTTTCCCCCTACCCCTATCATACAGTAGAACATTTTATGGATGTATCAGGATTTTATTTAACATGTGCTCAAATGATGGACATTTAAGGTATCATCGTAACACCTTCAAAAAAACAACAAATCCTAGCAAGTGTAAAAACAAATTTTTTTTAAGTTTAGGAAGTCTTAAGACATAGTAAGCAGTAAATAAATTCCTCTTGGATTTAGTTGAAATGAATCCACACTGAACTATTTCCAAGTTATAAGCAAATTCATTTCACTAGCTAGTATAATAGTGTAATAGATTAATGTAATATGTCAGAAATACTTTGTTATGTGGACAGAATACTAATCTTAAAGTCAGAAATCTGGACTTTAAATTCTAAATACGCTTGTTACCAGCTTTTCTGGGCAAAATCACTTACTGGCTATGCATCTCAGTCTTTTTTGTCTATAAAGTAAGTATAGTGATACCAATAGCACAAGGTAGTTTCCTGTCTCACAGGAAATGAATGTGAAAGAATCTATAAAATTTAAGCCTCTAAAACATACAATCTTTTCATAAATCTATTCTTACAAATCTTTAAAATATAGGCTCTTTACTTAGAGTACATATGTTATAGAACTTAAATGTAAGTAGAGTATGAGTTAGTAGATCTCTCATGATGTTCAAATTTGCCTCACCCTTTCACTTTGTCTACTACAGGTGGGACAGGAGGACAGAAATATTTCCCAGCCTCCAGAGTTTCAAAAACATATACATTATGTTACAGTGTTTTAAGGGGCATCTTTCCCCTGTAAATTAATAAAAAGTAACTGTGCTTTAGCTTATTAGTTATATCAGTAGCTTAAAATTATATATCAGAGACAGTTTATCATTCTAAGTAGGGGAGTGTTATTTAATTGATCTTTAAATAGACACATTTTTCATAATTAAATAATTTAAGTGATCTGATATCAAGCACTAAAACTAATCAAGTATTTTCATTTTTTCTAAATTTTAGAATGAAATTTTGGAAATTGCTCTGGATCAAAAAGGGATTACCAATGATAGAAAAATTGCCTTCATTGATAAAAATAGAGATCTCTATATCACTTCAGTGAAACGATTTGGGAAGGAAGAACAAATTATCAAACTTGGTAAAATAATTATAATACATTTAAAATTTTGATTGCTTGAATTAATCTCTGAATAATGCATTGAAAGAAAGACCTGCAAATTAAAAACAATGGTTCTAGGTAAAATATTTGAATATTCCCATAAATTTTTAAGTAAAATTTTGCACATGTTTTCAACATTATAAACTCAGAAAATAGAGTCATACCTACCAGAAATTAGATGGGGTCCTGTATGTCAATTGATTTTTTAAATATTTTAATACTTATTATAGTGGAACTAATCATACATTAACATTCTTTTTAAAATAAGGAACAATGGTGCATACTTTGGCCTGGAGTGATACATGCAATATCCTCTGTGGACTTCAGGATACTCGATTTACAGTGTGGTATTACCCCAATACAGTTTATGTGGACAGAGACATTTTGCCTAAAACATTATATGAAAGGGATGCAAGGTAACTGCATTTACTGTTGGAATTGTTTATAGTGATAAATAACTCTAAAGTGTCGTGTTTTTGCATTTAATGTCAATCCTGCAAGGTACTTTTCACTCTAGTCAGTCAACCACATTGTTCAACTAAAGCTAGCTTAATGAGATTTCAGTCAGTCAAGTTGAAAGTGTTGTATAATACTATTATATTTATTTGTTCCTTTTATGGATATCATTTTCCCTATATGAATATAATTTTCAAGCCTACTGTTTAAACTCAGGAGTTTTTTTTTTCAGTGTGGTTTAGTGATTTTAATATGGATAATTTTAAGATTTTTTCAGTGGTACATAACGTGTCAATCTGTATTCTTTTTCAGATTATCATAATTAATTATTGTCATACTTTCAGGAATGGATGTGTCCCTAGAATTGAATTTCTAAATTAATATTAAAGATAGAAAACATATATAAGGTTACTGCAGAGTTATTTTTTATTTTATATGCTTCAGAAAATACATGTATACTCCTAAATTCTCTTGGAAATAGCAAGATCTCTCACTGTTGAGAAAATAAGAATACATAGCTTCTCAACTCCAAACTTAGCTTAACTTTCAAATCTATTTTGAGTTCATTTTGATATTCAATTCACAACTTTAGCAAAACCAGAGAAGCATCATTTTAAAAGTATTTAAACGAATGAAGTTAGTTGCTTTACTTCAAGTTCCCCTCTTTTTATTATGAGAAATAATCTTGGAATCAGCTTAATTTTCTATTCATTTATACTTTCAGAAGCTGAAGCTGAGTTTCTTAATCATTTAAATAATTTACCTTAAGACTTAGGGAAAAAATTTTATTTCAGATGCTTTTAGGCATAGCTCTCAAATATATAATAATTCTTGCCACATTAAACTTTTATATTTTGCTCCAGGTGGAGCAAGTTAGATTCAAGTGTTTATTTAAATATATACATTCTCCCTGAAGTCAACTTTTTTGGGAGTGAATTTTAGAGATTGGGAGACTTTATATCTGTGTCAAGGGTCAACTCCCCTAATTTAGTATATATGAAAGATTTAGCTCAGAATAAAAATTATACTTTGCTTTTTTCCAACAGTGAATTTAGTAAAAATCCCCATATTGTGAGTTTTGTTGGAAATCAGGTAACTATAAGAAGAGCTGATGGCTCACTGATTCACGTCAGCATATCACCATATCCTGGTATTCTCCATGAATATGTAAGCAGTTCAAAATGGGAAGATGCTGTAAGACTTTGTCGCTTTGTTAAGGTACTTTACTTTATTTTAGATCCATAGTTGTGTATATATTATGTATTTACACATATCTTTGTGCAGGATAAGAAATGTTAACAGCTGGGCGCCTGGGTGGCTCAGTTGGTTAAGCGTCCAACTTTGGCTCAGGTCATAATCTCATGGTTCATGAGTTCAAGCCCCACATTGGGATCTGCATTGATAGTGGGGAACCTGCCTGGGATTCTTTCTCTCTCCATCTCTCTCTACCCCTCCCCTACTTGCTCACAATTTTGCCCTCTCTCTTTCTCAAAATAAATAAATAAACTTAAAAGAAAAGAGAAATGGTAACAGCTAGGGGCTGGAAAAATTGCAAATGAGATTTTTTTTTTTAATAAGTGAAGACATGAGTAACACAACAGGGTAGGTATTGCTGTGTGATTTACTCTTTAAAAAGCTAGAATTTAAATGAGTAGTTTCTCTAGACTAGCACATATAAAAATCTTCTCTGGAACTTTTTTTTTGAAAAGTCAGATTCCCAAGTTTTACCCCAAGAGAGCTTCTAATTTATTATATCTGGAATGAATTCCTGGCATATTTTTAATGTTCCTCAGATGATTTGTACATCTAGGGTTAAGAAACTCTAGATCAGCATTTCCTACTTGGTTGAATCCAGTATTTTCCAAATGTATTTGACCACAGAACTTTTTAATTTTACGTGGGTTAGCATTGCTTAAAGTATACTTTTAAAATGACCTTTAGATACTTTCCCTTACAGTGAGTCATTAATAGAAATCTGCTGTAATAGCATTGTCTAAGAACCTCACTATTTCTCTGGTTCCTTGTAAGTTACATTCTTTGACCTCATCAAAAAGACTGGAGGGTTTTATTACCTTGAATCATCTTAAAAGTATATCAGAAGTTCAAAGGTAAATCTTTGAGGGGCACCGGGTAGCTCAGTTGGTTAAGCGACCAACTTCAGCTCAGGTCATGATCTCGGGGTTTGTAGGTTTGAGCCCTATGTCTGCTCTGTGCTGACAGCTCAGAGCCTGAAGCCTGCTTCAGCTTCTGTGTGTCTCCCTCCTTCTCTGCCTCTCCCCTGCTCACGCACGCTCTCTCTCTCAAAACTAAATAAACATTAAAAAACTTTTTTAAAGTTAATCTTTGAATTAGAAATGAAAATTTGTAAGAAATTTTATTCAAAAGAAGTTCTTTATGTGTTATCAATATATTTCAACAAAGTATCTGTGAAATTTCCACAGCACTAATTTATTAAATTACTAGTTTTTTCAGTGCCATGCTCAGGAATTTTTAATTTTTTCATTAAAATGTAACTTTTATGTATTTTAAATCACTGTTTATTTTAGGGTAGCTCTGCTTGTAGTTGAAATAATTGTTCTCCTGTTTTGCTTTAGGAGCAAACCATGTGGGCTTGCCTCGCTGCTATGGCAGTTGCTAATAGAGATATGACTACCGCAGAAATAGCCTATGCAGCAATTGGTGAAGTAAGTAATGTTTACTTGTCTATATGTTTGCGGTTTTTCTTCCCATAATTTGTTATATTTCTGTTACTATTCACTTCATTTTTTTTCTTTTTTTTAGATTGATAAAGTTCAATACATCAATTCCATAAAAGATCTTCCATCTAAAGAGTCAAAAATGGCTCACATACTAATGTTTAGTGGGAACATACAGGAGGCTGAAATGGTCCTTCTTCAGGCTGGCCTTGTTTATCAAGCTATCCAGATCAATATTAATCTCTATAACTGGGAAAGGTAATAAAAATGTTCTTCATCAATTCTAAAACCCAATTATCTTAATGGATTCTTCTATCTACCACTTGGTACATTACACTTTCCACTCTACTGAATAGTTTCCTAACATCACAGAAGAATTTATTCACCTTTATATTTGTGAGTAGTTTGCCATTGAAGATTTATGCCTTTGCTGAACTTGCGATTGATTACAAGTTGAGGTATAAAGAAGAAGAAAAGAGAATCTAGACTGTGTCCCAATTTTCTCATTTCAATAACTGGATAGATGATGGTACTAATATTGGCAGGTATGGAAGGCAGTATAGTGAGTTCAGTGTTAGGCATGTTGGATTTGAAATATTTGTGAAGGGATATGTGATAATAGTTGATTAATGAATCGGGAGCTCTTGAGCAAGATTTGAACTGGAGATGTAGATTTAGGAGTCATTAGCAAATGGAGGGCACTTGAAGAAAAAACAACGGACACAGTTGCTCAGGAAATGTGTGGAGTGAGAAGACATCAACCACATACATTTATGGGTTGGTTGAAAGAAAAGAGATCTGCTGAAAGATTTGAATAAATCAGCCAGAGAGAAGAGCCCTGAGAAATTTGCATTGCTAAGGAGGAAAGGCCATTGGATTTGAAATGGGGAGTGCTCAGTAGTAGCCTTTTCCGCTATACATGAGGCTTTGACATAGATTGCTTTCTGAGAGTGAGTGGCATGCTGCTCTTCTCTATGACATATCATGTTTCTCCCCTCACTCCCTCAGGTATGTATCTCTCAGGGATAAGGCTGTAGTGCTTGTACACACCTGAAGTTACTATGTTATAAAATTGGCATGTGGATATTTCCAGGTGTGACATGTCTTTCGTCACCTTTATCTCTCTACCCCTACCCTACCACTTTTTAATAAGCACATCCCAGTCATCATATCACTTTATTTATAAATATTTCAGTATGTAGCTCAAGGTTTTAAAAAATCTATCCACAATACCACGGTCACACTTTAAAGAGTAAACAGTAGTTCTTTTCAGTGCTCTTATTTTTCTGAATATCTCATAAATGTTTTGCTTTGTTTCATGGTTTGTTTGTTTGATTCAGGATCCAAAAAATAGTTTCTTTTAATCTATAGGTTTTCCTATTTATTGTGTTTTCTTATAATTTTCTTACTGCAGAAACTGTGCCTATAGAGTTTCCCATAGTCTGGATTTTGCTGATTGCAATGGTGTGGTGTCATTTAACATGTTCCTTTGCTGCTTGAAGTAACTATAAATTGGTTTTGAGTCTAGAAACTTGATTAGATTTAGATTTAATATTTTTTCCCCATTTTGGGAACACCTCCTATCACAGAGGTAATGTTGAGTATGTTTTCACAATGACCAGTTGTCTATCTTTTTGTGATATTAGAAGCCATTAATGATCATTGCCCAGATCCATTAATTAATTAGGATTCTGGAAGGATAGAATTTAAGTATTGGATGATAAGTAGATTGCTTTTAAGATCCCTGAATTTCCATATTTGTTTAAACCCTTTAGAAGGGAATAGATTTCAATTTGTTAATATGTGTTATTCCTTTTGAGAAACAGTCTTGCTGATTTGTGCTTCTGTCATTTTTATTTGAATTTGAAAATTACCTGCAACCTAATAAGTTGCAGGCTATGAAGGGTCATAGGTAAGCAAGTCATTACTTGCTGTTCACTTTGGACATTTGGTAGTAATCTGTTCTCAAAAATTGAATTTAAGAGAGATAGAAACTAGAAACCTTATGTAAGTATTAATAAAAAACAATTTCTTTGCTTCTACCAGTTATATAAAGTGATTTTGCTTCATTAAAGTTATGTAAAAGATCATATTTTAAAGTTATAAAATCTTTTTATATAACTTACTTCTATTTAAAATCAGAGAGGATACATGGATTTATTCCAGCCCCATAATCTAATGTCACATTTGTTTGGTTGCCAAATAACCATTTTAAAGTTAAAGACATGCTGTTCCCATAACCCTTATATAATTTGGAGTGAATTTCCTCCTCTTTGTGATGAAGGAACATTTTTTACCCAGTGTATGCATTTATAGAACATTTAAAATAGCACATATAATTTGAATGTTTACCTTTAGCTATTGCTCATCAATCAGATAATTAATACATATTTTATAATAATAATGACTATAATAGATAATACTTAGCATCTAGTATCTAAATGCAGTTTTAAACATTACATTTTATCCTTTATACATAATTAAATGTACTAATGCCCCATGACAAATGATCTCTTTGGAGATAAGTTTCTTTCTGAAAAGTCCCAACTGAAAAAATGGTTAGGTATTCTCACTTGGAATACTTCTAGTCTTTTTTTTTTTTTAATGTTTTATTTATTTCTAGGAGAGAGAGAGAGAGAGAGACAGCGTGAGCAGGGGAGGGTCAGAGGGAGAGGGAGTCACAGTCTCTGAAACAGGCTCCAGGCTCTGAGCTGGCAATCAGCACAGAGCCCGACGCGGGGCTCGAACCCAAGAACCGCAGATCATGACCTAAGCGAAAGTCGGATGCTTAACCGACTAAGCCACCCAGGCGCCCCTGAATACTTCTAGTCTTATACAATCAAGAATTCCTTCCCCAGTCATGTTCAGTCATAAAAGGAATAGGAAATGGCATTTTTCAGGTACCAGGGGGCTGATTCACCAGAGTCTCCACTCACATATCCACACTGGAGTCAGAGTCTTAGGGATATATAGAGGGTGATATGGGAGAGGATTAAAAGGATTAAAGCATCATGGGATGCCTAGGTGGCTCAGTCATTTGAGCATCCGAGTTTGGCTCAGGTCATGATCTCATGGCTTGGGAGCTTGAGCCCTATGTGGGGCTCTGTGCTGACAGCTCAGAGCCTGGAGCCTGCTTCAGATTCTGTGTCTCCCTCTCAGCACCTCCCCCACTCGCTCTCTCTCCCTCTCTCTCTCTCAAAAATAAAAACATTTTTAAAAATTGAAAAAAAGAAGGATTAAGGCATCTTTACTTCTATTCCTCATCTTTTGAGACTCTATAAAATGGTTTTTGCCTTCTTGTGTTTCACTGTTTTTCCTCTATATTGTAGTACTTCTACATTCTTTTCTGTGTCCATCTTTCTCTCTGAAAGACTTAAAGTCACAAGAGGAATGAGGGAACTTTGTGAGGAGATTTTAATGGGTAGCAAATACTGATCCTTGGATTTATCAATATGGCTTAGTTACATATATTTTTATAAGAAAACATTGTGCTGAATTTTGGCATTATCATTTGTATTACACCTGACTTAAATTCATAATTGTTCATATTGTGTTTTAATATTTCTCTCAATTTTCTATCAATTATTGATTAATATACATAGCATATCTAAAATGCTTTAAAAATTTTTGAATGTTTATTTATTTTTGAAGGAGAGAGAGAGAGACAGAGTATGAGCAGGGGAGGAGCAGAAAGAAAGGGAGACACAGAATCTAAAGCGGGCTCTAGGCTCTGAGCTGTCAGCACAGAGCCCGACATGGGGCTCAAACTCAAAAACTGTTAGATCATGACCTGAGCCGAAGTCAGATGCTTAACCAACTGAGCCACCCAGGCGCCCCTAAAATACTTTTTAAAGTGACTATTTAGGTTAAACCAAAGCATGATAAGAGTGAAACAGGTTTCCCTACTGAAGGGTCACATGTTGCAAAAATCTAGTCAGTAGGCAATATTGTCTAAACAACAGATTTACAATAGTTGGCTCTGATACATAAATCATGACTGGCCTATTCGGAAGTCATATGTCATATGAGAAAGCAAGGGATCTTGAAAAAGAATGTGCTTTAGCTCTTATGATGGCCATTTCCCATACTTTAAAACAAGATTATAGTGAGCAGTGTAGGAGAGCTATACTGTACTGTATACTTTACTTTTTCCTGACTCAACTCATATGAGTTATTCACAGGATCGTGGCTGTCCAAAACCTACATACACAAATAGGCCAAGAACTGAAGATTAATCTTTTCATTTTCCTCCAAATTATCAATACATAGATTTTATGCTTTTGGTATTGTGTCCCTGATTTTAGCAGTTCATTTAGTTCCTGCCTGCTATTTAAATAAAATATTGCCTTAAAAATAACTTAGTTTCATTAATAGATATTAATTGCATTATAAAATTTAAATGGCTATTATTCTAAGAATCAAATGACAAAAGACATTTTGTCACATTTTTATTATCTGCAAATGTTAGCTTTATAATATATTAAGTTTGCTGTGTTTTAACTTAAAGGATATCAGTATTTAATTGAATATTGAGCAGAATACATTCTAGACTTTAGATAAATAAATTCTGGAACAAAATAAATTATAGACTTAAAAAATAGTCAAGAAAGTGGAACCACTTACATTGGGGGAAAATTCATTCACTTGAATTCTATTATGATTTCAATGAATGTTTCAATGAACATTTAGCATATATACACTCTGGAGTACTCATGAAAGAGAAATGAAACCTAGATCTCCCTTCAGTTAATAAACAGGTTATGGAAGAAACAGACACATATATAATTATAATATACTGTAAGCAGTGCTGTGGTAATAATAGTATGTATAACATGTTATGGAGCAGAGATAAGATAATGGTCATTTATTTCTATAAGGGGAACTGGTCAGGGAGAAGAGATGATGTTTGATCTGGACCCTGAAGTCTAAGTTGGAATTTGGAAGACGGATGAGGTAGGGAATGGTGTTCCATATTGAAGGATAAGTGGAGAGGGAACAACATAGACCATTTATCTCACTCTCTTACCCCAAAACTCGAATCCAAGCAATGCTAATAATCTGTTCTGTTTCTCTTTATAGGGCACTTGAATTGGCTGTAAAATATAAAACACATGTTGATACAGTTCTTGCTTACCGTCAAAAGTTTTTGGAGACATTTGGTAAACAGGAAACTAATAAACGATATTTACAGTATGCAGAAGGTGTAAGTATTATACACTATTTTATGATAATGTATATGCTTTGTGAGTATATATAATATTCATCTTAATAAGACAGTTGAAATAATTCATACCATAATCTCAAAATCACTTTTTGCCTATGATATTATAGTCTTATTGTGACTATATACTTATATTACTGATTTTTTTTTTTTTTTGGAATCTTAAAGCTATGTTTTGATGACCTCAAGTCTGTTTTCATATTTAATTTGTCGTAAGGTTGGGTGCTAATTGATATTTTTAGATAAGCAATATAAATGGCTGGGATAAAGGTTTCTAACTCCTAAATTTTGTCTTCCACCAACTACCCCTACTGTTCCAGGGGAAATATATAAGCACAGAGGCCATTGGCCAGAGAATGGATACTTTGTCACTTTGCAAAATTCTAAGGAGGTTGTTTGCACCTGGAGCAGAACCTAATCCAGGTAGACTTCACTGTCCAGAACCAGAGAAGACTAAGCCATTGCCTCTCAAATCCCTACCAGAGTCTTAGGTTTCATCACTATAATTAGAAGAAAGTCATTCCAGGGGCCCTGGGTGGCTTAGTCGGGTAAGCGTCCGACTTTCGCTTAGGTCATGATCTCGCGGTTCGTAAGTTCGAACCCCGCGTCGGGCTCTGTGCTGACTGCCAGTTCAGAGCCTGGAGCCTGTTTCAGAGTCTGTGTCTCCCTCTCTCTCTGACCCTCCCCTGTTCATGCTGTCTATCTCTCTCTCTCCTAGAAATAAATAAAAATTTAAAAAAAAAAAAAAAAAGAAGAAAGTCATTCCAGTACATACCAGCCCACAAGGAGAGGTGGCGCAGTTTGCCCAAGTGCCTAGAGCAGGACTTTTGTAGCCACCTGCTTAGATCCTTCTAGGCTCAGGGTATAGAAAGAGAGTTCAACTCTAGCCATGCAGACCCAAGAGACTTGTAATCACAAGACAGGGGCAACCTTGTTCCCACCTCTGTGAACCAGTTGATTTTCTTAGCCTTTTACTCATTAATTTAGTCAAAAAATGTTTATGAGTGCTCACTCTGGACCAGGTACTATGCTGGATGCTGAGTCAGATATGGCTCCTGTTTTTGTGGAGCTTGTAGACTATGTGGGAGTGCTGCTCCTTGGAGATGCAATAAAATGGAATATTCTGACCTGTCCTAAAGGGCAGAGTAAATGAGAGGAACCTTGGGAAGAGGAAAGAAGCTAGGGAGAAGGCATCTACAATTTCTGCTAAAGCCAACATTATCCATTTATCATATGACTTGAGAAACTCAGTCTTTCTCCTCTTGTGTAGGGAAAAACACAGTTCTTCCCTGCTACGAAACTTTCACCTGTAAGTCTCCTTTACTATTCACACAGAACACTTCACTTATGGTCACCTAACATGTGGAGGTTTTCCCCCATGCCAACAAGCAATTCTCCAACACCAGCTGGGTGTCCTGCAATTTAACTCAACTCTGACACTAACTGGAGATAGCATCAGATTCCAGAGGTGAAGGGCTCAGCCCCACAAGATCAGATGCCAGTTACAAGCTCAGATTATTACTTATGCTTTTGATTTACCAGCTATAGATCTGAGGTCCCAGGAACCCCTGCCATAGGTTTTAGATGCCAGTCACAAGTCCAGGTTGTTACCTGCACTTCTGACTGACTTGCTATAAATCAGAGGTTCCCATGCCCCATTCTGGTTTGATTAGTTTGCTAGAACTAATTAGCTCACAGAACTAAGGAAACACTTACTTATGTTTACCAATTTATTAAAGGATATGATAAAGGGTACAGATGAATAGCCAGATGAAAAGATATTTAGGACACGGTCTGGGAAGGTCCTACCCTCAAGAGCTCCTGTCTTTTCAGAGTTGGGGTGTGTTACCTTCCTAGTATGGATGTGTTCACCAGCCTAGGAGCTCTCTGAACCCTATACTTTGGTATTTTATGGAGGCTTCATCACATAGACATGATTGACCACTAACTCCATTTTTAACCCTTCTCCCTTCCCAAAGGAATGGGGACAGGACTGAAAATTCCTAGCTTCTAATCATGGCTTGGTCTTTCTGGCTATCAGCCCTCATCTGGAAGCCATCCAAGGACTCTCCCAGAGTTGTCTCTTTAAAAACAAAAGATGCTTCTATCACTCAGGAAATTACAAAGGTTTCAGGAGCCCTGTGTCAGGAACCAAGGTCAAGGACCAAAAATTAGAACAAAAGATGTTCCTAGTGCTGTTATCACTTAGAAAACTATAAGAGTTCTAGGAGTTCTTTGCCAGGAACTGGGAGCAGAGACCAATATATATATTTTCTATTGTCTCACACCATATTTAGAATACTGAGTGCCATGGTCTCTATTTCTGGACTTCAGAACAGCTCTCAAAGTAGTAAAGCCTTTGAGACCATTCCTAGAGTTCTGCAATGCAACTTCAGCATCTGGATCCGGGACAGACATGAGTTGTCTGTTTCTTGGTAGGAAGAGATATATTTTATAGTGGTCAACAGACCTTTTGTTTCATTCAAAACTTCAGTATTAAAAATGAATCCTCTGGGAGTTTGGTCTATGGGAGCTTCCTCTACTACTGGGACAAACTCAGGATCCCTTGGACCTCTGAGGACTATAATCCACAGAATATGACAGCAGCAGCCACCACCACTACAGTGCTAAGCAGTCTGGAGAATCACCAATCACTTGACCTTTTGTCACAGTTCTGAAAATATGTTAAAACTGAGCACCCATGATAAATTTACTTTATGGCATAATTTTAAGCAGATTCATACTACTCTGCTTCCTCTTCATCATCCTCGCCATCAATATATTTTTCAGTATTTTCACATTAGGTGCTTTGGAGGACATAGAAAATATAGTTCTTACCCACAAATTTATAATTATTATACTTTATATTATAGTTTCACATTATTATAATTAAAATTTTATTTTAGGGGCGCCTGGGTGGCTTAGTCGGTTAAGCGTCTGACTTTCGCTTAGGTCATGATCTCTTGGTTCGTGGGTTCGAGCCCCACATCGGGCTCTGTGCTGACTGCCAGCTCAGAGTCTGGAGCCTGTTTCAGAGTCTGTGACTCCCTCTCTCTCTGACCCTCCCCTGCTCACGCTGTCTCTCTCTCTCTCTCTCTCTCCTAGAAATTTAAAAAAAAAAAAAATTATTTTAGATAGCAGAATTTAACATTTTTATCTTCTTTCTATTATCTATGTATTCAACTGTTAACCAAAATGTAATACTTCAATCACAAGAGTGGCAGAAATTTTCAAAATAGGATAACCAGAACAACATGACTTTTAGGGGTTTTTTGAGATTTTTTTTTATCCTGAAATTATATAGGTTACTTTGACTCCCTCTGGTCCTACATTGTCATATCCTTTTTTTCTTCATAAATGTAATTTGGAAGCTAACTAGAAATTATAAGGCAGTATTTTAAGATGAAAATTATTTTTTACTCAAAAATGTCCCACTGTTTATCTACCTTAGCCAAAATTTTTATTATATCAACATTTTACTTGCTAACTAAGTGTTAAATAGAAAGAGGCCATTTTTAAAAACTAAGAAATTTAAAGAGGCCATTTTTAAAAACTAAGAAATTTATTCTAGATACTGGTGAATTCTGGTGGGCTCACAGTGCATAATGTGGAAGCTTATAAGAAGTAAAAAGTCTCATATACATTTGTATTCATGAGCCCTGAAGTGTTATTTGGACATTTCTAGTTTAAAATCTGGAAACCTGGAATTTATCCAGTGTGGACTATCTTCTAAGACCCCAACTACAGTCATTGTACCTGGTCTACAACAGTGTTCAGTAAATATTTGTATTATTTATTGAGTACTTTCTGCAGACAATATACTACCCTTGCTATTTCAAATATAAAAGTAAATATGGCAAACACTGACCCCAGCCTTATGAAGCTTATATTCAATGGAGGTGATTGTTAATAATACAGTTGTTAGTTGTGGTCATTGGCTTGAAGATGCTATAAAACTTGATGGATGGGGGGTGCCTCAGTTGGTTAAGCATCTGACTTTGGCTTAGGTCATAATCTTGCAGTTTAGAAGTTCAAGCCCCACATCAAGCTTTCTGTTACCAGTGCGAAGCCTTCTTCAGATCCTCTGTTCTCCTCTCTCTCTCTGCCCACTCCCTGCTCATGTTCTCTCTCTCTCTCTCTCTCAAAAATAGAGTGGTGAGGATTAACAAAAACTTTCTAAGCAAGACAAACAATATTTGAGCTGACTAGGGTTGGGGTAGGAGAGGAAGTGGGGGTGGGCATGTTCCAGGCAGAGAGAGGCTCTTAAGTGAGAAACAGTAAAGAACAAAAGGGAGATTAAATTGAGGGTTCATAGGGCAAATTAAGGATTGTGGACTTTATCCTAAGACATGTGAAGTCATTCAAAGGAAGTAACATGATTGCTTTTCCTTTTTTTTTTTTTTAATATTTTATTTATTTTTGAGAGAGAGAGATAGCATGAGCAGGAGGGTCAGAGAGAGAGGGAGACACAGAATCCGAAGCAGGCTCCAGGCTCTGAACTAGCTGTCAGCACAGAGCCTGATGCGGGGCCCGAACCCACGAACCGTGAGATCATGACCTGAGCTGAAGTCGGATGCTTAACCAACTGAGCCACCCAGGCGCCCCTGCTTTTCCCTTTTAAAATCCTGATTCCTCAAAATAAATAGAAACTAAAGAATTTTCCACAAAATTATCTTGAGTAGGATTTTGTCAGTGTTAAAGGACCGAATGCATGAGGTCTTGGAAAAATGAGGAGTTCCTAATAACTGCTTTGGATCCTGGGTACTGAGTAGTTGGAATATTGGTTGGGATCAGACATTGAAGGGTCTCAATACCATGTTAAGAGAATAGACTTCATAATTCAGGCAATGGGAAGGCTTGGAGGTTTGCAATCGAGAGAATGATTTGAAATATACCTTCTGATGTAGAGGATGGATTGGAGGTAAGGGTGGTGATTAGGAGACCAGTTAGGAGATTACTATAATAGTTCCACTGGGAGATGGAAAGGGTAAGATTAATGTAAGAAAAAAATCAGTTAGTTGTAAAATCAAGAGAACATTGTGGTTGGAGGAGAGGTGATTAGGTTGGGTAGGCAAGACATTTGAGAACAACTTCAACATTTTTGTGGTTGTGTGATGGTGTAGTTGACTGGTAAATGGGGAGGGATGCCATTAATCTGGATAAAGAACATGAGAATATACAAGTTTTAGATCTTTTGAGTTTGAGTACATGAATACATTTTTTGTTTGTTTGTTTGAAGTCCCTGTAGGGTATCCAGATACAGATATCTAATGGGCAATTGGAAATATAATTGTGAACACTGAAGGATATTGACAAAGGAAGAATCAGGGCATGATAAATAAATTTATGGTCATGACCATGTAGGCATAGTTGAAAGTATGGGAGTTGATGCTATCTCCTAGGAAAGTATAAAAAAGTTGTAATTGGAACCCTGGTGAATACGAATACTAATGGCTAAGAGGTTACCTAGAGAGAGGTGCCTGGGTGGTTCAGTTAGTTGAGTGTCCAACTCTTGATTTTGGCTCAGGTCATGATCCCAGGGTCGTGAGATTGAGACACACACACACACACACACCCACCACCACGCTGACAGTAGAGCCTGCTTGGAATTCTCTTTCCCCATCTGACCCTCTTTCCCTACCCCTCTCCCCCACTCACATATACACATGCTTTCTCTCTCTCTCTAATTTTTAAAAATTAAGTAAAACAAACTTTAAATTACTTTAAAAAAGAGGTTGTCTAGGGAAAAGAAACAGAAGGGGAAAAAGAGACTGAGAAGAACCTTTAGAAAGGAGAACACAAACCAGAAGAGAATGTTATTATATAGTCTGAGAGATTTTTCAAAGAGCTGTGGTCAACAAAGTCCAGGAAATGCTTCTACATCAGGATCTTTTTCTTCCTTTTGTCAGTGTGCTCTTCCCAGATGTTCCCATGAACTCACTCATCCCCTTTAGGTCTTCACATCAAGTTTCTCAGAGACACTTTTCCTACCAGTCTGTTTAAAATACAACACCCCATCCCCCCAACTCCACCCCTGGCACTCACTATTTCTTTTCCCTGTTTCCAAAAATCTTAGCACTTCTCACATTTTATATATTTTTATATTTTCCACTATTATTTGTCTTTGCTTATCTTTCTATGAAAACAATGATTTTTATCAGTGTTAATTCACTGCTGAAGTCTGGCACCTAGAACAATCTTTGGCATATAGTAAGCACTAAATATTTATCGAACGAGTAATTGAATCATATGTAGGATGAAGAATGAAAACACTTGATGGTGGCATTAGTGAAAAATTCATGAAGTATGCTAGGAACGCAGTCACCTTAGAGTGTTCTGGGGAGAAAATGAGAGTCAGGAATGAGAACGAGGGTGGTAGTTTGCAGGGAGAAAGAATTGAGGGGGAAGGATGATGAGCAGCAGCCAGTTTGGCAAAGAAATTGAATATGATAACGGAAGGCAGATGTGTCCTAGGGGGGGAATGGAAGAAGATGGGATCAGGGATGTATGTGAAGAGGTTGGCCTGAGACAAGGGAAAGAGACAGAAAGATGAATACAGATGTAGGTAAACTTGTGTGAAGAAGGAAATTAAACGAATTCATGTATGATGGCCACTGTATTCTCTGGAAAGTCATTTGGTATGATTTTGAAATTACTTTTATGTGAATAAAAAGAATTTACCAGGGACTAGAATAAGAAGTGCCAAATAGTACTGACACTCCCTATAATAGAAAAAGATGTGTCTTGGTGTAGAGGTCAGTCGCTTGAAAGCTGTCATGGTGAGTACATCCTTATCTAAAACCCACTAGTAAAAATATTCTAGTCCAAGAGCTAAATTAGCAATAGGACACTGTTCTAAAACTGGATAAATGCCAAAGTGAAAGTGAAGCATTCATTTTCAATAGGATAGCTCTCAACTGGCACCCTCATTTGTACTCTAACAAGTGACAGTAGAGATGTCATCAATTTTCTTGATGGACTTTCTGGTGCAACAGAGCAACAGTTGCTCAGTGTACGGTCAATATATGGATTTAATGCGATTGATTTGAGAAACATACATAAGTCAATTTAAGGCTGGAAGAAGGCCAAGGCATTCATCAAGTTTTGTCCTTCTCTTTGCAAATGTTTTGTTAGACACTTTAAAATATGTGTTTTACCATTTAAAAATATCAAGTTCTGGGGCGCCTGGGTGGCTTAGTCGGTTGAGCGACCGACTTTCGCTTAGGTCATGATCTAGCAGTTCGTGGGTTCGAGCCCCGCATTGGGCTCTGTGCTGACTGCCAGCTCAGGGCCTGGAGGCCTTTTCATTCTGTGATTCCCTCTCTCTCTGACCCTCCCCTGCTCACGCTGTCTGTCTGTTTCTCTCTCTCCTAAAAATAAATAAAACATTAAAAAAATTAAAAAAATAAAAAATAAAAAAAATAAAAATATCAAGTTCTGGCCTGATTGAAAAATGGGTCTTTCAAATAATCTAATATTTGCTCTGCCTTTCAGTGAGCTGTCACTTGCATCTTACCACAGACACTCACCTTTATTAGTAAGAGGGATTCTTTTAATTCATCCATTTTGTATATTATAGACAAGTATATGGAATTATCTTTTCTTTAAAGTGGCCAAAATATCCACAAATTACCATACAGAAATTTAGATGAAAGATATTGAAATAAAAAAGAGCCAAATGTGTAAGTTTATCAACTTCCAGCATAAAAGAGGCAGAAAGCCCTGATAAAGTTAAATTTATCTCCCAGTTACTTAAAATAAATCTGCTCAGGCAGCAAGTAAGTACCTCAGTTTAATGCTACTTAGCTCCCATATATGAAGGTGAAAACCTATTCACTTTTGGCTCAGTCCCAGGGGTTGAGGCTTATTTCATTGTAAATCAGAATTAGGTTAATCTAGGACCCAGTTTTTCTGTATCTTGCCTGAGACAACACACATTCCTAACGTAGTGATCTCCAAATTTTTTAAAACAATAGAATGCTTTTTCCTAAAGAATTTATTCATAGATCTCAAGGCAGAGTCCATAGCTAACACTGAGTATAATTAGCTTAGGGGAAAGGCAGGGCAGAGGGCATGGCAGGAAAAGGGGTGCCTGGCTAGCTCAGTCAATCGGGCATGTGACTTGATCTCCTGGTTTTGAGTTTGAGTCCCACCTTGGGCATAGAGATTTTTAAAAAATGGAAACATAAAAATGGTACCACTTTTCAGTGATTGTTTTACATGTCCCCCAGCCTTGGTTATGCACCACACTTCCTTTGTTATCTTTTTGTCATTGTCTAAACCATCACCATGTCTATATTACTTTAACAATTGTTGTAAAGGAGTCCCTTTTTCAGAGTATGCTCAGGAGAAGCAAACATTCCCCTAGTTTTACTCATAGCTAGGCTTCTAATGGAAACCTCAGTAAACAAAAAAAAAAAGATTAAGTGCTAACCCATTTGAAACATGGCTAGGGCCCTGTCCATTTTTCCTCTTGTTTGGAGAACAGTCCACCTTTCCCACTGTCCCTGAGGCACTTATGCAGAATCTGAAGTTTCCATGAGACTATTTAGATGTACTTTTTATAAACAGCTACAACTAGATTTTGGTGTTTTGAATCATAATGAGAGTCTTTCCTTTTAATTGTGGTAATTGTTCTGCTTGGTCTTATTCTTAAAGATATTTTTTATTTGAGCATTAGTTTTTGTCTTTCATGCTCTCTTTTTTCTCTAGTTTTTTAGAAGCCATCGTTCTATTTTTATTTACTCTTGGTTACCTTGGATTAAGAAAAATGTATTATACTATTATCAGTGTGTTTCTTCTTTTGCAGCTCCAAATAGATTGGGAGAAAATCAAAGCCAAAATTGAGATGGAAATTACTAAAGAACGAGAACGATCATCAAGCAGCCAGTCCAGCAAGAATATAGGCCTAAAGCACTAAATTCCTTGCTTACCATTAAGAAATTTTACACCTTTTGAAACATTCTAATTAACCAAGGGTAACCATATTTTTATTGCTAAAGAAAAAGTCATTTAAGCACTTGTTGTGTATTTACCACTAAAAATACATTCAGAAAGACTAAGCACAAAATAATTGATTCAATTTCATCTTTTATATATTTTAGTCTAATAATTAGAAAAATATTTCCATATACTTATGACACACCTATTCAGTGTTGCTTATATTCCAGTTTTTTATCCATTATTTTATCCCTGAATCTTTAGCATGAACAAATATTAATGCTCATAATAAAACATTGGACCCTTTAAAATGTATGTCATCATTAATTTTTATTTGGCCACTGAATCATAAGATGTTCTAAAAGTTTATTTATACAACAAAAATACATGAGGATTTATGAAAATGTATAACAGTACATCCATTGTACATCAGTGTGCATAGCAGGATTATTAACAATAGCAAAAGAAGGACAAAAAAGATTCCTATCAATAAATGAATGGATAAACAAAATGTGGTATATACATGTAGTGGAATATTATGCAGCCTTTAAAAGGGAAGATATTTCTGATGCATGCTACAACATGAACCTTGAAAATATCCTGTGAAATAAGCCAGACTATTGAATGATCCCACTTATATAAGGTGCCTAAAATAGGGATGTTCATTGAGACAGAAAGGAGAATAGTGGTTGTCAGGCCCTGGAGGAGGTGGATATGGGGCATTTTTGTTCAATGAATACAGAATTCCTGTTTGGGATGAATGAATTCTGGAAATGGACAGTGGTGATTATTCCACAGCATTGTGAATATACTTAATGCCATTGAATGGTACAGTTAAAAATTGGTAAAATGGTAAATTTTATTATATATATGTATATATATTTGGGGGTTTATATATAGATATCTTTAGATATAGATATCTTTAGAAAGATATAGATATCTTTACATATATATCATATATATATGACCATATATATATATATATGACCATAATTTTAGAAAGATATCTAGAATGGACAAGCAATGTTTTTCCTCATTCCTCTCCTGACTTGAGAATGTTCAGGCACTAGGGCCTGGAGTCTGAACTTGTGAAAATCTCCTTAAATGATAAACCTTTTTAACTACTTTAATTCAGTATGTCCTAAAATTATTGCCACAGCAGCTTTTGAACATTAACCCAAATACTCCTTAGAAAGTCCTCCATGATGTAAATTTTGGAAAGGTGTATTATATATGTATTAGAAAATAATTACCTCTCTCATCCCCATTTAATTAATATATCTAGATTTATTTTATGAAAATATTCCTGTTTTTTCAACATATTTCTTTTCTTTTCTGGAATATTGAAATATTCTGTTCTTCATCCAGATGCTGGGTACAAGAGTGAGTTTATTAGTTTATGAACTATGACTAGCAGTTTACTTTTAAGTTGTACTTATTTATTGTTTTCTATATAATATTTCAATAAACAGTTTAAAAAGAAAAATGATGATTAAAAAGGTAAGTTTTATATCATATTTATTTTATTACAGTTTTAATTATTAAAGAATATTATGAACTATGTCTCCATTCTAACAATTCTGAAACTAACAAGGTGTTCTACAATTCAATCCTGATACTACTCAGAGTCATGTCGGGTCCCACAAGTTAGAGGGCAGTATCCCCAATTAGACTGCTCTTATTTAGGTTGTCAGCCACGTGCAGGGACCCCAGGATACCCACACTTCTGACCTGGTGGCAAATTTGGGGGTTTCTACCATGCCCCCTTTGGGTTTGGTAATTCACTAGAATGACTCACTGGAATGCTTTACAGTTTTATTATAAAAGATACAAGTCAGGAAGCGCCAAGCAGAAGACATGCATAAAGTCTAGGAGAAAAGTGAGGTCTGGGAGGGGTAGGGGATGGGGGTGGGGCATAGAGCTTTCATGCTTTCTCTTTGTGGAATCTAGGACCCTCATCCTCCTAGAACATTGATGTGCTCACCAACCAGGAAGCTCTTATAGGACTTGCTGTTCTGAATTTTTTTTATCAGGGTTTTATTACATAGGTGCAATTAATTAAATCACTGGCCATGTGATTGAAATCTTCCTCTCCCTGGAGGTCACGTGCTTGAAAGTTTTAGCACATTACCATGTGGATTTTCTGTGGACCAGTCCTCATCCTGAAGCTATCTATCTTCCATAACACACAGACACACACAGACACACAGACACACACACACACACACACACACACACACACACACACACACACCAGTCATCTAATTAGCATAAAAAAGGCACTCCTATCACTCAGGAAATTCCAAGGATTCTGGAAGCTCTGTACCACCCACCCCCTACGCGCCCCACCTCATACCAGATATATTGAGACCATCTCCTGGTCTTTGACCATGGGATCTTTTATAGCAAAGGTACATGTATAACTGAACATATAAAATGCAGCAACATTTAGAGGAATCAATGTGGCGTAAGGATAGGAAGCTGTTAATCAAGTTCCCAGTATGATTATTGGTATCAGTATTATCTTTTCAACAATGCAAGTGTGTTATAGCATATCACATTATGATAGACATAAACTGAAAACTAGGAGTCAAAAGATGCTGGCACATTACTAGAGTCCCATGCAGTCTCTAGTAGTCCAGTAATCATCAAATACAATGAGTATTGTCAGAGTGAGGGCACTTAGGTTTACAGGCTTCCTTCCATGCAGTCTTGTCAAGTTCCAAAAGCAGGAGTGGTCTCAGCTTCACACTTTCAGGCATCTGGTATAATTGACTTAAGAGACAGTATCTCTTGCTCTGAGCTTCTTTCCAAGCATTAATATTAGAAACACATTTTATTCACATTGCATAGCACATTTATTCATTCCTTTATTCTTAGCCACTATTCCTCCTCTCCATTTATCCCCAAACCTCTTCACCTTTGTAAGGGCCCTTAGGTTCAGCCACTTTGCTGGTGTAGATTGCAGACAACAATACAAGTCTAGCAAAGGCCTCCCCTGCAGCCTACTCCCATTCATATAGGGTGGGGTATACAGGTACAGGACTAGTGGGCTATCCCTACCAATAGGCAATAAATATAACTGTATTCATTAGTCCCAACATTGCCAGATAGAGTGAAAGCACAGCTCACCCATTAAGCCGTTAGGAATTCTGATATAAATATTTTCCACAATTTGTTGCTTAGGAATCATTCCTGCTTCCAGCAATGTAGTTGCAGCCTTGGCCTAATGACCACTGTACCAGGTAGGAAAAAGAAAGTTAAAGGTGATATGGGAAAGGAAAAAAAGTATAGTTATCATACCAGCATCCTCCCCCACCCCTTGACTCCAAATCCAGAATAGTGGGAGCCCCCATAGCCCCCTTATATTGAGTGTGAGCACACACTTGTGAAGGAATGTGAGCTAGCCCTTCTTGCCCTTGTCTCCCCGTTCCCCATTTAGATAACCAATGTTTCAACTGCCTGTTCTAATACTTTACCAAAGTAGTCCCCCCTTATCTGTGGTGTTGATTTCCACAGTTTTAGCTACCCATGGTCAACCATGGTCCAGAAGCAGGTATTCCTCCTTCTGACCTATTGTCAGGTCAATAGTAGCCTAACACTAAAGTCACAATGCCTATGTCATTCAGCTCACTTTATCTCATCATGGAGGCATTTTATCATCTCACATTATCACAAGAAGCAGGGTGAGTACAGCACAATAAGGTATTTGAGAGAGGGTGGGGAGAGACACCACATTTACACAACTTTTATTGTATTGTTATAATTCTATTTTCTTTGTAGTTATTGTTAATCTCTAACTGTGCTTAATTTATAAATTAAACGTTATCATAGGGATGTAGGTATAGGAAGGAACATAGTATATTTAGGCTTTGGTACTCCCCACAGTTTCAGTGATGCAGTGATGGTCTCAGAACATATCCCCTAGGGATAAAGGCGACTACTATATTTCTCTGCCCATTGTTGGATATGATGGGCTAGAAAGTGTCTTCCTTAGTCTGAAGAAATGTGACTCCGTGGTCCAAATCTGTGCAATATCTTCTGCTCCATTCCTCTTATAGTACTCTGAGCATTTGCATCTATCACTGGGTCAGCAAAGGACAACTCAGAGTCCGTGTCTATTTCTGTCAGGACCCACTTGTAACCCCCTAGGGCTACAGGCATCAGTCTGGTCAGTCTGACTTGTCAGCTGTGTACAAGGACTGCCACCTACCCTCACCCCAGGAATCTTCCCCATAACCATCTCCAGCCTCTAAATCTCTCTTGTTGGCAGACAAAACAGTTCTTGTTGGCATTTCATGCCTCAGAGTGTGCAAAGGGAATATGTCTAGATTTGGCCCATCTCTGCATTGTTACTCCTTTCATTAACCCAAATGGCTATCTCAAGTGAGCATGCCAGGGTATCTGTTCATTGATTCTAATCATCTTCTGATGCTGGTAGACGGTTCTGATGGCCACTGAAATGGCCTACTTTAATGCACCCTTCAGATGTCCTTAGTTATTTCAATGGGGCCATGCCCAGTAAGGGAATCTTCCATTGCCTTTCTGCCTGACCATATGGCCGGGCCACTGGCCACTGCCTATGAGTAGGTCAAAATCCAAACATAAGGGTAAACAGCATGCAGTGCAGCTCACCGAGCTAATTTATTTTACCTTTTTTAGTCAGAGTGGTGGCCTTCCAAACAATGTTGTGTGTTCATGATGAAACTGCCATTCATCAGCCAAGCAGGTATTTGTTGGTCAGCTGAGAGCTGTTCACAGGGCAACTTCCAAGTGATGATAGAATCCTGTAGCTCCTCACATGGTTTCAGAGTCACTCTTGGGGAAATGAATCTACCTGTTCATGAATATGCTCCATGCATTCCCCTGCTGGTGTGTTCCTGCACAAAGCATTTCTATTTTGTTATGAACTCTTCTGGACACTGTGTTCCTCGTTAGCGTATTTCTCTGACATCACCCAAGACATCCTGGGTATTTCAAGTTTCAAGATTATTTTATATTCTTCATTCAGAGGCAGTTTCAATTAGTATCTGATAGCAAGCTAGTAATTACTTCTCCAGATGGAAATTCTCTAGTCCAAATTCCCAGCAGTCATGGCTGGGAGGTGCTTATGGGCTTTTGTGATAAGCCAGTTTACACTCCACATGTGGCTATTATGTGGAGGATTTGTCCCTACCACCACTCTAGCTTCTGTATTGCGTGGACCTGGACAATCTTATTCATTCCCGTTTAACATGTCTAATGAATATGGCTTGAAGGAAGGATTTACATGCCTTCTGTTTTACAATGCTAGGTCATTTTCCCCAGATACAATATCCGTTCCCATAATTCATTCAGATAAGAGTCATAACCACTTCACATAAAGCTTGTTCTAATATATCAGTTTTTGTTCAGACTGTCACCTTAATCCCATCAACTCTTGCATTTTTCTGCACTCTCCTCATGGAATCTGGTCACAACATTCTCCCAGCATATCAATGTGTTCACCAGTCAGGAGGGTTCTCCTAGTGTCAATGTCCCAGGGTTTGTTGTTTGTTTAAATTGGACTCATTACATAGGCATGCTTGATAAAATCACTGGTTTTGTGATTAATATCTGGCCTTTGTCCTCTCCCTGGAGGCCAGGTGGCTGGAAGATCTAGTCCTCTACTTGGCTGGTTTTTCTGGTGACCAGCACCCACCCTAGAGCTATCCAGAGGCTTCTAGAGTCACTTTATTAGCATAACACACTTCCATCTCTCAGGAAGTTCCAAGGGCTTTGGAAGCTCTGTGCCAGAAATGGGGGGCAAAGACCAGAGATACTCTTTTATTAAATCACAATATCACTTTCACACTCATACTGAATTATATTTATATGTTCTTTGGTCTTATGCTTAAAAAAATATCTATTGAAGTTTTATGTGACTTAAACTAATAATTTCATACATTTGGTGGTTTGATCTAATTTAGTGCATTTTTAATGTATATATAAATATTTTGTATATTTCCTAAACATTAAAGAAGAGTTTATTGCAGAAAAGATGGGGTGTCCCTATTACAGATGAATGGTATTTTGAGGGTTTTATGATCCCTCTAAAAATGCTTTGTCATAGAGACTATGGTATGTAATATGGAACCTAAGTTATAACAAAAAAATAAGTAAGTTTTAAAGCAAGCATATTTTAGAAAATGATTTACCATAGCAAACAGTTACCATGAGTATATCTTCAAATATCTGTCATTTTGTACCTATAGAAAATACATTCATTTCTGAAAACATATGCTATATAAATTCTGTTTAGATAAATACCTCAATCAATTTTCCTTGTAAATTCTTACACTGAAAAAAACATAAGAATTTACCAGGTATACAGCATAAAAAGATAATATCCATAATAAAAATATATGGATTTTTATTTGTTCTGAAGATTAGTTGATCTGTAGATAGAATTGTGGCAGAATCACTTGTCAGATTTCTTTAAAGACCATCTGTAAAAGCCAAAGAGAAGGTGATGAAAGTAACTCTTTTAAAAAGACCTGTCTTGGCAGAGAAAGACAAATATATGTGTGCACGTATAGGAGGATTAGGAGGAGCTTAACAGAGGACCAAGAGGGAGAAGAAGGGCGGAAATGGTGGGGGAAAGGGGGAGAGGCAAACCATGAGAGACTCTTGAATGCTGACAAAAACTGAGGACTGGTGGATGTGGGGGAGGAGGGGTGGGCATGGAGGAGGACACTTGTGGGGATGAGCACTGGGTGTTATGTGGAAACTAATTTGACAATAAACTATTTGTAAAAAAATAAATAAATAAATAAATAAAAAGACCTGTGTTGGGGCACCTGGGTGGCTCAGTTGGTTAAATGTCCAACTTCAGCCCAGGTCATGATCTCCACGTTCATGGGTTCAAGCCCTGTGTTGGGCTCTGTGCTGACAGCTCAGCGTCCGGGGTCTACTTTGAATTCCTCTGTCCTTCTCTTTCTGTCCCTCCTTTGCTCATGCTCTGTCTCTCTCTCTCTCAAAAATAAATAACATTTTTAATAAAAGAACAAATAAAATTTTAAAATTTTTTTAAAAATTAAAAAAATATATATAAAATAAAATAAATAAAATAAAATAAAATAAAACAAAATACCTGTCTTTATCTTCTCCTTGCTGGCAGCATGTATATTATTAGTATCTTCTGCTTAGTGGTAAATGGCCTTTGGGCCAAAAAATTTATGAGATTTTCATAATCTTATATTGCCTGTAACAAAGTCATTTTCTAATTCTGCCTGCTTTACTCTAAAGCTGCTCTGTCTGTACAAGTTGGCTTGAGCTGTTGGACATCACTGTCTGGTCATCACATGCTTACTATGCACTGTGCATAATTTTTTAAATGTAGTGATTTCTAAAATAGACTGTTTCAGAACAATTTAGAGTAATTCAACTTTTCAGATGTTTCTAGATGTTCTAGATGATCTAAAATGCTCTTGTATTCTAATAATCTTCTGTAAAGTCTCATTCTTTTTTTTTTTTATAATGTTTATTTTTTAGAGAGAGAGATAGCACAAACGGGGGAGGGGCAGAGAGAGAGAGGGAGACACAGAATTCGAAGCACGCTCCAGGCTCCGAGCTGTCAGCACAGAACCCAATGTGGGGCTTGAACTCAGAAACCATGAGATCATGACCTGGGCCGAAGTTGGACACTTAACTAGAGTTTGCAAGCCAGGAAATTCCACATGTCTAGCATGAAATGCTAGAATGTCATGTTACTGAGATTAACATTTATAATGTGCTAGATTAAATTAGAAATTTCACATACCCTTAATAGTAAAATCTGCCAATTTTCCAATGTTTTTCCCCTGCTTTTCAATAGGTGTCATTGACATATTATTTTCTCTTCATTTTCTGTTTTTAAGGTTGATGCAATACGCACAACAAAATGCACAAAGTGTAATCTTTTTCTACCTGCTATCTGTTCTGAATGGCTGTGTCACAAAAGGTAACCTTAAAAAGCATTATATTAATGGATTCATCCATTATATTATTCATCCATATATTCATCCATTATATTATGGATTCATCCATATCAATGGACAAATGAATTTGTCCCTGACTTAACAGAAATACCAGATAGTGAAACTAAAATTCTATCCTATAAGTCTAGTAATGTTACTTAGTCAAAATAGTGATAAAAGCAGTCAGAATCAAAACATTATAATTAAAAGTCAATAAAATTCCCTTTTGTGGCACTTGTCTTCCCAAAATAAAATCTTTTCTTCTCATTCTTGGGGCACCTGGCTGGCTCAGTCGAAGGAGCATATGGGTCTTGATCTTGGGGTCGTGAGTACAAGCCCCATGTTGGGTATAGAGGTTACTTGAAAATAAGTAACTTTTAAGAAATATTTTTTTCTCATTCTTGATGAATACCTACACTTCAAACACCAAAATTCACTTATTAAATATGTCACCTACTGTGGCTTGGGCACTGTCACCTACTGTGGCTTGGGCACTGTTCCAGGTGACAGAGACACAGTAGTGAGGAAAACAGATATTTTTGTCCTCTTGTGAAGCTGACATTTTAGTGGGAGGGAGACAGACCATAAACAGATAACCAAAAAATATGACATGTCAGATATCAATGAGACAAAGCACAAAGCAGATAGAAAGCTGCTGGGGATGATTTAAAATAAGGTGTAATGGGAAAGTGTCACTGAACAGGTACAATTTGAACAAACACTTCAAGGAAGTGATGCTCAATTTAAATTTCTTCCAAATAACATAGAAAATCATCAAATAAAATTCCTATTCTATGAGTTTATGTTATCCTTCTCTAATTTAAAATGTGCTAATCTACAAAAGTAATTCTGCATGGTTTTGACATTAATAGTATCATAAATCACACAAAACATGGCTTACCTGTGAAAAGAATTTATTTACATAGTCGTAATAATGTAAACACTGAATATTTATCTAACCAAATTATAATTATTCAGGTCCATAATTCCATATCTAAAACCCTTGGGCCAAATATGTTTCAGAATTCAAATTTGTTTAAGAAATGCAATGGTATTCAAATTTTTTTTGTAACACAGTACATAGTTTATTACAGAACATCCCAGAAGGGTCTTAGCTATCACTCTCTACTCAAACATACTGATATTTCTGCAGTGTAACATGAATATTTACATTAAGCAATAGGAATAAAGTTAGAAGTCATTTCTCATCAGTTTTGCTGTCAAATTAGTTTAGGTTGGATGAATTATGAAACAGTGTTTGGGATCTAGAATTGGGGATATGGGATTGTGGGCTTGTTTTGGAGGAAATGGGATGCATATGTTGGAGGGGGATAAATGGAAGGGGTAAAAAAAAAAAGGGAAAAAAACTCCATTTTTCATAGTGGAAAGGCAATAAATAATGCCAAAAAATCAAGAAATAATAAACATGTTATTTAGTGATACAGCCATAAATAGCAAAAGAGCCAGCTGAAGGAGCTTAAACTGGTTACTTCTAGGGAGGGGAACATCAAGAAGGAGGTCAGTCCTGCTGTTGTTCACAGCAAGCCTCCTAGAACTATTTGCTTACTTAAATATGCGCATATTTATATAACTTTGACAAAAACAAAAACAGATTCTTAAAAAGTCACTAGTTAAGAAAAAGTATGCAAAGCACATGTCTGACAAAGGACTTGTACCAGAATACATAAAGAACTATCAAATCTGAATGTTAAAAAAAAAAAACACTATAAAATGGGCAAGAGACATGAACAGACATTTTACCAAAGAGGATATATAGGTGGCAAATTATGCACATGAAAAGGTGCTCAACATCTTAGCCATTAGAGAAATGCAAATTGAAACTCCAACAATCAGAATGGCTAATATAAACTGGTGGTAACACCAAATGCTGGCAGGGATGCAGAGAAACAGGATCACTCATATATTGCTGGTAAAAACAAATGTTATAGTCAGTAACAGAAAAAGTAAGGCAGTTTTTGGCAAGACTAAATAAACATGCACATATCATATGATCCAAAGATTACACTATTGGGTGTTTATCCCAGAGAAATGAAAATGTTCATAGTAGCTCAATACATAACAGCCAAGAACTGAAAACAATGCAAACATGCTTCGATGGGTGAATGGTTTAACAAATTGTGGAACATCCATATCATGATATACTATTCAGTAGTTAAAACGATTGCTACACACAACAACTTAGGTAGATCTCTAGGGAATTATAGTAAAGGTTATTTACTATATGATTCCATTTACATAATGTCCTTAAAAATAACAAAACAGAGGTGGAGAACAGACTAGTAGATGCCAAGAGTTAAGGATTAATTGGAGACTACAAAAGGTAGCATGAGAAGCTCTGAAAGAATAGAATAAATTTGTACCTTGATTGTGGTGGTGGTTACACAAAGCTACACGTGATAAGATTGCATGGAAACAAAAACCTTAGGTACAAAATAGTATTATATATATATATATTTACTATAAATACATCTCTATGTAGTAAAAAACTACAGAGAATATTCTGGAAGGATATTTACCACACAGTGGTTAAATCTCAAGTTGAAGGAGTGGGCAGGATTGAGGGTAGGAGTGGTTAGAGGGGATTTTGTTTTAATATTTTCTTTTTTTAAATTAATTTATTACTGTTTATTATTATTATTTTTAATTTACATCCAAGTTTGTTAGCATATAGTGCAATAATGATTTCAGGAGTAGAATCCAGTGATTCATCCCCAGCATACAACACCCAGTGCTCATCCCAACAAGTGTCTTCCTTAATGCCCCTTGCCCATTTAACCCAACCCCCACCCACAACCCCTCCAGAACCCCTCAGTTTGTTCTCTGTATTTGAGTCTCTTGTGTTTGTTCCCCTCCCTGTTTTTATATTATTTTTGCTTCCCTTCCCTTATGTTCATCTGTTTTGTATCTTAAATTCCACATATGAGTGAAATTATATGATATTTGCCTTTCTGTGACTGGCTAATTTTGCTTAGTATAATATACCCTAGTTCTATCCATGTTGTTGCAAATGGCAAGATTTCATTCATTTTGATTGCCAAGTAATACTCCATTGTATATATACATATACCACATCTTCTTTATCCATTCATCTGTTGATGAACCTTTGAGCTCTTTCCATACTTTGGCTATTGTCAATAGTGCTGCTATAAACATTGGGATGCATCTGCCCCTTAGAAACAGCAATCCTGGATCCTTTGGATAAATGCCCAGTACTGCAATTGCTGAGTCATAGCATAATTTTATTTTTAATTTTTTGAGGAACCTCCACACTGTTTTCCAGAGTGGCTGCACCATTTTGCATTCTCACCAGCAGTGCAAAAGGGTCCCTCTTTCTCCACATCCTCATCAACATCTGTTGTTGCCTGAATTGTTAATGTTAGCCATACTGACAGGTATGAGGTGTTATCTCAATGTGGTTTTGATTTGTATTTCCTTGATGATGAATGATGTTGAGCATTTTTTCATGTGTCTGTCAGCCACCTGGATGTCTTCTTTGGAGAAGTGTCTATTCATGTCTTTTGCCCATTTCTTCATGGGATTATTTGTTTTTTGGGGTGTTGAGTTTGATAAGTTTTTTTTTTTTTATAGATTTTGGATACTAACCCTTTATCTGATATGTCATTTGCAAATATCTTCTCCCATTCCGTTGGTTGCCTTTTAGTTTTGCTGATTGTTTCCTTCACCATGCAGAAGGCTTTTTCTCTTGATGAGGTCCCAAGTTCATTTTTGCTTTTGTTTCCCTTACTTCCGGAGACATGTTGAGTAAGAAGTTGCTGTGGCCAAGGTCAAAGATGTTTTTGCCTGCTTTCTCCCTTGCCTGCTTTCTTTCCATCTTACATTTAGGTCTTCCATCCATTTTTGAGTTTTTGTTTATGGTGTAAAAAAAGTGGTCCAGGTTCAATCTTCTGCAAAGCGCAGTCCAGTTTTCCCAGTACCATTTGCTGAAAAGACTGTCTTTATTCCATTGGATATTCTTTTCTACTTTGTCAAAGATTAGTTGGCTATACATTTGTGGGTCCATTTCTGGGTTCTCTATTCTGTTCCCTTCATCTGAGTGTCTATTTTTGTGCCAGTACCATACTGCCTTGATTATTAGAGCTTTGTAATACATCTTGAAGTCCGGAATTTTGGTTTTCTTTTTCAGGATTGCTATGGCTATTCGTGGCCTTTTCTGGTTCCATACAAATTTTAGGATTGTTTGTTCTAGCTCTGTATAGAATGCTGGTATTATGTTCATAGGGATCACATTGAATATGTAGATTGCTTTGGGTAATGTTGATGTTTTAACAATATTTGTTCTAATACATGAGCATGGAATATTTTTTCCATTTTTTGTATCTTCTTTAATTTATTTCATCCATTTTTTTATAGTTTTCAGTGTATAGATTTTCACCTATTTACTTAGGTTTATTCCTAGGTATTTTATGTTTTTTGTTGCAATTGTAAATTGGATCGATTCCTTGATATCTCTTTCTGCTGCTTCATTATTGGTGTATAGAAATGCAACTGATTTCTGTGCACTGATGTTATATCCTATGACTTTGCTGAATTCATGGATCAGTTCTTGCAGCATTTTGGTGAAATTGTTTGGGCTTTCCATATAGAGTATCATGTCATCTATGAAGAGTGAAAGTTTGACTTCCTCCTTGCTGATTTGGATGACTTTTTTAAAAAAAATTATTAATGTTTATTTTTGAGAGAAAAAGACAAACACAAGTGGGGGAGGGACAGACAGAGAGGGAGACACAGAATCCAAAGCAGGCTCCAGGCTCTGAGCTGTCAGCATAGAGCCTGATGTAGGGCTCAAATTTGTGAACCATGAGATCATGACCTGAGCCTAACCAACTGAGATACCCAGAAATAAAGTCTTATTGCTGAGGCTAGGACTTCCAATACTATGTTGAATAACAGTGGTGAGAGTGGACACCCTGTCATGTTCCTGACCTTAGAAGGAAAGCTCTCAATTCTTCCTCATTGAGGATGATTTTAGCAGTGGATCTTTCATATATGGCGTTTAGGATCTTGAGATATGATCTTTCTCTCCCTACTTTCTTGAGGGTTTATATCAAGAAAGGATGCTGTATTTTGTCTAATGCTTTCTCTGCATCTATTGAGAAGATCATGTGGTTCGTATCCTTTCTTTGATTAATGTGATGTATCACATTGATTGATTAGCAGATATTGAACCAGCCCTGGATCCCAGGTATAAATCCCACTTGGTTGTGATGAATAACTCTTTTAATGTATTGTTGGATCTAGTTGGCTAGTATCTTGTTGAGAATTTTTTGCATCCATGTTTATTGGGGAAATTGGTCTGTAGTTCTCCTTTTTAATGGGGTCTTTGTCTTAGTTTTGGAATCAAGGTAATGTTGGCCTTGTAGAATGAGTTTGGAAGTTTTCTTTCCATTTCTAATTTTTGGAACAGCTTCAAAAGAACAGGTGTTAACTCTTCTTTAATGTCTGAGAGAAGTCCCCTGGAAAGGCATCCAGCTCTGGACTCTTGTTTTTTGGGAGAGTTTTGATTACTGATTCAATTTTCTTACTGGTTATGGATCTGTTCAAATTTTCTATTTCCTCCTGTTTCAGTTTTGGTAGTTTCTATGTTTCTAGGAATTCGTCCATTTCTTCCAGATTGCCCAATTCGTTGGCATATAATTGCTCATAATATTCTCTTATTATTGTTTGTGTTTCTGCAGTTTTGATTGTGATCTCCTCTTCCATTTGTGATTTTATCAACTTGGGTCCTTTCCTTTTTCATTTTGATCAATCTGGCTAGGGGTTTATCAATTTTGTTAATTCTATCAAAGAACCAGGTCTCGGTTTCATTTATCTGTTCTACTGTTTTTTTTAGTTTTGTTAGCATTGATTTCTGCTCTAATCTTTATTATTTTCCTTCTTCTGCTGGTTTGGGTTTTATTTGCTATTCTTTCACCAATTTTTAAGGTGTTAGGTTGGATCGTGTATCTGAGACCTTTCTTCCTTTTTTAGGAAGGCCTGGATTGCTATATATTTCCCTCTTTTTAAAAAATTTTTTTAATGTTTTATTTATTTCTGAGAGAGAGAGAGAGAGAGACAGTGTGAGCAGGGGAAGTTCAGAGAGGGAGGGAGATACAGAATCTGAAGCAGATTCCAGGCTCTGAGCTAGCTGTCAGCACATAGCCCAATGTGGGGCTCAAACCCATAAGTCATGAGATCATGACCTGAGCCGAAGTTGGATGCTTAATCAACTGAGCCATCCAGGTGCCCCTGTACTTCCCTCTTATGGCTGTTTTTACTGCACCTGAGGTTTGGGGTTGAAGTTGTTATCATTTTCATTGGCTTCTATATACTTTTTAATTTCTTCTTAAACTTTTTGGTTATTAACCCATTCATTCTTTAGTAGGATGTCCTTTAATCTTCAATTATTTGTTGTCTTTCCAAACTTTTTCTTGTGGTTGATTTTGAGTTTCATAGTGTTGTGGTCTAAAAATATGCACGGTATGATCTCAGTCTTTTTGTACTTGTTGAGGGCTGATTTGTGTCCCAGTATGTGATCTATTCTGGAGAACATTCCATGGGCACTCTAGAAGAATGTGTATTCTGCTGCTTTAGGATGAAATGTTCTTAATATTTGTTAAGTCCTTCTGGTCATTTAAAGCCATTATTTCCTTGTTGATTTTCTGCTTAGATGATCTGTCCATGCTGTAAGTGGGGTGTTGAAGTCCCCTAATATTATGATATTGTTGTCAATGAGTTTCTTTATGTTGGTGATTAATTGATTTGTATATTTAGGTGTGCCACACTGGGGGCACAAATGTTTACAATTGTTATATCTTCTTGGTGGACAGACTCCTTAATTATGATATAATGCCTTTCTTCATCTCTTGCTATAGTCTTTATTTTAAAATCAAGATTGTCTGATGTAAGTATGGCTACTCTGGCTTCCTTTTGGTGACCGACCATTAGCATGAGAGATGATTCTCCATCCCCGGACTTTGAATCTGATGGTCTCTTTAGGTCTAAAATGGGTCTCAGTATATAGATGGATTTTGTTTTCTTATCCATTCTGTTACCCTGTATCTTTTGATTAGAGTGTTTTGTCCACTGACATTTAGATGAGTACTGAAAGACATGAATTTATTACCACTGTGTTGCCTGTAGAGTTGGAGTTCCTGGCGATGTTCTCTGGTTGTTTCTAGTCTTTGTTGATTTTGGTCTTTATTTATTAGTTCTAGCGGATTTTTTGGTAGAGTTTTTAGGGTCACTGTGTGTGTGTTTCAATGCCATTTTTGTAATATAAAAAAGCAACAAAAATGTCTTTTAAAACACTTGATGGAAATAACATTTATGGAGAAATGTTTGGAAGTTATATAGCCATCCATTCCTCTAGACTATAACCTGTTTTGGTATTGGATCAAGCCATTAGGATTTAAGAGTTACTGAACTACATTATTTAAGTTCCTTGAAAAATTGTACTGATATACAATATTATGCCTGTCTGAGGATCTCATGTTTAGAAGCCCTATGGAACACGCTTAGTGTAAAAATGGTTGAATATGTCATTCTTTACATTACAGTGTCTTTTTTAAAGTTATTTATTTATTTGGGGAAAGAACACATGGTAATGGGAGAGAGGCAGGGAGAGAGAGAAAGAGAGAGAATCCCAAGCAGGATCTGTACTATCAGCGAGAGCACGATGCAGGTCTTGAAACCACAAACCCTGAGATCATGACCTGAGCTGAAATCAAGACTCAATTGCTTAGCCAACTGAGCCACCCAGGTGCCCCCTCCAACTTTTTTTTTTTTTCTAATAAGCTCTATGCCCAATGTGAATTCATGACCCCAAGATCAAGAGTCGCATGTTCTGGGGCACCTGGCAGGCTCAGTTGGTTGAGCCTCTGACTCCTGATCTTGGCTCAGGTCATGATCTCACATTTTGTGGGATTAAGCTCTGCAATGAGCAGGCTTGGGATTCTTTCTCCCTCTCTCTCTCTCTCTCTGCCCCTCCTCCCCTCAAAATAAATAAACTTAAAAAAAAAAAAAAGTTGCATGGTCTCCCAACTGAGCTGGCCATGTGTCCCTACAGTGTCTTATTTATGAGAACTCACAGGAGAAATTTCTTCCAGATTTCAGTACCAGGAAGATTTCTGTTTCTCTCAAGCACCTGCTCTGGTTTTTACTTACAAACATTGAATCCTTTCATTGAACTTTGTATTTCCTGCTATAAAGCTTAGAACCAAGATATGACCTTATTTTTGCAGCTTCACTTTTTCCTTTTGCCTTGGTTCCTTTAATCACTTTATGAGGATCTTGTTTTGTGTGTCCTTTTTACAAACAACCTCAAATTTGTTTCAGTGTAAGTTACAGAATAATTGGATGGCTGAATGAATAGTGTATGGATATGTGGATGGACAGATGGGAAAATTGATGTATTTGATTTTTTTTTTACTTTATGTTTGTTTACCTTTATGTTTCACCTTCTGGAGCCTGCAAAATAAAGATTGATTCAACTTCCATAAGTTTGCTTTTAAAATATTATATGACAGTTATATTCCCTTGGCTTTCTCTTCTTCAGGTTAAAAATTAGAAACATTTTTATATCAGAGTCAGTTCTGTCATAACTGAGGTGGGTTTCAGTGTCCATCGGGCCATGCATTTGCCCTCACTGACTTGCTCTCCTCTACTTGTCCTTATATTCCTCCAGAAACATGAACTCTCATCTGTTCCTACAGCCCTCATGTCCACTCTCTAGGACCCACAGCGAGACCGCCGCTTCAACTTTGTCCTCACTCACTGCTTCTTTATATACAAAGTCTCAAGATCCAGTATCCCAGTCCCCTACTCCACTGGCTTACCCTTCTAGCACTTCTTACCTTTCTCCCGCTACACTTGCACCTTGACATCAAGATATCCACACTCTCAACCCTTCCCATTTTATTTAGTCTGCAACTCTGACCCTTACTTGGCTGTCCAAATTCCATTTCTCTTTTCCTACATAGTCTTTCACCCACAGCTCATCACAATCCAGTACAACCAAAATGAGTCATCAGACCAGCTGACAATTTTTTTAAGTATAATTTTTGTTTTTCATCAAAGTGTTTCTACTCTTAATCCACAAATAATCGATGCCCATGATGAACTGGGAAGTTTTTTGAATTTCCATAACTTTATCTGAGCTTCATACCAAAAACCCAGTGTCAACCAACGTATGTACACTGGCACTTGAAATACATTTTTATGTCGCAGGCACCATGAATGTTAAGTGGTTCCTATATATCCTTTAATATTACAACCATCTGAGGTGGGTACTCTCCCCACTTTACAGAAAAAACAGCCTTAGGAAGTCGTACAACTTGCTTATGGTCACATCACTAGTAAATCTAGAGTCTGGAGATTCACCTGGGCAGTCCAACTCTACATCACTATGTTATTCTGTAGGAGGTCCCAACAATCATATTCTATGACAAGAATATAAATACAATCTTAATTTAGGAAACTGTTTTGTCCTTTTTTCCATATTAGCTAGCATTGAGGATTTAGTTATAATGTTAGACTCTATGTTTCTCATTTTTATGCTGAGCATAGAATACAAACACCACTGTTTCTTTTCTTTTAAGATATTGGACACAATATACCAGCTATTTTAAAGAAATGTTTTTTAATTTTTAAAATTAATGTAGTCAGACCAGGAAGGAGGCATACTTGGTTTTGAAAGAACTGGCTGAACGAAATACAAAAAAAACAAAAACAAAAACAATATCTGAGTTGTTTTTCTTGACCCTTTCAGGTTTTATCCATAAAATGTTTATGTTTCCACAAACAACTTTATAAGTTATTAAAGATTTTTGGCCTAGATTCTATTATGTTTTTAATAATAGTTCCTTTATTTATTTTTAATTTTGACTTTTAAATTTTGAGAGAGAGAGAGAGAGAGCATGGGAGCAGGAGGAGGGGCTGAAGGAGAAGGAGAGAGAGAATCTCAAGCAGTCTCTGTGCTAACAGTACATAATTAGTTCAATGCAGGGCTTGAACTCACAGAACCATAGGATCATGACCTGAGCCCAAATCAAGAATCAGATGCTCAACCAAGTGAGCCACCCAGGCACCCCTAAAAATAGTTCCTTTGAACAGCAAATAACCAATAATAGCTACCATATTGTGCTTGTGAAAAAATAAAAAGTGATACTAATGTGCTTTGCAGCAATAGCCACAGCTCTAATAATTAGATATTCTGAGAGGTAAAATTAATTGCATGTTGAAAGTTTAGTGGTTAAGAGTACTAACTCCAGAGTCAAAGAGGCTGATCTGCCTCCTGAGTCTTATCACTCCTATGACTTTGGGCACACTACCCAGCCTCTTTGGCTTCACTTTTCTTATCTATAAAACAGGTTAGTAGTCCTTAGCTCCTCCTGTTAAGAATTTTAAATGAGATAATATATCTAAGATGCCTAAAACAGTGCCTGCCCCATGTAAGCATTCAACGAATTATAGTTACCATTGTTATCATTATCATGATAGTGAGGGACAAGTGCCATCCCCCACAGCAGCTGCCAAGCTTATGTCAAAATAGTGCACATGTTTGTATTTCACTCTTTGGGAAAATGGCTACAATGTAAATTGCTACCAAATTTTAAATCTGAGGTAGAGGTGACATTTAACTTATTAAAATTAATTGCCAGAACTCACAGGCAATGCTATAAGTTTCAGAAATTCACTTATGAAACTCTTAATTATAAACAGATTAAAATGAAATTAGGTGTCCACAAAAAGCTTAGGAGGACCCCCAAACAGAATCCAGAGACTGTACAAATTCTAACACTCCCCAGGAGGTGGCTGCAAACATCTGAGGAGAAAGCAGAATGTGTGGAAGGCTTGGCCGGTATCAGAGAGCTCCTTCAAACACTGAAATAAACAGGAACACATCAATGGTGATATGTTTCACAGAAAGCTTAGGAGTATCCCAAGCACAAATCAGACCCAGCAGAAACTACAAATCCTCACAGGAATGCTGAAGTCACCTAAAATAAAACCAGAACAAAGGAAGAACTGGCAGCTGGCAGCTCCTATAAATACTAAAAGACCCAGTGAAAGAAATAAATGATGATTATATTCACAGAAAGCTTAGGAACAATTGAAAACAGAATCCAGAACGAGTAGACATTCAAGCAGGCATCAGGAGGACACTGAAAACACCTCTAAGTGAAACCAGAACTCTTGGGAGACCTGGCAGGTATCAGATAATTCCTACAAACACCAACAGAACCAGAGGAATAAACAAATGGTTGTGGCATCTACAAAAAGCTTAGAACAGTCCAAAGATCAAACCGGAACCATTAGAAAACCTCAGAAATCTTAGGGGGTTGCTGGGGATAACTGAGGAAAATGCAGAGTCCGAGGCAGATCTGAAGGCCTCAAAGAGCTTATAAAAACACCAAAGCAAGCAATACAACCAGAGAGCAAAAACAAGAACTCCTTCTCTCTCAGATGGAAACGTGGAGAAGGTGAAATCCTCACTCACAGCTATCAAGAGTTTGTTTGGAATGCCTAGGAAAAGTCGACCCAGTAGAAGATGGACCAAGGGCCTTATGAAAATCACACAACAAATGGTAGACCCCAGAATATAAGACAATCAACAAGAAGAAGCTCAGGACAGCTCCTAGCTGTCCTGGGGAGAATGTGAATTAGCTGAACCAACAATCAAGAAACTTCTTAAAACTTCTGTGGAAAAGATTGAACCTGGTGAAGACCCAGTGGGCACCAATAGATAAAACTGCTAAAGAACAGAACTCAGGAGAAGACTTGACAGGTGTCAAGAACCTCAGGACAGCTTCAAAGCAGAGATGGGAGTCGGCAGACAATCCTCCAGGCATGAAAGAAAACCTTAGGAAAACTGTTAAGGTGCAGCCAGTAGAAGAATCAGCAGGCATTATGATGATTGCAGCAACTACAAATTTTAAAATCTTACTAACATCCTTACTTAGGAAGGATTCAGATACATCAGAGAAATTACAAGAAAAATCTAAAATAGCCATAATAAAAGATGTGAAAAAATACTCAAGAAAACCAAGTAGTAGAGGGATGCCTGGGTGGCTCAGTCGGTTGAGCATCCAACTTTGGCTCAGGTCATGGTCTTGCAGTTTACGAGTTCAAGCCCCACATGGGGCTCTGTGCTGACAGCTCAGAGCCTGGAGCCTGCTTCAGATTTTGTGTCTCCCTCTCTCTCTGCCCTTCCCCTGCTTGTACTCTGTCTCTTTCCGTCTCAAATAAATAAACATTAAAAAAAAATAAAACTTAGTAGTAGGAAAAATATTAGACTATACACAGGGCATACATATTTTTCAATCAAAAGAAAATATAGATGGCCGTACAACATTTAAAAAAAAAAAAAACACAAAAGGGGCGCCTGGGTGGCTTAGTCGGTTAAGCGTCCGACTTTCGCTTTTAGGTCATGATCTCGCGGTTCGTGGGTTCGGGCCCCGCATCGGGCTCTGTGCTGACTGCCAGCTCAGAGCCTGGAGCCTGTTTCAGTCTGTGACTCCCTCTCTCTCTGACCCTCCCCTGCTCACGCTGTCTCTCTCTCTCTCCTAGAAATAAATAAAACATTAAAAAAAAAAAAAAACACACAAAAGAAAATCTGGAGCCCACAATTATTAGTACTATATCGAAACCATAAAGAGAAAAAGAGAAATGCACTTGAAGACTTCAAACAAAAGACATAATATTTGGAAGATGACCATAGTGGATTTGAAGAAATGTTTGCTTCAGTGCACAAAAGTAAGGATGGACCAGGAAATGTCAGCCAAGAACACTGTGAATATAAATCCAAAACTAACGCCTCTGAAACTGAAGATGTGTGGCCTAAGAACATGCAAGATGTAGTTAGTCAAAGAACAACATCTACCCTAAAAAACATAAAAGAGTTTCAAGGAAAAATCTAAACCCTTGTCTAGTCCAACAGGTAATGTGCACAGATGAATGTAAAGAAATATGAGCTTAATTTTCAAGCAAAGCTGAGTCAGCATTGTCCCTATATCCCAGACACAGATAAAGAACTGAAGAGTCTCAGTTGCTTATAACAACAGAAATATTTTGAAAAAGAAAAATGAAAAGAATACTGTGAGGAATTTCCAAGAGAAAAACTCAGAAGATGGAGCTATGGAAAAAAGACACAGACTGTCTTTAACATCAGAGGAAGAAGTAAACTGGGGTAAATCTATAGGAATCTGATTGGTTGGCTAGTTCAACAGGGGTCAGGCACATGGAGAAATGTGACAAACCAATGATCAGTTTGCAAGAAAAAAGCTAAACCTACAAATGAAGAGAAGATACTTTTAGGACCCAGGAAAATAATAAAAATTAATTTTGATCTGGTAAAATCTTTGGTCAATACATAAGAGAAAATTCCCACAAACCAAAATAAAACAGGTGGTTAATGTGGAAACTTCTAATCCTTTCTCTGATGAAACAAAGGTAGCCAACAAAGAGGCAGGAGATAAAACTATTCACAGTTCCCTAGATAAAATCTTAAACACTACACTACGGATTCTTCAAGATCATCTAGAAGTAGGAATAAAAGAAAGTTAGAGGGACTGCCTAATCTACTCAGTCAAATAGTGATATTATGAGTCCATGCAGAAATCTGTAAGAATGTCAAAGATACAGCAATCAATGGTAAATCAAACTGTCCTTGAGGTCTAGAGGCTCAAACAAGGTCCACCCTGTCAGAATAGAAGGATGTGATCTTTTTATCTAGCATAACAAATAGAATGTCTGTGAGCAAGAATGAGAAAAAAAACAGTTAACTATTCCTCAGATAAAATGACAGACACGGAGGAAACCACAAAGATGCCTGTGAGAAAAATCTAGAAGCATAAAGATATAGCAGTCAATGAACAATTAATTTACGTGAGGTTTGGAAGCCAAGATAAGGTCCCTGTCACTACTAAGCTTCAAGGGTCTAATTCTCTGTCCTTATAAATATAGCAGAGGGCATATTTTTAGGGGAAAGACAGGGAGAAAAGTGCTGACAATCCCTCTAGAAAATTCCAAGTGAGGAAGCAAAATATAAAAAGGTAAATTGAGAATTATTGTTTGAAATTTAGAAAAATGAAAATTCTTGCTTAGAGAGATGCAAAGATATGATCATTTGCTCAGTGACAAGATAAAAATCTCTATGGATAGGAACAAGAAATATCTTTACAGTCCTTTCATGCATAAAAAGGAAAGCTACCTGGCTCAAAACTGGAAAACCAAAGAAGTCAGATGCAAATAGAAAACAAAGAAAACACGTTGGATAAATAACATTTACCAAAAGAAGAAACTTTGTGCAAAAGGCTAAGCCATAACCAGTGATATTAAATCACAGAAAAGAATAACTTGAGTCCTACAAGATGTTTCAGTGAAAACATCTACTGAAAATTCAAAGCAAGATAATAATAACATACAATGAAAGAAAATAAGTAGGAGAAATCAAGACAATGAAGGTGCTTAGCTAAGAAGCTGAAGAGGAAAAAAATGACAATCTTTAGTTTGATAGCAAACATAAATGTCCACCATAGTATAATTTTTGTCATAAAATTTAAACTCAGGGCAGCCTGGCTGTCTTAGTCAGTAGAACAAGCGACTCTTGATCTCAGGTTTGTGAGTTCCAAGCTCACATCAAGTGTAGGGACTACTTAAATATGATTTTTTTTAAAGCAAATTCTGTTATGTAAAAGAAAATAAATAAAATTAGGTTCTATATGTATTTAAATGTAATCAAAGTATTGGTTTTATTTGAAATTTGATTCTTTTACAGGCAAAATGTTAAAAAAGGAATGAAGACATCCTTTCCTTCATAAAGATGGGAAGTCTTAATTCCTTTTTAAAAATTTTCCTCCCTCTTTATGGACGAAACGTTGTCTTAATTCTTTACAATTAGCTGGTTGTTGATTCATTCTTTGTTAATAAAATACCTTCTCTTAGCCTTTCATCTTTTACCAATGGACGAAAGGAGAATGAAAAAGTAAATTGTAAACTAGTGAGATCAGATATAAACTTGCCACATGTTCCATCACTGATTGGTTGTCAGCAACTTACAGTTTTGGAGAGATGGTTAATGCTGGGCTGCTCAGAATAAAATGATTGTTTCTTTCAATCTGGAAATGCAAATTAATTATGTTCATGAAATTTTTACAGAAATCCGTGCAGAACATTGTATAAATCTGAACACCATATTCATGTTTATGACATAATAAGTTCCAGCTGTGAACCGTTTCCTTTATTAATTCCACTTGAGAGAAACTGTATACATAAAGTACATTAAGGTACTTAGCATATTGCCTTTTAAACTGTTGAGGCCATTTCCTTAATATTCCCTTCAGTATTTACAATTGAATCTTGTTTTCCTTATATAGTACACCTCATGCCCTTTGGCATAATTGCCAAAGCCATTTTCCATCGTTGATTTAATGGCCTCTTAAAACTGTCATTCTATCTCAAGAAGACATTATCCCCTTGGTTATAAACACCAACAACAAAATTGCTTTCATGCAACAGGTTATTTTATGTGTGTGTGTGTGTGTGCGTACACATGTATAATTATATAATACATAGAATTTAAAAATATAAAAAAGTCACGCATTTAAGCAACTGGTGATTTTATACATACATGAATACATACATATATACATACTTACATATAAACACACATGTATGTATATATATGTATATATATCTGTGCTCTGACCTATATATAAAAGATTATTGAAAATAAGTAAAATCAGCAAATCATGAATTATTTTCTGGTGAGAGCATAACTTTTCTACATTAATGTTTCCTACATTTCTATTCTCTACTAGTCCTTTGTAATAAATAATTTCCAGGTAAAATCTATAAAGCTGAACATCTAAATACCACCCTTAGTACCTTCAAAATATTTCTATCCAGGTTTTCTAGCATTGTGAATACATAGGTTTTGTAATGATGTGGTATGTTATACATGTGTTTGCATTACCATGAGACATGTTCATTCATCACTAATAAAAATAGTTTTTAGGAATTTTTTCCCCACAAAATTGTGCTTGGTAAATCAATGAAGTGCAAGAAAAAACCAGAGTCAAACTCATTTTTATTAAATGAGGGATGTGCATAAAAGCTTGTGTGATGACTAGGAAAAAAAACCAATGTAAAGTCTGTTGTAATTTTAAAATTCAGTATAATCTCCTTGCATGATTAGTGTTACATTACAGACATTCTGAATATTAAGGAGAGAAATGTTCCATAGTTGATACAAAGGAAATATACTTGATTCATATTTTAAGTGTATTTTAACAAGATTGTGTTGCAATGTTCAAGATGTTAGTATTAGCAACAACATATAGGATGGATACATACATATATATTTGGATATTTATATAGATATATGTGGAAATTTATGTTGATGTTTCAGATATGGTGAATTTGAAGAAGTGTCTAAAACAGTATACCCTCAAAGGATAAATCATTTGAAAGATTATGGCAACTTTTCAGTTTGTTTGAATGGTGGTGGTATTGACAGCCACATGTAAAACTAAAATTTATAGTGTTTGAGTAACATTAACATATGCAATTATTCAATATGATGTGATTTCATGAATTCTTGTACCACTGTCAATTCATGTAGTCTCAACTCATTGTTTTGCCAATTCACAGCTTAAGACTGCTTTTAAATAACAAAGATACATATTTCATATTTTAATACATACCATATAGCCACACATCTGATACAATTTACACAGAGAAATCTTTAATGTTTTTCTATGCTTTAATACACTTCAAATGATTTCAATGACAGAGTCATTAGCTTTTAGAACTTTAGAGTAAACCGTTCTGTTCTCTTACAGTTCACACATTTTAAGATTTCTTAGAACTGTCAGACTTTTTCTATTAGCCTTTAAAAGTTTAAATCATTTTCTGACATTAATTTCTCAATTAAATCATTTCTCAAATGAATCAAATCATCAGTTTCTTCTAATACAATTTCCAGACTGTCAAACTTTTTCAATCATAAAAACAATGTTTCTAGATACATATGTGAGGTTCCTGTGTAAAATCTTTAACACTCATTCTTCCCCAGAGAAACCTTTTGTTTCCTACTTTTCCTTTAATGACAATCATAAAGTGTAATAATTATATGGTATACAATGTGTATATTGTACATAGACAATATACATATGTACATTATACATAATGCATTTTAATATTATTTTAAATTACCATTTGCTTAAAGGACATTTCATAGGATGGTAGAACTGATACAATGGCATTTATTTTTTTCTTACAATAGGTTGACTAAATCCTTCTGTATTGCACAATTATGGCTTTGAAGAGAAGTCACAAGTCACAAGGTCTTACGTTTTGTATCATGTTGTGGAATGTATTTTAAAATAGAGAGAAAAGTGCATGACTTCATGCTTCATGGTACAGCATACGTGTATCAATCATTTCTACATATAACTATGTGGTGAATGATACAATAAGACCTAGGCTACACAATCTATAGTTATTACAAAAAGTTATATATTATGCCACAGTACTAAAAATAAAATATATTCTTCTCAAATAGTGAAAATAAGATATCCGTCATGTGTTTTATGTCACATATGTTTTCTCATTTGACCATGCCTCCTTTCTCCCCCATTGTAAATGAAATAATGTCCAACATTTTATTAAACAATAATCACAATTCCCAAGCCACTAAGGCCTATAAAAGAGGAAAGGATGATTATCTTATCATTAATTGCACAAATACACTCCTGATACGTTCAAAACATGGTAAAAATATAAAAATAAAAGACAAATAAATATAAATATCTTTTCAGTAATTGAAAAACCAAAAGCCCAACTGTACCTTATTATAAATACGGTCTTCAATATATCTAATTGCTGTACCTTCAATAGGTACACCCACTAACTGGATATCCTGGTTATCCCTCACCAAATTGTGAGCCACCAGTTGTGACTATACTTGGCCAGGAAGATATCGAGTTGTTTTTTTGGGGGGGGGAGGGGGGGAGGAAGGGGGAGTGTTCTCCGCAAGGGAGGGATTCAGTCATACCTAGGTGCTGATCTCCCCGACTGCGCGCGGCAGTCTCCAGTGGCGGCTCGCCCCCGCGGCTCCTCGCCCTCGGCCTATCTTCTGAGACCCGTGACCTGTCCGGGCGCGAGGGAGAGGTATGGAACTGTGTCCCTTTCCCTTCATCCCTAAAGGTTGCTACCTTTCTTCCGACGCACGAAAGGGCTCACGTGTTCTCTTTGATTGAAAGCAGGCACTTACGAGTGAACACAGTCTGAGCAGAGGCTGAGGGTGGGGACGACCTTAGAAGCTGCGCTCCTGGCTTGTCCGCTTCTGTCGCCCCGCCGCGCGCTCCTAACGTTTCCTTGAACCGAATGAAACGTAGCGAAACTTAAGATCCCGGGGTAAAACGGGAGTGGAAGTGACTCCAGCACAGTCGCCGAGCGACGGACGATTCGGCCCAGGTATCAGGCGGGGTCTGAGGCCGTTGGCGGTGGCAGCTGCCACCTCGGCCGTTGCGTCCCATCCACAACCCCCCTAGCCCCGTTCTGTCCGCGCGGTCCTCGAGCGGCCGTAGACTCTCAAATGAGCGGGAAGCGGCCCTCGCCGCCGTCCGACTCCCCGGCGCCGCCGCCTCGTGGGCGGCCGAGCACCGACACGGGCAGCACGACCTCCCCGGGGCTGAGCTGCTGCAGCCGCATGGACTCCTCGTAGGTGGGGAGGTACTTGACCTCCTCGTAGCTGGGCAGCTGCAGGAAAACCGGCGAGACTACGCGAAGCTCGTGCTCGGAGGCGCAGGAGGGGGCCGAGCGCCCTCCGCCTCCCCGGCCCCGGCCCCCGCCTCCACTGTCCAGCAGGGAGTCCTGCGAGCCGGCGGCCGCCTCGTCGCGCATCAGCGCGGGCGAGTCGTCGTCGTCGTCGTCGGGCGGCCCCGCGGCCCCCGGCGGCCCCGCGCCCCCCGGCGGCCCGGGTCGTGCCTGCCCGGGCCGCGCCTGACCGCGCGGGTACCTGCGTGGGCTGGGGCAGATGATGCGCTGCAGGAAGTAGCCGATGGCGAAAAGCACTAGCAGGATAAGCAGCCCGGAGAGCTTGCGGACGAACCAGCCCACGTTGTCGAGGAAGGCGTGCAGCGGCAGCTTGCAGCAGCGCACCGCTGTGGCGTTGGCCGCGTCGCAGCAGCGCTCCCGCTCGCCACACGCCAGGTCCGCGCAGCCCCCGCCGCCCCGCGAGGGCGCCACCAGCGCCAGCGTCAGCAGGAGCAGCAGCGGCAGCAGCGGCGGCGGTGCCGGCGCCACCGACAGGCCCTCGGCCGTGACCCCGGGCCCCCACATGGCCCGCGCAGACCGTTGCTAAAGTCCGTGGCGGGGGTTGGGGGATCCGTCTGTCCGCGTGTCCGTCGGCCCCTCCCCGGGCGCTCCGCCGGGTCCCGCGCACCGCCTCCCGCGCCTCGGCTACCTGCGGTCGGAGGAGTCCTCACATGGCCACGCTTGGGCGGAAGGAGGAGCCCACGGCGCGCAGAGGCTGCGGGAGGCGGCCGTTCCTCGCAGCCGGAGCGGCTTCCTGAGCTTCTGACCTTAACCGCGCGCGCCCAGCCTCCCGGGTAGAGCTCTGGGCATTCGGAGCCGCCCAAGATGGCAGAGGCAGCCTGTGCGTGGCTGCCGTGGGCATCTTCGCCCTGGCCGTCCGCGCTTTTGCAAGCCCCCTTGGTACCCTCCGGGGCTGGAAGGGTTAACGCTCCACGCTCAGCTCTAGAGCCCCCTGATCTTGATTAATTCAGCCGTCGCGCTCTTCCTCGCTAGTAGGGCGGGGGCTCTTGCTCGCGTAGGTGTCTCAGTTTTAAGTGATTGGATTTCCCCAGGAATGTTATTTAAATTGACTTGCGACTGGGATTCGCTTACCATCTTTCTTCTGATCTTTCTGATTAAAAATGGATGATGTCCATTAATGGCTAGCGCAGCCCCGCGGCCGTCCCAGAGCACGGGGCGGGGGGGGCGGGGGGAGACGGGGACCGACGGACAGTTCTGGGCAGATCCTTGGGGCTGTGAATATGGCACTCCACATGACCTCAAGAACAGATAGAGAATTCACCGGAGAGGCTTAGGTCAAAGAACCACAGAAGTATCCCCTGGGAGGCAGCGGAGCCCTCTGCCAAGGTGACTGTAGTTGGCCAAAGAGAGAATAGGGGGCACATATTTCCCCAGCGGCTCATCTGATAAGCCCCCACTGAACCCGAGGCACAAAGCATGGCTATGGGTTTGAGGGTAGAAGGAGGCCTCTTCCCTAGCGTGAAACACATCTGTGAAATGTCAAAGGGGAGTTGTAAGTGGTTGGCAACGTTCCTGAGCATTGATCTGCGTATAAGGGTCTTTCTCAAGGTTGTTCTTGTTTGCAAAGTTTGTCTTCAACGGGACTCTGTGTTCTCACTTAGAACAGGGAACGGAGGACCTGTCCTTGAAGTCACTACTCCGTGGGGATGGCCCTTAGTGCACGGGAGAGAGGACAGTTACCGCAGTTCCTGACCCATAAGCAACTTATCTGCTGGGTGGTGACCTCAAGGAGCGTCTCAGAGTGACTCCATGGAGAAGCCAGGAGCTTGCGCTTTTATTAAGGCAGATTGAGATATACAATTATCTTTTAGGGTTAGGATTTATTCATTTCTTCACCCCTTAAACACTAGGACCCTATAGAAAAACCAAACAGGAAATTCCACAGTCATCGAGAGAAAAAAATAAAAGCAAAGGAAAATATAGAGACCAGGAGGATTCAGATGTAGGCCAGATAAAAGCAGATTTCTCTCAGAGGAAGTCACACTGTATCTCCCCAAAAACCTTATGAACTAAGATTAGGGGTGGTGGTTTGATTTAAACAGGCCATTGCCCTGCCTAAATGAAAACATTTAAAATATTTCTGCTCCTGGGAACACCTAACTTTGCCTCATGCTCTAAAACAATCCTTTCCCCTTCTAGAGAAGCTTGGCACTGCCACTCAGACAAGTTACTTCATGTGGAACTCGGTTGAGCACAGGTCTTTCTTTCTAAGCTCTCCTAAAGCCACAACATTTCTCTGTGCCCTGGCCTATTTCTCTGTAGGGAGTCCTTAAACCTATTTGATAAAGCTTGATTATTTGATAAATAGCCAAACCTATTTGGTAAAGCAGTTTCAAATTGTAGTCAGATAAAGGAGTGGAAATGATTCATTTTTAAGCAATAAAGATTGCATTATTCTTTTATTCACCCCCCCTTTTTTTGCCAGATTTATATTGAATATTTTATTTTCTTTTTTTAATTTTTTTTTAAATTAATTTCTGAGAGAGAGAGAGAGCAGAGGAGGGTCAGAGAGAGAGGGAGACACAGAATCTGAAACAGGCTCCAGGGTCTGAACTAGCTGTCAGCACAGAGTCCAACGCAGGACTCGAACCCACGAACCGTGAGATCATGACCTGAGCCGAAGTCAGATGCTTAACTGACTGAACCACCCAGGCACCCCTACATTGAACATTTTCTATATTTGAGGAACTCTGCTAGATGTTTGTCATTATAGGGGGTAAAAAAGGATTCCTCCCCTTGCATAGAGTAAACCCAGTTCTGCACTCCCATTTGCCATTAAAAGGCATAAAGGAGAGACTCCACAAAGGGCAACAAGTGGCAGTTTTCCTCTTCGGTCATGACTTCTTCTTACTTTCCCAAAGAAAAAACAAATTAACAATTTTCAAGCAAGTTCAAGGATGGAGGCAGTTTATAGCTTGAGATGGGCTTTTGAGTACGAAGCTGAAAAAATGTAAAAACCTCTTTGAGTCTTTATTATCTGATCTTTTAGGATTTCTGCTAGTAGTGGTAGGAGCAATGACAAAAATAAAGACGGAGTGGTATGGTTGGTGATGCATAGGTGAAAATGTCTTACTGTGATTTTGAAATTCCTAAGCAAACAGCGTTTGAATGGTTTAATTTCTGTCTGCCTTTAAGGAGTTTGAATTTGTTTGCATAATATTAGGACAGAGTAGAATTTAGACAAGATCAACATAGATCTTGTATAAAATGAAACACTGGCAGAGTTAAAATGGATTTTTACTTAATTTTTTTCTTTCCAAATTGAAAGCCTCAAAATATCATCCATTAAAGACCCTCTACAGAAACTGGCGCCTCTGTATTTCTTCTCTGACCTCTCAGTCTCACTTAATTCATTTTTATTTGTAATGTGATTTTTTATGTACAACCTTTCGAAGGAACGAAAAGAAACACTATAGTTTTAAAAGCTCCAGAAAAGACATGATCTTTATTACTCAGCATCCTTATTCTTTATATTTGTTTATCATATAAATGAATGGGGGCAGACTTGGCTCACAGATAGACATAAATTCAAGTTAGTGAGGAAGATAGAATGTAGTTGTATGTTCCGTAGAACAACTGAAAGATAAATGAAGGTCATAATGTAAAAATTAAAAAGAAACCTAATTTTGTTGAAAATTGGCACCAAATGGTGTGTAAATAAATGTGTGCAAAAGAAAAAAACAGATGGAAGGGGGATGGGAACTGACTTTTATCCAATAAAAGACTGGTCTCTTGGAGTACGTAGCTTGACAGAAATTAAGAACATTAATTGCTTTATCTTGCTGTAGTGCTTAAATAATATTGTTTGAAAATTTTATCTTCCTCATTTATTTACACTCGGATGAATGAATGCCAAATTAGCCACACTTTTCAGCTTTTTAAAACAGAAGAAAGTAGGGGCGCCAGAGTGGCTCAGTTGGTTAAGCATCTGACTTCGGCTCAGGTCATGATCTCACAACTGGGTTCGAGCCCCGCATCGGACTCTGTGCTGACACCTAGCTCAGAGCCTGGATCCTTTTCAGATTCTGTGTCTCCTTCTCTCTCTGACCCTCCCCTGCTCATGCAGTCTCTCTCTATCTCAAAAATAAATAAAACTTAAAAAAAAAACAGAAGAAAGTAAACAGTATGCAACAAAACTGGCTGCCGTCTTACCTGTGCTTCTGGGAACTGTCCCAATAGCTTGAGAAAGACTGGGTGGCTTCATCATGCAACTTTTTGTTCTATCACGTGACACCGGGTCCGAGGGAATTTCTCTCTGATGTCCACTGACAAGGAAGTCAGCTTGGGAAACAATAGCTCTGCCCTTTTCATGTCTCTTCTTCAAAATGTCTAAACATGGGCATTTGGAACCTTGGAAACCATCCAGTTTGTGAGAACTCTTTATTCAGAGCATGCGGCATATTTCCTTGTTATTAACTTGTTATTAAAATTGATTTATTAACCTTCTCATTTTATAGTTTCCCTCCATTTGCAATATGTTCTCCCTGAGCAACAGTTAATTAAGGAATTTATTGTAAACAGCATCTATTTGCATCAAGGTGCCTATATAGAAATAATTTGTGATCTGAAATAATCTGCTTTGAAGTTTTTTTCAGATTCTTTGATTACTTAATAAATTTTTAATGAGGGCCCACTCTGAGTTAGGAGATGCGTATTCTGTTGTGGGGATTCTATAAAGTCAAACTCCTCCCTGTCCTTACAGAGGTTACTGGTGAGAGGAGAGAGAACAACAGACACTTATCACTTAAATTAATGAATCATTAATTCTAGCAATGATCAGTGATTATAAAGGAGTTTTAGCTTTTTTACCCTGGACACCTGATCTGAAATGGGGGTGTGGTGGAGGTGTCAGCAGGAGAGTTTTCCCTAAGAAAGACTTCCCTCCCTTGAGGGGGTGCCTCAGTGGCTCAGTCGGTTAAGCATCCGTCTCTTATTTTTTTTGGCTTTAATGTTTTATTTATTTTTGAGAGAGAGAAAGAGAGAGAGATGGAATAAGAGCAGAGGAGGGGCAGAGAGACAGGCAGGCTCCAGGCTCTAAGCTGTTCTCACAGAGCCAAACATGGGGCTCAAACTCATGAACAGAGAGACCATGACCTGAGCTGAAGTCAGACACTTAACCAGCTGAGGCACCCAGGTTCCCCAGACATCTGACTCTTGATTTCAACTCAAGTCATGATCTCACAGTTCGTGGGTTCAAGCCCCACGTCTGACTCTGCACTGACAGTGCGGAGCCTGCTTGGGATTCTCTCTCTCCCTCTCTCTCTGCCCCTCCCCTTCTCTCTCTCTTTCAAGAATGAATTTAAAAAAAAAAAAAAGCTCCTTAAGAAAAGACAAGGTGAAGAGGAAGGGTGCGTTCCAGGCAGAGGAAACTGCATGAGGACAAGTTTCCAAGGTGGGAACACCCTTCACTATCATCCCATGCTCGGGGGCAAAAACCTATGTAATTTCTTCCTCAACGTTGAGATTCTCTCCTAGATTAGCTTGAGGTAGAGTCAAGCCATCTCCTCCTGTTCTATTTTTAAACCAAATCTGGTTCTCTGCAGGGTCTATAACAGGTTGTGTGATTATGGTTACCTCTTGCGGTCCTGTTCAGTTTCTTCTTGCTGGAAGAAAGTTCCAGCAATGTTTTCTATCCTCTACCCCCACACCCCTGACTTGGAGTGGGGTTTGGATTTCCTTTCAGCTCTATTAGTTGGCAGCTTGCTGACAAAAAGGCTTCTTCAAGCCCAATGCCTGAAGAAGGAGAAAAATTGAAGTGAGATGTTTGTATATTTTGTTCAAATTAGGTGCAAAAGGAATCAGAAATCTTTCTCCCAGGCTTGGAAATTGGAAACAAAAGGTTGAGTACTTTCAAGACCTTATGAAAATACTAACATCTGCATTTGTATTTGATCTTTCAGCTTTTCAGAGCACTTCTGCGTGCATTGTTTGGTCTTCTCTGCACTACATTCATGTGCAATGGGCTAAAGTCATTCGTATCTCTTTTTCCAGGTGAAGAGAGGTTAGAGCCAGAGCAGAGGGGTGGCTGTGTTGAAAGTGGAATTCAGGGCTCCATGAAGAGGGTGAGTAAGCATCTTACTCCTTCAGTGACTTGGACGTGGCTCAGGGGGAGGCCCTTGGCTTCTCTCTGACAAGCCCTGTTTCAACGAGAGACCAGCCAATTTTTAAGGAACATGAGAGTCGAGCTGGACTGTATTCTAAACCATGAATACAAGATTCTTCCGAGGAGATAATTTCTGTCACTTTTTGGGTCATTTTCAGCAACACACTAATAATGGTTTAGGTAATATGACAGGCTGGCCCTTTTTGTATGCATTTCTGTAAACAAAAAAGAAATTCCCCTCCTTCATTATGTTCCATTCTTTATACATGAACTAAGCCATCCAGTGCTCATCAATATGCGAAGTTATATGCTTGGGAAAATAAGGCTATATTAGGTTCTGAAATGCAAAATGACTCTACAATGCTATTTGTGAGTGGCATAACCTTCTATATTTAAATTTTGCTTAATAGCAATTTATCAATTTCTCATGGCAAGCTTTCTCTTTCTCTCTCTCTCTCTCTCTCTCTCTCTTTCTTTTTTTTGCTGGAGATATAAAAACTAAACCACAAATATTATGAGATATATTTAGTGAAGCCAAGAAGATCTGAAATTAGAATTCCAGTTATATCAGCTGAATGAATTCATTCTCACTCATTCTTTTTTTAAATGGTCAGACTGTTGAAGTTAGAATATATTTGTCAGTAGGTTGATGTACCAGTCAAATGCTCACATTGGCAGAAAAATCACATAGCACGAAATGAATAAGGTGAAACATTTTTACACTCCATTATTTTAACTTGAAACTGGTAATATACCCTTTGCCTCCCTTTCATTATGAGAAAAACTTGGTGGAATACTTTCTTCTGAATATTCTCTGCACACCTGAATCGAGTGTGAAGGGCTTGTTCTTGCTTAGCACCCTGCCTGTGACTTTATAGCTACAGGGCAACAGGACTAGTGTCACTGCCTCTGAGCCTGCCGTTGATCCCTGGACGGGGCTGTGGAACACGTACCCAGCGTCCCACATCAAACGTTAAATTACACGGACAATGGTCTTCCAAGACACTTGCCTTAAAAGACTGTGAATATAGATCAAATATCCAAATTGTGTGTTAACAATTTCCATTGGAGATTTATCTGACTATGAATTTTAAAAGGGCCTTTTTGAGTATAATCTTAATCTTCCTTTTCATTTTGATTTTCCACCCCTTCCCTTCCTGCACCCTTTACTTCAATAAGTGACTCCCTGATGCGACTCTCCAACTCCCTGCTTTAGAGACATTGTCCCTTGCCTTTGGCTGTACCTTCCACCCGGAATTCTCTTTTCCCATCTCTGCAGGTCAAAACCAAATAAGATGCCACTCCAGTATCACTTACCCTTCGTAATTTATACTACTCACCCCCAAATCCACCTTCCTCATTTAGAAGTTGTCTCTTTCTTCTAGGAGTCCCCTTAACACCATCTCCCATTTGTGCCAATTATCGTTTTCTACCTCACGCTTTGGGAGGTTGTGTGCATATCTTAACCTTTGGGGTTCTAGAAATCAGTTCGTACAGTAGGCGTTGTGACTGTGCCTCTGTAGAACAGTGGTTTTCCATTTTTCTGTGTACTGGCACCCTTTTGACACCTTTGTGGGGCTCAGCTGAAGGGTTCCTTGGCGCTCACATTACCTCCCAACTCATCACTATGTTGTGTGAATGCAACTCCTCCAGCCTGCCTGTGCTCTATTCACAATTCATGAGGCAAACTTCTCAAATGTTCCTATCAGTCCGCCATCTTTCTATAGTCCTGGTTTGTTGTTGGGTCACTCTTCTAACCTCCTGCAGCAAGGTTTATCCTGCTGCACACAAGTCACGGGACCCACTCTGTTCACCATTCCATGGGATAGGCATCACCATATAGGTGTGGGGTTCAGGTAGAACCCATGAACTGATAGAGTTGGGAGCATGTCCACGAAGAGCTTCCAGAACTCCAAAGGGCCATGGCCACCATGCAAGAAACTGCCTTGCCAACTTGTACACAATAGATACTGAATGCATTTTTATGGAATTAATTTACCTTAGTTGGTGAACCTGTTTATATTTTCAACATGTACCCCTCTCCTGGGTAACTATTCCATGGTTTTGCTCAAGCCGCTATTTACAGCAATTTGCCTCCTAAAGGGCCCATATACTCCAGCTACTGGAAGACAAAATTTCACATTCATACTGTTACTACCTGGGCCAGTCTTGGGTATTTTTGCTTTAGATCCATTTCTCACCCTTCACAGCTCTGTCCTGTATCATAGAAGGGCTGATCCCTAGAGAGTATCAGGATTCTGGCAGTGTTCAACCAGTGGGAGATTGGAGAGGGGAAAAGGGGGAAGCCTGAGTGAGAGCCCTAGAGCTCTTTGATGGCTCCCTTCCATGGCTTCCGTGGACAGATTTGCTGTGGGTAACCCCAAGCCCCCAGGCTCCTTCCTTCCCATTGTTGTTAATCTCTGGACTGCTTCACGATCTCCTGAGGGTTTCTTAGCTCTTCCTGTGTAACCAGTTTCTTGTATTTAATTTAATTCCCTCTGTTTTAAATACTTAGAATGATTTATTTTCCTGGTTGGACCTTGACTGATGCAGTGGTCCTGAACCACCTCCTACAGCTCTCGGGATGCAGCGATAACAAATGACATGATTCCTCTGATTCTATAGAATGAAGGGAGTAGTGTTTCCCTCTCTGTTGCCTAAGACTAGGCCCATTTCTTCCACCCATCTACATGGAAAAGTTGCTAGTGACAGTAGACAGTGTTACTACTGCTATATGACCTTGAGCACTGAAGCTCTGAGTGTGTATTTTCCCCATCTGTAGAATAAAGGATATAATATCTACCTTATAGAGTAGTTATGAAGATTAAATGAATGGATATATATAAAGAGCTTAGAATACTGTTTGGCACATAGGGAGGTCTATGTAAGTGTTAGCTGTTTTTATTTAATGAAAAAGAGTGCATTATCTTTTCTTGCCTGTTAGTTTGATTTTGAAAATGGTGAAGTACAAAGCTAATTTGTCTTAGGGCTATCATGATTTTATTAGATTTGTAACTTGTCTTCCTGAATCAGCCAAAGACAAATGGAACCCATTAACTTTGTAGAATTTAATATTTGGCCCTGAGCTTTATCATTGGCAATGCTATAAGAATTAGCCACATAAATTTGTTACTGCATTTGGAAAATGGCTGGAGGCATTATGTCTCCAGTGAAATTCTCCCTTTGAGTGATTACTTTTAGAATTCAGTTCAAAAAAGCCTTGTTTTCCTTATGGATTGGGCGTGTTTAAACTTTCTTCTTTTTCATCATGGTAATTATGTAAATAGCCGTGAATCTCTTTTTTTGCTTCGGTTGCTGGGTAGCTCAGAACTAACTTTAAAGTTTAGTAACATTTGTGCTAGTCCCTCTTGTCCCCCACGCCCCCCATATTTATGTTTCTTCTTTATTATAGCCTTGGTTTTCTAATTCAGTTTATTTTTTGTTTGCATCTTACTCATATTTTCCCATTTATATTTATGTAATAAGTTACAACAAATCTTTCTGGAATAAGTTGTGATGTAAATAAATAACGCCAAATTTGTAGGATGTTTCGAGTATGCTGTGAGCTTTTCAGTGTTACTTTACATCACCAAATTCCTTTAGGATATAATCTCAATGTAAAAAAATTATACTCTTGGGCCACCTGGGTGGCTCAGTCAGTTGAGCAACCGACTTTGGCTTAGGTCATAATCTCGTGGTCAGTGAGTTCGAGCCTTATGTCAGGCTGTGTGCTGACAGCTCAAAGCCTGAAGCCTGCTTTGGATTCTGTGTCTCCCTCTCTCTCTCTGTCCCTCCCATGCTTGTGCTCTCTGTCTCTCTCCCTCTCCCCCTTCTCTCTCTCTGTCTCTAAAAATAAATAAACATTAAAAAATTTTAAAATAACAAAAAAAAATAAAACACTATACTCTTAGATACAATATGTCTTGAGAAGTTCAAGTGGTTTGGTCACTTGCCCCAGACGTTTTTATTTCAGAATCAATTATAATAGCCTTTACCAAAGTCTCACAGAGGATAAGTTCTATGTGATGTTATTGTTATTTGGAAAAATGGTTTTGTGGTCAAATAAGTTTGGGAAATGTCCAGTTACAGAAAGCCATATGAGCTTTACTACTGCAGGGTTTTTCAGAGCCTTTAATTTGTTAAGGTACATTGTGATTCTCTACAAGGGAACAACATAAGGTAGCATTTTCCTAACTTACGTGACTAAGGAACTCCCCCCACACTCCTCCACTGCCACTTTTTTCTTGGCTGAAACTCCAGTTAATATTTTAAGAAGCTAGGGTTCTTCAATATAGGCTAAATTCCCATGGACTGGGTTTGCCAGGGCAACAAAGCGAATACCACTTTTTCAGTAAGTCCACAAGAAAATCTGAAAGGGCTGTTCACCACCAATTAAGAACATTCCTTAGATTCACGAATCTTTTTATTTTTTAATTATTTTTTAAAGCTTATTTATTTATTTTGAGAGAGAGAGAGAGAAGGAGTGTGAGTAGGGGAGGGGCTGAAGAAGAGCAAAAGAATCTCAAGCAGGCTCCACACTGTCAGCATGGAGCCTGATGCCGAGCTCAAACCCACAAACCATGAGGTCATGACCTGAGCTGAAGTCAGACACTTAACCGACTGAGCCACCCAGGAACCCCTAGAATCATGCATCTCGAAGATTTCTTAATTTTATTTATTTTTAAAAAATTTTTTAATGTCTTTATTTTATTTTGAGAGACAGAGAGTGAGTGGGGGAGGGGCAAAAAGAGAGGAAGACACAGAATCCGAAGTAGGCTCCAGGTTCTGATCTTTCAGCACAGAGCCCGACGTGGGGCTTGAACCCATGGACTGTGAGATTATGACCTGAGCTGAAGTCGGACGCTTAACTGACTGATCCATCCAGGCACCCCAGATTTCTTAATTTTAAAAAGTTCATATTATTTTAATAATAAAATTAGAATATTCAGAAGAAAATGCACATTTTTAGTACTTGGTCCTCACTGTTTTCTGCTTCAAGTCTACTAGTCTGGACAGAAATATAAAATCAATGACTATGTCACTAAGGTGACATTTAAGTTGTTCAATATCATGGGGCCATGAATTAATCTTAGAGTCAGATTGAAAATGAGTCTAAGAATAGAGTTAAGGGGATCAAGCTGTGAATTATAAGAATTTCTTAAATGACAGACTTGGGAAATAAAAGTAATTGCTTATGAGCACTTTCCCATATATAAACCTCAAACATGAGGCACAATTTTATTAAGATTGACAAGGCTAATCTATAATTAAAGCAGTTTGGAAAGACATTTGCAGTGATTTACTTTTTTTTTGAAGCTGAACAAAATGGATACTGCTAAGTGGAACCATGTAATAAATACAGCATTCTGGCTGCTGGTCTTTATTTGGCTCCAGAGAACACTGGCTCCAGAATTCCAGACTTCTCAGTTTATGTGGACATTTATTCCCAGAGAGTCAACGTCCCTCTTCCAGCAATTTCCCTGTGATAACCAGAATCATAATAGCTAACACTTGTTTCATGCTTAACATTTATAAAATGCTTTGCACAAATATCATCGTGTTTGTTCTAACAAGATGGATGAGTAGAGTGTTAATAGGGACAGTTATGTGGGTGGTCAGGATCTGAAGCCACGGAGTCAGAAAGACCTGGGTTTATCTGGCTCTACCATCAGTTCTACAGTCTTGGACAGGTCACCTAACTACCCCAAACCTCAGTTTCCTCCTCTATAAATGGAAGTAATAATAGTAATAATTTATAAGGTTATATGAGGATTAAATGAGATAATTCAAAGTGCCTGATACATAGTAATGCTCAATAAATAAATTATTTTCGAAGATGTAGAAGAAAATGAGATTTGAGAGTGGTTTGTTCAAGGTCACAGGAAAATCAAGAGCTAAGATGTGAACTCTGATCTTGTTATTTCCAGTAGGTTTTGGAATCCCTGCCTGCCTGGTGAATTCCCTGCTGACCCCACCTAACAAGGCTCTAGCATGTAACCTACCACAGCGTCAGTAGAGAGGTTGTGCAGGGTGGTCTAAAGTACAGAGCTTTAGAATTAGGCAAGTGTGAGTTCATATCCAAGTGGTGCCATTTATTAACTCTGTGAAATTGGGATAATGGTACCTTGTCAGGATCATTGTGAGAATCTAGTGAGATGATGTACTTAAAGTAGCTGATACATGATAAGCTCTCAACAGATGTTGGTCATTGCTGAGAAGTGATGTGGAGTTAGGGAGTCTCTGTTTCAATCTGGAGAGAACAGGAGTCACTCCACTTCTGGCCCAGTGGGATAAAGACTTAGATTTGTACTTTATTCCTTCTACCAAGATATAAAGAAAGAGATAGAAAGGCTTTCTCATCCCCATTATTTTTTAACAACGTTGTTTATAAACTGTATCTGCATAATCCAAAATAAAATATTAAAGCTCCTTAATAGGCTCTTAAAAGTAACATTTTGGCAAGCTCTTCCGAGCATGTTTACTGCATCATGGTTTATAGTTACAGTAAGTCAATATATACTTCTAGATATAATTGGAATTTACACTTAAATATTAAATCCTTAAAAGAACATCAGAGAATGGATATTCAGATAATGCCCCACCGATGTTTGATATTAACTACTGTTGGTAGAGTAATATAACCATTTAGGTGTTACAGAAATGAATTCCATGAACTTGGCGAGGAGGCCAAGGAGGAGAAGCAGAGGCACTCCCCCAGGGCGAGGGGGAGCGGTCAGCTCTACCAAGGAGGGGAAATGTGAACTGGAGGGGGAAGGAGGAGTTAGGACAGGAAAAGACATAATAATGTATATTGTGGACAACAGATCTTATAGTCCAAACAATGGAATAAATGTGCATGTAATGGATTGAATGTTTGTGTCACCCTAGAATTAATATTTTGAAATCCTAACCCTAAATGTGAAAATGTTAGGAGATGAGAGCTTTAGAGGGTGACTAGGTCATGAGGGTGAAGTCCTCATGAATGGAATTAGTGCTCTTATGGAAGGGTCCCCAGAGAGCTCCTTTACTCCTTCTGTGAAGAAGAAATGAAAACTTGGCAATCTGCAACCCCAAAGAGGGTCCTCATCAAAACCCAACTGTGCTAGCACCCTGGTCTTAGATTTCCCAGCCTCTAGAAATGTGAGAAATAAATTTCTGTTGTTTATAAGCCAGTCAGTGGTACTTTGTTATAATAGCCCAAATTGACTAAGATAGCAAGGGCCTGAGAATACATATAAACTATAAAACTGAATAGGTCATTCAGTTCTTACCTGGTCTATGGCAATGACCATATATCCCTGTCTCTTGCCTCTCCTCTCCATCTCCAACCCACCAGTGTAAAAGTGGGTCGTCCAAATTTTTTCAATGTTGTGGCAGATAGTATTTTCCGAAGATAACTGCACTGATGGGTGTGTGTGTGTGTGTGTGTGTTCCATCTCATGTGCTCTTACGATGTGGCATTAACATGCGTCCCTAGTGGAGATGATGGTCCCTTCCTTTGAACCAACAGAGAAGTGACTCAGGATGACTTCCAAAGCTAGGTCATAAAAGCTCTCTTGGGACCTCTCTCTTGGGACACTTGCCCTTAGAGCAATGTTGTGAGAAACTCAGGCCACATAGAGAGGCCTTGTGTGTATGCTCAACTGACAGCCGTAGCTCGGCCCCCAGCCAACAGCCATCATCAACCACCAGACATGTGAATGAATGAGTCTTGTTGATGATTCCAGCTTCCTACCTTTGAGTCTGCCAGCCGAGGTTGTCGATATTGAGAAACAGAGCCAAGCCAGTCTTCTGTGCCCCATTTGAATTCCTGGAACCAAATTCTTATTGTTGTCCTAAGCCTCTAAGTTTTGGGGTGATTTACTACACAGCCATAGTAATCAGAGCAAATGTCTTTCTCTAGTTATTTCTGTGAATCCTTGGAGGCGTTTCAAATGTGTCTCATGAACAGTCTTCTCATGCTATTCATCTTTGTTTCCTGTGCAATGGTTTCTGCTTGGAGAAGTTGTGCAAGGCACAATGCCTCACTACTGTCACTATTGCCAGGACCCTGATGTGATTAGAACCAGGTTAGTATCATTTGGAAAACTTGCTATGGCAAGTAGCTGGGGAATCTTGATAGTTGTTTGAAATAAGCTGAAGACCACTGCCTATGCCATGATTTAGTGGTTTAGGCATGTGCATATAAATGCTGTTCTGTGTCCTTTTTTTTTCTTTTTACAAATAGTTTATTGTCAAATTAGTTTCCACATAACACCCAGTGCTCATCCCCACAGGTGTCCTCCTCCATGCCCATTCCCCCTCCGCTCGACATCCATCAGTCCTCAGTTTTTGTCAGCATTCAAGAGTCTCTCATGGTTTGCCTCTCTCCCTTTCCGCCACCATTTCCGCCCTTCTTCTCCCCTTTGGTCCTCCGTTAAGTTCTTCCTAATCCTCCTATACGTGCAAACATATGATATTTGTCCTTCTCTGCCTGTCTTATTTCACTCAGCATAACACCCTCAAGGTCCATCCAGGTTGCTACACATGGCCAGATTTCATTGTTTCTCATTGCCATGGAGTATTCCGTGGTATAGATAAACCACATCTTCTTGATCCATTCGTCCGTGGATGGACACTTAGGCTCTTTCCATGTTTTAGCTATGGTGGAGAGTGCTGCTATGAACATTGGGGTACATGTGCTCCTATGCCTCAGCATTTCTGTATCCCTTGGGCAAATTCCTAGCAGTGCTATTGCTGGGTTCTAGGGGACTTCTATTGTTAGTTTCCCGAGGAACCTCCACACTGTGTTCCAGAGGGGCTGTACCAGTTTACATTCCCACCAACAGTGTAGGAGGGCACCCATTTCTCCACATCCTTGCCAGCATCTAGAGTCCTCTGATTTGCTCATTTTAGCCACTCTGACTGGCGTGAGGTGGTATCTCAGTGTGGTTTTGATTTCTTTTTCCCTGATGAGGAGCGATGCTGAGCATCGTTTCATGTGTCTGTTGGCCATCTGGATGTCCTCTTTGGAGAAGTGTCTGTTCATATCTTCTGCCCATTTCTTCACTGAGTTGTTTGTTTTTTGGGTGTGGAGTCTGGTGAGTTCCTTATAGATTCTGGATATTAACCCTTTATCTGATATGTCATTTGCAACTATCTTTTCCCATTCCATTGGTTGCCTTTTAGTTTTGTGGGTTGTTTCCTTTGCTGTGCAGTTGCTTTTAATCTTGATGAGATCCCAATCGTTTATTTTTGCTCTTGATTCCCTTGCTTTGGGGGATGTGTCAAGTAAGAAGTTGCTGCGGTGGAGGTCAAGGAGGTTGTTTCCTGCTTTCTCCTGTAGGGTGTTGATAGTTTCCTGTCTCACATGCAGGTCCTTTATCCATTTTGAGTTTATTTTTGTGCATGGTGTGAGAAAATGATCTAGTTTCATTCTTCTGCATGTTGCTGTCCAGTTCTCCCAACACCATCTGTTAAAAAGGCTGTCTTTTTTCCATTGGATATTCTTTCCTGCTTTGTCAAAGATCAGTTGGCTGTATACTTTTGGGTCCACTTCTGAGTTCTCAGTTCTGTTCCATTGGTCTATGTGTCTGTTTTTGTGCCAATACCATACTGTCTTGATGATGACAGCTTTGTAGTAGAGGCTAAAGTCTGGGATGGTGATCCCTCCCGTTTTGGTTTTATTTTTCAATATTACTTTGGCTATTCGGGGTCTTTTGTGGTTCCATACAAATTTTTGGATGGTTTGTTCTAGTTTTGAGAAGTATGCTGGTGCAATTCTTGTTGGAATTGCATTGAATGTGTAGAGTGCTTTGGGTAGTAACGACATCTTAACTTTATTTATTCTTCCTATCCATGAGCATGGAATGTTTTTCCATTTCTTTGTGTGTTCTGTGTCCTTTTAAATACACAATTGGCTGCATGCTCGAGTGGGGTAGGAGGATTCCGTTGCAGTGGGGGGTAGGGTGGTAAAGTTCCATTCGGAGTATACACACTGCCCTTTTGGCTGGTGCCTATTCAGTGCTGGGATCTCAGCTTGCGTACGCCACAGTTCTGTCAGTAGGGACCCTCCAGAGACACTCTAGAGGGTGTGGTTTAGAAAATAAGAGGAGCCAGAAGACCTGGTATGTGTTTTAGCAAGAAGTGCCCGGAGATCTACTACCATTTCTGTAGTAGATTGGTTCAAAGGGGAAGGACTTAGAATCTTGTTTGAATGCAAGTAACAGAAAACTTGAAGCAATGGTGGCTTAAACAAATACGTGTTTTTATGTTACTCTCATGTAAAAGAAATCCAGAGAGGGGCAGCATAGAGCTGGTATGCAGTTCTGTGGTGTTATTTTGTTGCCCTAAGGTTATAATATATCAACTCTACCTCCAGATGTGATGACTTCTGAGTTTCAGGCAGGAAGAAGAAAGAAGGAGAAAATATTTTTTACAAAAATAAAGAAAGAGAGAAAAAAAATATTCTAGCTATCTGCTATTGCCTTAAGGAGCTTTCCTAGAAGTTCTACCTAAACAATATGTGTTTACACCATATTGGCTAGGATGAGCTGTGTACCCAGCCCCTAGTGGCAAGGGATCGGGGATTGTAGTTGGGCACATTCTAAACCTAACTAAACCACAACTGGGGGTCTGCTGGTAAAAATGTAGTGTCTAGGGGTGCCTGGATGGTTCAGTTGGTTAAGCATTCGACTTCAACTCAGGCCATGATCTCACAGTTCGTGAGTTCAAGTCCCATGTCAGGCTCTGTGCTGACAGCTCAGAGCCTGGAGCCTGCTTCGGATTCTATATCTCCTCCTCTCCTTGACTCTCTCTCTCTCTCTGTCAAAAATAAATAAACATTAAAAAAAATCAGAAGGATGCCTAGGTAGCTCAGTGGGTTAACCGTCTGACTCTTGGTTTCAGCTCAGGTCACAATCTCATGGTATCATGGGTTTGAGCTCCCCATCGGGCTCTGTGCTGATAGTGCAGAGTCTGCTTGAGATTCTCTGTCACCTTCTCTCTCTACCCCTCCCTCACTTGATCTGTCTCTCTCAAAATAAACACTAGCCTTGGAGTCGGAAGGATTCTGACTAATTTTAGGCACTGATTTTAAAAATGCATATAAAGTGTCCAGTACAACAGCTGGATATGGAACACTTGCAAAAAAAAATAGTTCCTCTTCCTCACTAAGGCCTCCAAGAGACCTTAGCTAGGGCCTTCAGAGTCAGGACCAATTAGTCTCTGCCACGTTCCTGGACTCTTTTGCACAAACAGGGAGGAAACCTCCCAACCATATTCTCAGCTAGAATGAAAGCTCCAAAGAATCTGAACCCTTTCAGGACAAGGGGAGACAAATAGAACTCCTGCAGCAGGATTGCAGACATCAGGGCACTGACCTCTCTGTAAGATGTCCAGGACTGTGTAGGCATATTGGGGGTACTTAATGAACAGTTCTGTGTTCAAAGAGGTGCTTAACTTAGGTGGTTAGCCACAGGATGTGGACTGCATGGGATACAGGGTAAGAGTTGTCAGTTGGTGGCAGGCTTAAAGGCTTTGAGGAGTTGCTTATTGTGACAGTGGAAACCATTTACATCAAGACACAATGGGTTGGATGCTTGCAGATGAAGAGGGAGAGGGAGAGAGTCCAAAACAAGAAGACTCCACAGATGCCATTTCCACAGACTAGACACCTGTGAAATAAGAGCTGAAGCTGTGGAATCATTTCAGGCTAGGATAGACAGGCACCCCAAAATCTGGGTGTGGGTGATAGAAGTTTACTTCTAGCCCTTAGAAAGTTCAAAACAGGTCCCAATTGGAGCAATTCTCCTTCAAGCAGTGGTTTGGGAACCCAGGGTGCTTTCATCTTAGGGTCTTTCATCAGCATTTTATCTGCTAACCTGTCTAGAGCCAGTGGAGAGGGAAGAGCGAGGAGGATGCTGTGTGGGTGGTTCTTGTGGGTCAGTCCCAGAAATTATGCACATTCCATTGACTAGGAATCAGTCGCCAGACTATGTCCTACTCCAGGAGAGGCTGGAAAGTATAATCCAGCTATGTACACTGGATTGACAGGGGGAAATGGAGTTAGTGAACAGCTAACCTGTGCCTGCCATGGAGATGATGAATAATGAAACCTTAAAGCCTGAGTGGATTTTTAAAGTCCCTTAACCCCCTTGAGTTTTGTTCCATTGCAAATTAAGGCAACAAGCTTTATAGACACTATGCTAGACTTTGTGGGAGACCCAAAAAAGAACTCAATCTCCTTTGCTCTCGTCCTTCCTCTCACCCTAAAGGAATGCAGGGTGTAAGGGTGGGGTGGAAAGAAGAAACAAGAGGAAGGGGCAGATGTGTGTATAATGGAAGGTGAGGCAGACAGACAAATGATTGCTTAGGGACAGGCATTTCAGAGGCATTTAATTCAAGTGTTAGTGGTTTATGGAAGTGTGAAGATGGTACTGTAAAGCCAGTAGCAGTTGATAATTATTAGCTTTAGACAAGTGGTTCTTAAAGTGTGATCCCTGGATCATCAGCATCAGGCTCATTTGGAAACATGCTAGAAATGCAAATTCTCAGGCCGTATCCCAGATCTGCTGAATGAAAACCTACAGGGGAGGGCTTAGCAGTCTGTGTTTTATCAAAACCTCCAGGTGATTCTAACACATAAAGTTTGAGCAACCTTGCTTTTGAGTATATCAGCTCTGTAGGTTATTTGCTTGCTTGTTTGTTTGTTTTGATATTCAGACCTGTAAGATATCCTAGACCATGGGTGCCCCAGGCTGACGCAGTCAGTGGAGTGTGTGACTCTTGATCTCAGGGTTGTAAATTCAAGCCCAACGTTGGGTGTAGATAAATTAAAAATAAAATCTTAAAAAAAAAAAAAAAAAGATATTCTAGACCGTGAAGGTTTCACCTGTCCTTCCCATGTTTATTTTAATGTTGTAAGATAATTTCATAGTTAAGTATCAGTAACATCTGAAACCTAAGGAAATTATATAGAGTTATATGGATTGTACTTTCAACAGCTTCTAAACTGTTATCTGTTAATAGTATGATAATTTTTGGGGTCACGAAAGCATTTAAACCTAAAGACCAGTGCTTAATTGCATGGCTGGTCCTTGATGGTGTTGTACACTCACTATTTCATTTTGGAACTGGAATTTTTATAAACCATGGCTTATAGATTCCTCACAGCACTCAGTATCAGTGGTACGAGGGAAATAAACAACCGTCCATCATCTTCAGTCACTGTTTGAGGTCGGAAGGACTCAGTTGTCCAATGTGTCTCACTGCACATCGTACCCTCATCCAAATTTATTGTCAGAGCAGAAGTCAGATGGCAGTGTCATAAGGGGGTACTGAGCCTCCAGGAAGAGGTTATGCCAGGTGAGAGAAAATGGTGGCTTTTCTGAAACACAAGAGGTCCTGAGAATCCTACCTCTACCACCACTGACTCTGAGAGGTTCTTAGTTTCTAGTTTTGTAAAATGAAAGAGCTGGGTTCATTCTGTAGGTCTTAACTTCTTTGGAGCCATGATCTCCTTGGGAACCTCTGGAAGCCCTCTGAGGTACATCTACTCCCAGGTCCACAAGCAAGCCCTGGGTTAGATGGTCTCTCTGAACCATTCCAGCCCCAGTCTTGTGCAAAGTTCTGATGTTTCTCTGAAATATGTAGAAAGGAAAAGTTCATTACTTAAATTCCAGAGAAGGAATTAAGAAATGTTGCCATCCTTCACAACTCTGCGGTTGTTTTAAGTCACATACTGTAAAGACCACCTTTAATCTAGTTTCATTAGTCTAGTTAATGAAATAACCATCATCTGGTAAAAATGGTTGGTCTCAGGATAGAGAAATGAGAAACTCAAAGTCGCCTCCAGATGGGAAAAAAAGCCAAGAGTTCATAATTTATTTATGAAGTAAAAATGAAAACCTTATGTTTTCTTTAAGTTTGTTTACATTTTTTATTTTCAACAGTGTTAGACAGGAGGCAGCCAATCAGAACTGGGGAGTTCTTCGGTAGTAATTATCCTCATCTGCTAATTTCTAAGTAGGAAAAATATGATTAAAATGAGTTTCTGCACAGCTGTTGATTAGGCATAATGGCAAAGTAATCATCATAAAGCTAATAATCAGAATGTAGCTAACATTTGGAAAGTTATTGTTGAGTAACCAGAAGGCTCTAAAAGCCAAAAACAACATCCAGCTAACTATAAAATGATACCTCCCCCTCCATACACACGTTTTTGTCTGCAATACAGCATCAATTCAACAGAGCAAATGAAAACCAGTTAATTACATCAATTTTGAGGTCAACTTTCAACAACTCAAACCCCCATGATAAACAAACCACAATATTGAAAGCTCTTTTGAAAAATCAATAAACAAACGGCCATCAGACTAGGAAAAACTTCAACACATTTAACAACACGTCAATAAATTCTAAACAAGCCTTGTATTTTGATTACTTTAAGCCCCTTGTTGCTTGCCCTTCCTGCCCCGAATATGCATTCCCAGTCTACTCAGGCAAGGGTATCTGTGGCCTGGTGGTACTACAGTCAGACAGCTGTAGTCGTTCTCTGTAATTGTACAGCTCCCCCTGGAAAACAGAGATTAATGAGATCACAAGGAGGACAACACATAACTTCAGATCTTGGTGATGATAACAAGGAGCTATTTAGGATGCTTGACAACAGAACCACTTTCTTTCTTATATTAGTTATCCAGAAGTCTAAAGTCAGTGGCATTAATGGAAAGTTGAGCTAATGTGGAGGCATTCCAAACAGAGTAAGAGCAAATGGGATTCTTGGCTTGTCTTTCATTGGGATCCTTACTGAAGACCATTGGACAAGATCTGTTAGGATTCTAACCACAATCCATTGGAAATCACAGGAGAGTCAAGGGTGAATGAAGATGAATAGATATGAGAGAGGAGTGGTTAGATGCCCAGTGGCAGAGACAATTGTGATCTGAGGGCAGATATATATTTGGGGTCTCAACATCCTTTGTTGTTTTCTCTCTACTTTGCCTTCTCTTACTTTTTTTCTTTTTAAATATTAAATTCCTTAGCTTAGAATTATCTCCAACTGCCCTGAGTGGAAGCACTGGATTTCCTCTACCAAATGAACTAGGATATTCCCCATGATGTCAGATTATTCTAGACAAACTTTCTCAGAGTAACCACCCCTACCTATATTCTAACATTCTTCTTTTCATTTTTTGCTTCAAAATAAATGTGCACTTTCAAAAGCCACTGAGCCCCATACTCTGGCCAACCACTGCTTTGGGACCATCCAGATGCTTTGCCATGTGATTTTATATTTGAATAGAAGAAGGCTGAATAAGGATCTCAAATTTATCTCTTTTCCCATCATAAAAGCATGTCAATTTACTAATCTTAATTCCTTAACAAATATCAGTCTTTTCAAGTGGCAACAACCCTACAATGCTAAAGCCAGTGCTTTACAAAGGCATTCACCACAAGACTCTACTTATACAGACACTCCACAAATTTCTGGTGTTACAAGTGTCAGTCAGGAGAAGAGGCAGTGGTCAAATATTTTAAACATGTTGAGATTAAGGAGTTGTCTAGTAATCCCTGAGATTAAGGAGTTGTCTAGTAATCCCTGAGATTACTTTGAGAAAAGGCAAGAAGATGTAGAAGGTCTGATTGGGAGAAGCACAGACAAAGAAGAAAGAAGATGGGAATTACAGTGGCCGCTGAATTAGCAGGGGATAGAGAGCATGGGCTCTCTTGAATAATGTAGGTCAGTGTTTTTCTTCAGTTCTGCTCACAAGTTTGGGCCTTGCAGCCTTCTCTGTATACAAGTGAAGCCAAGAATCATGGTTCCTCAGGACTAGATGGAAGTTCAGGCCCCTTCTTATTCTTGGTTCTGGGCCAGAATGCAATTCCTACCTACCCCCTTTACAGAGATGACTCTTCTTCCCTGCTCCTTGAGGGATTCCTGGAAGTGTGCCAGGAGGTATTTCTAGAGAATTTTGTGAGACCTAAACAAGGAAAATTACCCCATAGTTTTTTCCCTATCTCCTTCCTACCATATTTTAGGATCTCTCTATTAATGTCACTGTATAGAAGGCATTGAGGTTGACTAAGGTAACGTTACTATAATCTTGGGATATTAAGATTATTGTTTTTACTATCAGTCTTATAGAAACACTGGAAGCTTTGCCAAAGGATGCCCAGAGATCTCAAAACTACTTATTAAATCTTCGATTCTTTCAATCACCATATTTTAGGTTCTAGGTGGCCTCATTTCTCTGAATTTCCCAAATTTCACCTGCTATAGCCCAAATTAGACTCTCTGCCTCTCCTTCCCTTAGCATCACCAGGAAAAGGGTAGGAATTGATAATGCTGAAATATAAGGGGAGACTGCAGAAACTTACTTTGATTTAGTGCAAGAAAATAACTCCATGCACATTTTCTGCATAGTTGGTACTAGACAATTAAGACAGTTTGATGGGCTGAGTGGATCTCAGAAAGTAGCTCCTCTTTCTCAACCTTCTGTACCTTTACTGCTACTGGTGTTCTCAGCTGAGGATCTCATCTTCTATTTTATTAGGAAAATAGAAGCCAAACTTACGAGTCTATTGACAGAGGCTTGACTTCTCTCCTGATTCAGTAGAGGAAGTGCCCCATCTCCTCTCAAAGGTTAACCCCACATGGGCACTGACTCAAGTCCCCTTTCACCTTCTCAAGGACCTTGTCCCTTTGTTTCTCCTCTCTCTCCCCTGAATCTTGAACCTGTCCTGCTCTACTAGATTACTATCATCCACAGACACCCATGTTCTTAAAAACAAAAAATCACCTCCCTCAATATAAGTCTCTCCTGTTGTTTTCCCATTTCTCTTTCTTAGCATTGAAGGTAGGAATTGCAGTAGGGTCACCTGGAGAAGGTAGTAAGAGAAGAAAATAATTTAGTAAGCAGAACAAGTTAGATTTCTCACTGCACAGATGGTGGGTACATGAAGGCGAGTGTGAGCCAAGTGGGAGGACAAGCGTGTGTTCATTCAACGAACATTTAGTGAGCACCTACTATCTACCAGATTCTCTACTAGGTACAAGGGACATAAGGATGGCTAATACTTAGTCTCTTCCCTGTAAGTGTGGGAGTGTGGGTGTAGAAAGGAGACTTAGAGGGCAAGTGAGGAAGTGAAGGCTGCAAGAGAAGTAACTGCCCCACCCACACCCTGGCAGCATAGATTCTGGGGTTAGTTATTGAGAGAGACCGTATCTTTCAAGAAAGCTCCTGAGGTTTATTGAGCTTCTGTTCCATACAACTGTACTCTCAGCTCCCTCCCTTACACCCTTGAACACACTAGGCCTTTCACCTAGCCAGATTTGGCGAGGCAGTTTGGGATCTCGTTGGTAGTTAAATATTAGCACAGTTTTCCAAGATCCATAACCTTAAGCAAATAGCGAGGCCACAGGTGATTCTGTCAAAGTGCAAGCCCTGTGGGGAGCCCTTCCACAGCAAATAACATGACTTCTTGCTTAAGAGTAAAAGTGATTTAGGTGTAAGGCCATTATCAAACTAAGCAAATTGTCTCTCATTTTGTGTCCATGCTATAAAATTGAGACCTTGAGAAGGTGGACACTCTTTAAGACCTTTCGTGTTCTATATCATTTAAGAATGGTGTTGGGCTGTATCCAAAAGGAGATGTGACTGACAGTGGCTGAAGTAATTAAAGGGATTAATTTGTTTCATGCATCAAGGAATTCTAGGGTAGACAGGAGGACAGATACCACAGATCATGAAGACCCTAAGGATCCAGGCCCCTTTTCTTTTCCTCCTCTGCCATCTTTATGTTAGCATCTGGCTCTTATCTATTTGGTTATAATATGGTTGCTGCAGGTCCAGGCATGGCATCTGCAGTAAAGGAAGGAAGAAAAAAAAAGAAAGCAATGGACAAGATACCAAAGGGCATCCCAGCCAAGTTAGGGTCCTTTAGAAAACTTTCCTGGGATCTCCACTGAGGGAATTCCACTTCTTTTTCATGTGGGCTTCTTAGCTGCAAGGGAGTCTAGGGAGGAAATTATTTTAGTTTTCTAGTGTTTTTATGAGAAGAAGAGAAGGGAACACTGATCCATGAATGACTGGGTAACTAACAGTGTCTGCCACACGTCCCATGTAGTTTTCTCCCTGAATCAGGGGTTCTCAGCCTAGACATGCATTAGTGTCTCTGGGGAGTTTTTAAAATTAAAGGGCAGGTGGGGCGCCTGGGTGGCTTAGTCAGTTAAGCGTCCGACTTTCGCTTAGGTCATGATCTCATGGTTCGTGGGTTCGAGCCCCGCGTCGGGTTCTGTGCTGACAGCTCAGAGCCTGGAGCCTGTTTCCAACTCTGTGTCTCCCTCTCCCTCTGATCCTCCCCTGCTCATGCTGTCTCCCTCTTTCTCTTAGAAATAAATAAAACATTAAAAAAAAAAAATTAAGGGCCAGGCTACCCCCAGATCAGCTAAATTAGAATCTCTGGGTGGGACCCTACATCAGTCATTGTTAAAGGTCCTCAGGTGACTTCAATGTGCAGCCAGTGTCAGCAATCACTGCTACATCTTTGCTTTGACTAGCTTGAAAGAATGTCCAAAGCATCAATTTTGACCTGATTCTCCTTAGAAAGAAGTGATAGATTATAAAATGTTAGAGGTGGGCAGGACCTTAGTGATCATAGAACACAATACATTTTCTCAAGGTCAAATATATAGTCAGTGAACAGTTTGGGGTGGGATCATCCCCATCCCCCATCCCTGCTACTCATAGTGCCTCCATCCCCCAAGTGCCCCATCACATCCAAACAAATGCAGTGTGAACTATGTGGCAGGTTGGGAGAATTTAACCTTAATTCAATCAGCACTGAAGGTTGAGGAGAGCAGGTGACCTTGGGCTGCAGCTGTATTTTCACTTCAGTAATGACACTCAGCCTGAAATCTAATTTGGGATGAGTGTATAATTTCAATGTGTATTTAATCCACAGCTACTTCTCAGTAAATAGGATGCTGAGGGGCTTGAGTTATTAAGGCTTTCTCTATGTAGGCTGCCCTTAGTAATCTGCTCTCAGCACTGTTCCCTGGGTGTGTGACTGCCAAAATGGCCCAAGTAAACATCCCTCTTTCATCTGGAGTTCTGTCTTCCAAAGCCAAGCAACTGATCTGTCTGAACCTCTGGTGATGTCAATTAACACGGAGTTTTCTAGGCTGTGAGCATTGGAGACATCCATCCATGCTGAGGCTGAAGGAGGTAGAGTGACTGGCCCAAGGTCACCTAACCTATTAGTTGAAACATTGGGGCAATAGCATCAGCCTTTAGGAAAACATCAATTGGATGTTTTCATACAGCAGAAACCTAACAAATGCGAGCAAAGATACACTGACATCTAATAATTGCCCTCCAACTTTCCAGAATAAATCCTTAAGCAATTCAGAACCCCAAACAAACCCATCCTGCTGGACAGCTCAGCTATGGGAGGGAAAACAAATACATATTTCTATATGCGTTTCCTGAGTCAGTTGCTGAGTCAGGTGCCGCTCCAGAAGCCCTCTGCCAGGACCTAGCACGTGCCCAGCCCGTGTAGTTTGCTCTAGCTGTTTGTTGGTTTGAATTGATCCCTGCAAGCCCTATGCTTTGCTACTCATTATTTAGAACGCCTCTGCAGAACTACATTATTATCAGCCATGACACTTAGAGCAAAGCAACGAGAAATAAACTATCTTTGGGATTTATGTGAAAGAGACTTGTAATAGCTGGAAGTCATACATAGACTGATGAGTGTTTTACGGTAATGTGCTCTCAAGTTCAATTTCTTAAGTTCTCTAGGTGACGCAAAATGATTGATTCTGAAAATGAACACTAAAGAAATAAATTGATCCCTTTCAAGTAAGCAGACCATTAATTCTTGACCTTAAAATCTCTAAAATGTTTTAAAAGGAGTTGACTTAGCAGTTACTGCATTTTATAGAATTAACTCTTTTTTCTTCTTTTGTTAGTATATTATCTTAGCAGGGCTTATCCACAAGCCCCATAGTTTCTAGAAAAATAGGATGGAGCTGACTATGTGCCACACATGCAACACAGGTTGAAGGAAGGCATAGTAGGGGGAATAAAATCCACAGAAAAACTCAAAGCTGCCTTCTAGGCTGCCTTAGATATTGGAGGGTTATTTTGGCTACCGTTCTAAGGGAGGCTGACTCTGTCCTTCAGCAATCCCCAAGGCAGTTTGATTTGACCCACCATGGCACAAGCTTGGGTTGTGCATATCCAGACTGACTGGGTTGGCTTTACTCTTTCTGGAAACTTCTCCCAGCTGCCACTGCGGAAGCGTGGGTGTAGGGGCCTAAACGTTATTCATTCACTAATTCACTCATTTATACATTTATTTGGCTAATGTTTAATGGTTGTCTGCTATGTTAGTGGGTCTGCCCCTAATGTTTGTCAGGCTCTGGATGAGAGAATAATTGGAGGGCCACATGCCATATGTCTAAATTTTAAGTTACAAATCTAAATAACACACTGTTCAATAATATACCCTTAAAATGACCAGGGAGACCAGATTCAAATGTATAGTTCTAGGGCTCCTTGGAGTTCTGCATTAAAGCTCGGTGGCATGGAGAGCTTCCTCACCATCCTCCTGCCTCTGGCCCTCAGCGGGAAGCCTCCCCCCTACTCCCCTCCCACCCTGCCCTGCTTGCCTAGGGGTCTGAGGAGCCTCAGCTACATATGCTTCCCCTTGGCCACTCCTCACGCTTCAAGGCCTCATAGCAGTATTGTGATCCGCTGTTGGGAATATAAGGCCCACCCAAGCCCTGGAAGTGGTTTAGGGCCATGTGGCCAAGGAATTCCCAGCCCTGGAGCACCCACAGTGGGGTCTCAAAGAACAGGCAGTAGCTCTGGGTGGACTTGGCCCTGTAGCCTCCTTACCCTGTGGGGAGGGCATAGCTTCAAGGGCCCGGTGCAGGTCCTCTGGCCATTGGTCCAGGGCCCATGGCAAGGGTCATAGCTATGGACTCTGAGGATGGTACTATGTGCCAAGTGCTGGGAATCAGCGGCAAAGATGATTCCTGAGGCTCCTTGCCCAAATGAAGGAGACAAAAATAAACAAAATGATTGAGGAAAGGAATATGAAGGCATTGGGCTGGATGATGAGATGCAGAGTGACTGGTGAATATTGTTCCTTTAGAGTAACCAGGAAAGGCTTCTTAGAGGCAGTGACATGTACAGTGAAGTGACATCTACTCCCAAAGATATGGATGTGCTTTCTAAGCCAAGGGATCACAGAGAGTGCAAAGACCCAGAGGCAGGGAAGGGATAGTTTGTCTGAGGAACAGGAAGGTGGCCAGGCATGGTGGCAAGGGGAAGTGAGCTGTGTTTTTCGAGATCAACAAGGGCCATGGCATGCCTACTGAGAGGAAGGAGACATGGCTTAAGACTTAGAAAAACAGCTGGAGGCTTGAGTTCCCCGTTTAATTATCTGCTGTCCCCGAGCAAAGCCTGTCCCCTGGCTTCTGTCACCTTACCTGTAAACTCAAGATGCCTCCGAGCGCTGCGGGAGGACCAGATGGGACGCTGCAGCTCCAGGTATTAGACACTAAGTAACTAAGCAGTGATGAGCCGGGATAGGCTTGCCTGAGCCGTTTCAGGAGCTGTTGCTGGGAAATGTTTGATAGTCACAGGGAGTGTCTTGTTGCAGCTTAAATGAGGGATTGTTTTTCAGGGAGGCTCTAGGCCACCCCCATACCTCCCCTCCCGGAGGGGCTGTGAAGCCCACCTCCTGTACTGTGTGATCTGGGAGAGAGAGGATGCCTTGCAGGCTATGGAGCCAACACAGTTTGGACACAGTGGCCCTTCTGCCATGCTTCCTCTCCTGTCAACAAGTAAAACCCAACCTCCCCCAGAACATTCCCTGGCCAGGAGCTTAAGCAATGAGTAAGGCTCAGCTCTAGGGGTTCTGACCAGATGTCAACAGCAGCTTTGGCACAAGAGCAGCGTGGGCCCACCAAGTGCTGACTGGCCAGCCCCAGCACTGAGACTGTTAGCCCAACCGCTCTCGGCTAAGGATGCTGCTTAGTAAGGGGAACCAGAGATCGACATTAGACCCTTGTTTCTTTTATAGGTCATTGTCTATACTTTGCCTTGAAAGTTACCTATTATCAGTACAGACTGCGAGCTCAGTCATTTCCAAAAGATCCTTCTGCCATCTTGACAAGGTCTCAAGTTAAAGACTCCCTGGTGGTGTTGTGTAATAGTAATGATTTCAACAATAACTATAACTACCATTTGTTGACCACTTACTGTATGCCAGGGCCCGCATGAAACACTAGTCTCACAACCACCCTATGAGGGAGGCAGTCCTTATCATCCCACTTTATAGACTTATTATCTCATTTTGCAGAGGAAGTGGGAACTTAAAGAGATTGAGTAACTTCCTCAAGGTCATGCACCTGGGATTTGAACTTAAGTTTGACTCCAAAGGAACACTTAATCACAGTGCTATAAAAAACCACCACCACCATCATTATTAATAACAACATTATCATCACCAACATCAACCTCACCTTTTTAGCAGAGTTTTGCATATTAAATTATTTAATATTTATAACAACCTCATGATATAGATATTATTGTCCCCCTTTTGCAGATTAGGAAACTTGGGTACAAAAAAGTTAATAAAATTAAGTCTCATTGCTTGGAGGTAGACAGTTTTTAAAATAATCATCTATCATCCAGAGGGATCAGCAAAAGCTGGATGACATGAAGCATCTTATCCAAGGTCACACAACCAGTAAGTGGCAAAGAGGGGAAGAAACCTGAGGTTTATTTGTCTCTAGACTTGAGCCACCTTGACAAAGAGCCCCCAGTCCATATTCTAGGGCCCAGAGTGGGAAACCCTGGTTGGGGGTAAAATCATTTTCATGGGGCTCCTTCCTGCCTCAATGTGCTCTGTATGACTCGAACACTTGGGGAACTGAAGGTCCTATGTTATTGCCCAGGCTCCCTTTGCAGGGCTAATTTTAACAAGTATCACCCAAGGACAGAGGAGGAGAGAAGAAAAGAAGGCCCAGGAACCAAATGATCAACAAACTGGATAATTTAACTAATTCAGAACTGTCACTTTTTGAGAACTATCAGGCAAGAACCTCCTGCTGGTTACATCAAAACTGATAGTTGAACCTTCAGGCTAATTTTAACTCAATTCCAGTGCTTGGGCAAAATCATCTTTAAAAAAAAATTTTTTTTCCCCAAATGGTAGCGACAAACCTAGCATTTTCCCACCAGCAAATGTGAACAATTGAAATTGTATAACTGAAGATTTTGGTCCATTAATGATAGTAATGATAATGACGTTCCACTTTACCTTAAGGCGATAGTTATAACGAGAGGCACTGGGTGAATAGAGACCATTTGTTTCCTTCCTTAATGCCATAGGTTTAGAGTAAGTGTATATGACATGCCGATCCTTGACTTAGGCAGTGAAAACCCATGTCTGAATGTGGTTTATGTTCCTGTGGGGAAGTAGATGTCAACCAAGTACCATACAAGTGACTTTCAAAATTTCAGAAGTCACAACTTTTGACTATCTTGTCACAAGTTGTAACTATCTTGTCTCCCTCTGAGCAGTGCAGGAGGACCAGATGGGACGCTGCTGCTCCAGATATTAGACACTAAGTAACAAGGCAGTGATGAGCTAGGCAGGACACCTGTGTCTCTAAGGGGGACCTTCTATAGAATGGAAGACCAGGAATGATAGTCTGTTGCGACGAAGGAATAAAGGGAATTGGCAAGAGGTGGGAGGTAGGAGGAGGGTGCAAGTGGGCTGGGGCCATGTTTGCAGAGGCCCTAAGACAAGAACTTGGGAGTGTGGAGGACAGAATGAAGGAAGCAGTGGGGCAAAAGCCTGGAGTTAAGTAAGGGGCATGTAAGCCAAGTTAAGGATCTTTCCTTTGAGCCTAATAGTAAAGCCACAAGTGCAGAGAAGTGTTATCAGCAGAACCCATCACATGTAGAGACAGACTAGGTGAGATTTTGGAAGAGAGGGACATTTCCAATGTTCTTTCCTCAACTCCCTTTCCTCACAGTGTCTGAAATCTCACCACTAATTGCAGTCACTTTATTCTCCCACAGTCCCCTGTTGGGGTGCAGGAAGTATTCTAGTACTACTGAGAGCAGGGGAGGGCGGCCATTCTGAAGTGATGGTAGCTAAGGGAAGCTTTAAGAGCAAGGGAAGCTTTTTCCCTGGGGAATTCTACCAGACGTTTAAAACAGAATTAATTCCAATTCTTCTCAAGCTATTCCAAAAAATAAAAATCGAAGGAAAACTCCCGGATTCATTTTGTGAAGCCAGCATCACTCTGATTCACAAGCCCGACAGAGATCCGGCAAAAAAAGAGAACTACAGGCCAATATCCTTGATGAATACGGATGCAAAAATCCTCAACAAGATCCTTGCAAATTGAATCCAGCAGCACATAAAGAGAATCATCCACCAAGATCAAGTGGGATTCATTCCTGGGTTACAGGGCTGATTCAACATTCACAAATCAATCAATGTGATACATCACATCAATAAAAGAAAAGATAAAAACCATATGATCCTGTCAATAGATGCAGAAAAAGCATTTGACAAAATACAGCATCCCTTCTTAATAAAGACTCTCGAGAAAGTTGGGATAGAAGGAACCTACTTAAACATCATCAAAGCCATCTATGAGAAGCCTTCAGCTAACATCATCCTCAACGGGAAAAACTCAGAGCTTTCCCCCTGAGATCAGGAACAGGACAGGGATGTCCACTCTCACCACTGTTGTTTAACATAGTGCTGGAATTCCTAGCATCAGCCATCAGACACCAAAAGGAAATCAAAGGCATCAGAATTGGCAAAGAGGAAGTCAAACTTTCACTCTTTGCAGATGACATGATACTCTACATAGAAAACCCGACAGACTCCACCAGAAGCCTACTAGAACTGATCCAAGAATTCAGCCAAGTTGCAGGGTACAAAATCAACGTACAGAAATCGGTTGCATTTTTATACACCAACAATGAAGCAACAGAAAGAGAAATCAAGAAGCTGATCCCATTCACAATTGCACAAAAAACCATAAAATACCTCGGAATAAACCTAACCAAGGATACAAGAGATCTGTATGATGAAAACTATAGAAAATTTATGAAGGAAATTGAAGAAGACACAAAGAAATGGAAAAACATTCCATGCTCATGGATAGGAAGAATAAATATGGTTAAGATGTCATTACTACCCAAAGCACTCTACACATTCAATGCAATTCCAATAAGAATTGCACCAGCATACTTCTCAAAACTAGAACAAACTATCCAAAAATTTGTATGGAACCACAAAAGACCCCGAATAGCCAAAGTAATCCTGAAAAATAAAACCAAAACGGGAGGGATCACCATCCCAGACTTTAGCCTCTACTACAAAGCTGTCATCATCAAGACAGTATGGTATTGGCACAAAAACAGACACATAGACCAATGGAACAGAATTGAGAACTCAGAAGTGGACCCAAAAGTATACAGCCAACTAATCTTTGACAAAGCAGGAAAGAATATCCAATGGAAAAAAGACAGCCTTTTTAACAGATGGTGTTGGGAGAACTGGACAGCAACATGCAGAAGAATGAAACTAGATCATTTTCTCACACCATGCACAAAAATAAACTCAAAATGGATAAAGGACCTGCATGTGAGACAGGAAACTATCAACACCCTACAGGAGAAAGCAGGAAACAACCTCCTTGACCTCCACCGCAGCAACTTCTTTCTTGACACATCCCCCAAAGCAAGGGAATCAAGAGCAAAAATAAACGATTGGGACCTCATCAAGATTAAAAGCAACTGCACAGCAAAGGAAACAACCCACAAAACTAAAAGGCAACCAATGGAATGGGAAAAGATAGTTGCAAATGACATATCAGATAAAGGGTTAATATCCAGAATCTATAAGGAACTCACCAGACTCCACACCCAAAAAACAAACAACTCAGTGAAGAAATGGGCAGAAGATATGAACAGACACTTCTCCAAAGAGGACATCCAGATGGTCAACAGACACATGAAACGATGCTCAGCATCGCTCCTCATCAGGGAAATACAAATCAAAACCACACTGAGATACCACCTCACGCCAGTCAGAGTGGCTAAAATGAGCCAATCAGAGAACTCTAGATGCTGGCGAGGATGTGGAGAAACGGGCGCCCTCCTACACTGTTGGTGGGAATGTAAACTGGTATAGCCCCTCTGGAACACAGTGTGGAGGTTCCTCAGGAAACTAACAATAGAACTCCCCTAGGACCCAGCAATAGCACTGCTAGGAATTTGCCCAAGGGATACAGAAATGCTGAGGCATAGGAGCACATGTACCCCAATGTTCATAGCAGCACTCTCCACCATAGCTAAAACATGGAAAGAGCCTAAGTGTCCATCCACGGACGAATGGATCAAGAAGATGTGGTTTATCTATACCACGGAATACTCCATGGCAATGAGAAACAATGAAATCTGGCCATGTGTAGCAACATGGATGGACCTTGAGGGTGTTATGCTGAGTGAAATAAGTCAGGCAGAGAAGGACAAATATCATATGTTTGCACGTATAGGAGGATTAGGAGGAACTTGACGGAGGACCAAGGGGGAGAAGAAGGGCGGAAATGGTGGGGGAAAGGGAGAGAGGCAAACCATGAGAGACTCTTGAATGCTGACAAAAACTGAGGACTGATGGATGTGGGGGGAGGGGGATGGGCATGGAGGAGGACACTTGTGGGGATGAGCACTGGGTGTTATGTGGAAACTAATTTGACAATAAACTATTTGTAAAAAAAAAAAAAAAAAGAGCAAGGGAAGCTTTAAGAGCAGACCCCACAATGCTTGAAGAAAGCAGGTGGCGCTGGGTGGGTACCTCAGTGTGGAGGGGAAGCCAGAACAGCAAGGGAAGGGCAGGGCTGTGGGCCTACTGTTTTCCCCAGAGAAGCCTTGACTGACAGCTGCACTAATTGTGAATTCCACTGCTGATACATTATCCATACGGCTGAATTGATAATGCTTTGGCTGCTAAATGTTTTATGACTAAAGACTCCCACGGTGAAGGCAACCAATTAGGGACCATGACGGAGAATCCGTGGGAGCATACTCTACTGCTCTCCTGGTGGGCACGGCTGTGTGTGGATCCTGTGCCCTTCCTGGGCACCCCCCTCTTCCCACCCTGCTCTCAACACTGAGGGAAATCCCTGCACCTCACCCCCCACCACCTGCCTCTTCCAAGGGGTGGTCTTTCATGCAGCCCCTCTCCCTTCCTGCCCCTTGAAGCCTCATGCTCATTCCTGAAACCAATGCCACCCAAAAGGGCTTTATTTACAATAAACCCCTCTTTACCCCAGATTCATAACATTCATATGTTAGTATCTGAGAGCTGTGGCACTGAAGTGTCATTCATTCACTCACTCATTTATTCTAACAAATAACATTCATTCAATACCCACTATATCTATTTAAGCTAAACAGACATCTACCCCATTAGTCATCATTTCACTCCTGGGTGTTTATGTTTATAAAAACACAAGATGGGAATGTCTGTGGCAGCTTTATTGGTAATTGCCCAACACTGAAAACAAACCCAGATGACCATCAAGGTGAAAGATTACCCAAATTATAGTATATTCATACAATGGAATGTCACTCAGCAATTAAAAGGAACAAATCACTGCTACATGCAGCAGCATGGATGAATCTCAAAGACATGTTGAGCACAGCAAGTCAGAGAGGAGAGACTACACACAGTATGAGTCTATGCAGAAGTTCAAACACAGACGGAACAAATTTGCGGTTTAAAATGTCAGAATGCTGGTTGCCTCTGGCAGAGGAAGCCATTCACTGGGAAGGAGCATGGGAAGCCTTTTGGGGTGATACACTTTTTAAAAGCTTTGACCCAGGAAGTGCTTTCACGGGGGTACCCGTATATAAGAATTCATCACTCTGTACACTAAAAATCTGTACACTTTACCATAGATAAGTTATGCTTCAGTTTTTAAAAAATGTCCATCAAGGCACTGTGCAGCGAGCTGAGCCCAGCTGTTTCAGGCTGACATTGCTGGGAAGAGTCAATGGCTTGGGAAGGGGGTCTGGAGAGTGGCTCCTCCCTAAGGGTCCCTAAGGGAAACAGGCTCTCTGTCCTCTGGCAGCTGTACTAACTTTGGTGGACAGAGGATAGTTGTTGAGGCAGAAAGAAAAGGTTTCTGGTGGTCACTGCTGAGGGCCTGCAAGGAAAACCTATCCGGCACAGAATGGAGGGGGACTGGAGGGGACCTCTGGGTGGGAAAGAACCTCGCTTCCCACAGGAGTGGGAAGACCAGCGCGGGCATGGACAGGTGAGGAGCAGCAACCCGCGGAGCTGCAAGAAAGGAGGTCACCTTACCAGGAAGATGACATAGGGAGGAGCAAAGAGCAAAAAGCAACTCTTTTTTACTTTTGGATGTGTACGTACATGATTTCACTTACATCTCATAACTCTTAGCCCCATTTTATAAGCAGGAACCTGAGAGCTCAGAAACTTTAACTGATGTGCTGAAGGTCCCTCAGCATTCACCCCAGGGCCATGAGACCCAGTACTCACCCCCTACCCACTGCAGTCTCTGCCCTGGAGTCAATTATGTGTGTAACCAGTTTGATTGCTGATTATTCAACCCATGGGGGCGGGGGGGTGCCTTCCTAAAGTAGCTTTGGTTTTCCAAAATCTGTCCCCAGCAACACTCTGTGCTGGACTGAAGGCTCTCTTTCATGGCATCTCAGTCCACTTCTTTAACTGCATTATTTCAGTCATTAATATAGTGAGATCCAGTTTTAAAAAGTCAGTTCTGTTTGTTTTAGAACTTCAGCCTCATATTTGATTCAAATCTTTCCTCCTTTCCTAAGCCCTGGTTAAGCTTGTGGCTCCAGGTAGCCTGAGTGTGGAGGGGTAGGGGTTTGCTGCCTTTACTGCCCACCTCCTCTTGCTATGTGTCTGTGGAAAAGGAAGACCATCTCCTTAAGCAAGAGTCTGCACCAAAGTTTGGTCGCCTTCCTGATTGCTGTCACCGCTGACCAGTTTCCCTGTCGGCAGTCTCTTCCTCTTCCCCTACACCCCCCACCCCCATGGCACTCGATCCATGGCTTTGGTGGCACCTCTAAGACATGCCGTTCCCTAGGCTCCTTGGCTATGCAGGTCTCTTTATTCCACACTCAGCAATCCGGTAACCCTGTAGCCCTAGTGTTCTCCTCCTAGACTCCAAAACTGGCACCTGAGGGCTTGGATCAGAGCCCTCTTTTATCTGAGACCTGGGAATGTGAGAGGTATGCTTGCACCCTCTCCAGTGCACCTGTCCAATTTGCATGCACTTGGGTAGGAGCCTAGTAACCAAGCAAATAGCCAAACAAAGCACAAGACATCAGTCCTCCTTTCTGGAATAAAACCCAAATTTTATGAGCAAGCAAATTTAGAACCTCCTTTCTAAATTTCAGTGTTTAATCGGGAATCCCTAAGAAACAAAACAGCACCCACTTTCTCTTCCCTCTAGGGTGGGGGAAAGTGGCTTATCCTCATGAATACAGTTCTCCCTCCAAAGGCAATCTCCTCCTCCACACTCCCAAGCCTCCTGTTTATTGTATCTCCACCATAAAAGCCCAAGCCAGTTCAGCTACTGGGGGTGTCTCTTGTCTAGAAGGGAGCCTTCTTTGAACTAAGTCCTGGAGAATTTAGTAATTGTATCAATGAGGTCTCTACCTGAACTAGTCTCTATCGCAGAACTAGTAGGTAAGCTCCAGGGGCAGGAAAACATTTCAGTCCAAATTTCCACCAGCTCATAGTTACAAGCTTGTCACTGTAAGCCCTCTGTGTGGAAGCCTATGTTCCTTTCTGAGGTAGTAAACTACTCAACATACTACCTAGCTTAGGAGATGCCAACCCTCCAGGAAATTTGTCCTGTCAGAAAAGTCCTTCCAGGCCCCCTAGGGCAGTGACTGAAAGAGTTAGTCGAGGTAGGGGTGATGGGTGCTTTCTGTTTGGAAACAGCTGGCAGAGAGGTGAGGATCAGTGTTTTGTTATTCATTTCTTGGGACTCATGGGACAATTGTGGTTATTATTGCCCCAGATTTATGGCATGAAACAATGACCATTTTCTTATGCGCAAAGATTCTGTTTGCCAAGAATGTGAAATGGGTACACATGCAGATGGATTTATTCTGTTCCACATGTCTGAGGCCTCAGTTGGGGAGATTGAAGGCGGGGTGATCTGAAGCTCCCACTCACATATCTGACGCCTCGGTGGGAGGACATGAAGATGTTAACTGCCAGTCGGATATCTGCATGCTTCATCTCCATTGGCTTGCACATCCTCACAGCATGGCTCCTTTTCGTAGCTTTTCCTTCTCAGAGAAGCTGGACTTCTTACAGGGTGGGTTAGAGCTCCAGGTGTGAGTCACTTGCCTTCCCAAGTCACAAGCCTTCCCAGATCCAAGGGGAGATAAATATGAAAAGGGAGCTACTGTTGTCAACTTTGGAAAAGTGTAACCTATCCTAGGAGCCCATGTGCTCTCTCCAGCCTTTGCATCTCAGATTCCAACGGTGGCAGGAGAGAGAACCCTTCATCTCCAGACACATGCATATCCACTAAAAGCATCAAGGACGGAAATACTGCTTCATTTTAGTGAATGAGTGATTACTGAGGTGCTTTAGAGTGTCAAGAATAAGAATTATTGTCCAGGCTTGTTTTCCCAGTGTTCAGTGCTCACAGAAGGAAGATTTCCCACAGACTACTGGTCGCAGTGTCTCCCTCCAAGGTTCACCTCAAAGATGAAGGCATCGGAGGGCAAATTCATAATTTTGTGACTCTCCTTTGCCAAAAGGGCAAAGAACTCTCACAACATTATTTTGAATGTCTCCAGTGGGATGGCAAATGTCTAAATTTCCTGGTGCCCTTGCATGTGGTGATCAGGAGGGGGGCATCCATAAGGGTCTGTGGCGCTAGGGCTAAAGCAGAGCTTTTCCCTTTGAATCGTGGAGTTGCCAAAACTAGAAAGTGACGTTGAGCCAGAGAAGAGATGAGGTCCAGGCAACCACAGTGGGGTTCCAGAGAAGAGGGAAAAACTATGCATCAAAATTGTGATTGAGCCTGGCATCTGAGGGATAAAGAGGAATAAGTTGGGGAGGAAAGGTCTACCATTGTGCTGTCCAACACAGTAGCTGTTAGCCACATGTGGCTATTTAAATTTGAATTAGTGGGGTGCCTGGATGGTGCAGTCAGTTAAGCCTCCAACTCTTGATTTCAGCTCAGGTCATGATCTCGCAGTTTGTGAATGACCACATTCAACTGGCTTGTTGTACAACCATGAATAAGACTCCTAGGCACTCTGGGCTTCAGTGTGTTTAGCTGTTAAATCCCAGCTGTAGACATCCCAGCTCTTCTTGTGTGTCTATAGTTTGGATGTTTAAACTCTGTTGTTATCTTTATTAAAAGAGCTGTCCTGTCATACCTCAGAGTTGCCATGAAAGTGGAAAATAATCAGGGAGAGCAAATGGGTTTCATGTCATGAGGCAGGTTTGATTAGTTGGGAGAACATGCTCAGAAAACTCCACTGGGGGGTGCCTGGGTGGCTCAGTTGGTTTAAACAAGACTTTGGCTCAGGTCATGATTTAACGGTTCGTGGGTTTGAGCCCCACATCGAGTTCTGTGCTGGCAGTTCAGAGCCTGGAGCCTGCTTTGGACTCCGTGTCCCATCCTCTCTCTGCTCCTCCCCTGCTTGTGCTCTGTCTCTCTCTGTCTCTCAAAAATAAGTAAATGGGGAAAAAAAGGTTTATTTTGTTTTGTTTTGTTTTTTAAAGAAAGAAAACTCCATTGGGAAGAGTTTGGAAGCCCTATCCAAGTTTGGATGATTAGCAATGTCTGCCACAAGGATGGATCGGTGGAGGTTTATAAACCCCCTTCCCCAACACCCATTCTAAACACTTTCTCTCTTGCTCACATCTACTATAAGTATTGCAGAACCTAAACATTTCCCTTCATAGCTTTCCTTGCAGTGAGGAGTGGCCTGTAACTCAGTTCCTGTCTGGATACGTGTTTGCAGCCATTTTGTGACCAGGAGAAAGCTAAGAGAGTCACAGAGGTGCTGCCTTTGACTTTGTGGAGCTGCTAAACAGCTGCCAGCAGCTGACTGTCTCCAGACATCTTTTGTTAGGTGAGAAAAATATGCCCCCAGCCTCAGTCATTTCAGCCCTCAACCTTGGGATTTCTATTACTGCCGGCTGAATGTGCTTTCCTTAATACATCCCACATCACACCTCTGCTTTCCCAGGGCAAATATAAATCTCTTTGCTAAACTTTCAGTACTCTTCTTTCTCATTTCACTTCTTGAGGGTGTTCCACTTCCTCCTTCCTGTGGGATTTTGAATTTATGATTCTGTGGTTGCTGATGCTCTGGATACTCAGTCGTTCATCCACAATATTCAGTGAATATTAAAAGCCTGTTTATGGAAAGAGCACTGACCAGAATGTCAGGAGGTGCAAATTCCCGTCCCAGCACTGACACTCACTGTGCGTATTCCAGGCAAGACACCCAGCCACTCTGGACCTCAGTTGCACATCTGCAAAATGAAGGGCTGGCTTAGAACATCTCCAAGGTCTATTTTGGCTCCTATGGATGCTGATGAAAATGGACACACACATGTTTGTTTTTCCTTTTGTTTCAGGCTGATCATTGGATATCTGGCATATTTTGACATCAATAAGCTTCAATAAATACACATTGTCAGAATCCACTCTTGTTAGTGAAGTATAGCTCTTTCTTTATGCGGAGGCAAGAGTTTCTTGGCAAGGAATAACCAAGGAGTCTTGGGATGAGACAATCCTTGGATCAGACATAGGGTTCCATCTCAGAACTGCTATTCTGACATTTCTGCTTGCTCCGCTCTGCCCTTCGCTTGCCTGACATTTGATATTTAAGCTATCACACAGTCTGGGTTTGGGAACCTTCCCTATGATTTGGATATCTGCACCCTGGATTTTTCCTGCTCTACCCACTGACTTCCTCTCCATTTCTTTCACCTCTGTTAACCCCTCCCCTTTCCTTAGTGTTCAACATTTCTCAACCTCAAATCTGCAGGGTGAGCCCTGTCCTAACCACAGTCGCTGGTAACAGATGGAAACAATGGTATTGCCCCTATACAGAGGCTGAGATCTGTGTCTACAAGAGCTCCCTCCAATTCTTCAGTATGAGGAGCTCCGGTCCCCTCCTTGTTAATAAGCAAGCATGGGGCTTCTGGTATCCCCACCCAGGTTCTCAGAGGTGGCTAGCCACATGCAACCTGATCTATTAAGTATCTGAACTGCCTTGTAAACACACAGCAGCCAAGGGAAAGTCCTTTCTAACTGTGCTTCCTGTGGACTTTGAAATTCAAGTTCTGTTAGGTACACAGCTGATCCCAGCAATATGATAACATCCCCTAGCAACCTCTTCAGCATTCATGTGAGTCAGGCACTCAGGCACCTTGGTTCCACCACTGAGGTGTGAGACAGAGTGCTTATCTCCTGACTTTTAAACAACTATCGGCTGTCCCCACGCACATTTCTGTTTGCCCACTTGTTACTAGCCAAGGCGGAGAAGTGAGTTTAGGGAGCCCTAGGAGAATAGCCCTAATGCATAATGCAGTTTATCTTGTTACCAAAATGCATTAAGATGATCATAAATCTACTGGCAGTCAAAGGATCACAGACTTTGAATGGGAGATTTTCCATCTTCCTGGGGAGTGTGAAGGAGACCCTGCCTCACATTCAGGTCTGTTAGTCCTTGCTCTCGTCTTGTGGGCCTTGGCTCAAACTTACCTGCCTTGGCTTTCAGACCTTCAAGTGCCTGATTTCCCTTTAAGCTATGGATTTACTTCCTGGCTTTCTGATCTCTTCTGTCACTTGACCTTTAATAACAGCATGCTCTTTTAAGCTTGTGTCTTTCATCTCTGATCTCTGGCATGTTGTGACTCTGATAATTTATATTTTCATACTCTTGCCTATTTTTTTCCTTCATTGCTAACATTTCTCTGGAGTAGTCCTGCTCCCTATCACCCTTACTTAGGATAAAAGCCATGTACAGTGATATGTATGTATACATCCATATGTAAATATTTAATAGCAGAGTATTAGTTGGTTATCACAGAGAGTGGTTAACTTTTCAGAATACAATGTAAACTCTCACATGAACTCAAACACAAGGTAATCAGCTTTTTTTAGCTTAGATGAGCTAAATCAGCCTTGAAGAATTAAAAAACAAAACCAGAAGTCCGTTCACATGTTAAAGAGTTCTCCTCAGCTGTCCTTTTCCCTCCCCCCTTACAACATTCTCAGAACATCTGTATGGAAGAGGTAGAAGTTATTTACTTATACTGAGCATGATTATTAGATTAACTCCTGTCAAGCCTTCAAATGGATGCTTAAGTCTTGCTAAATACATCTGATGGAAACTTTAAAAATTTTTAGATCACAGTTATATGGTTGGCCTTTGAGATTCACATTCTATAAAGGCAGATATTCAAAGATGAGGGGAATTTCTTTCTGGCTTGGAAACCTCCCATCTCTGGCTCTGAAACCATTTTAGAAGCAAGATGACTCTGCAAGTTGGAACCAAACAAAAGGGATGTGAAATATTCTGCTGTGACCAAGTGTTTCCTTTTAGGCTACAAAGAAAGGCAGATTCAGCATTTACACAAGACTATGAGACTTTTCCTCCTCAGATTAGGTGATTTCTTCTAATAAGTTAGATAAGGTCCAAAAGCAAGCTAAATTAATGAACTTCATTAAATCTTGAAAAATACTGCAATAAAATCACATCAATGCCATGGATATTGTCCGTTTCCAGATTGTGGCCTTGGGTATACTATTGAATGTCTTCATTAATGTGTGTGTGTATAAGAATAATAATGATTATTTGAACCTAATAGTATTTTCTCTGTCATACAATTACCGGTTAACATTTAAAATAATAAACACGTCTTCACACTTTGCCATAAAAAATAGTGAAAATCCACCCCAATCCAGAGCAATGGTCAAATGATAGCCCAAGTTGCTCTTCGTAATACATGATACATATTAAAAACCATGTATCTTGAGTCACTGAAATGTATAAAACCAACTATTGCATTTGTAAGCCTGGAAAAAATTCAGGACAACAACGTGATATAATAATAGTAATAAAAAAGCATTTATTTTACAATGAATAGGTTTTCCAAACCAGAATTTTAAGCAGTCACATTTCTCAGGCAACAGTAATGCTATTGCCATGGATTTTCCGGAGAACATTTCACTTCATCGTTATTTATAACTTGCTCAGCCTCTTTCTATTATTTGTATTTAAATATAGCAAGAAATCTTTTCCCATTCCTACTTCTCTGGATTTTTCTTTTCAACACCCACACAAATCCATGAGTCATAAATGAGGCCATAAAAATGAATGGTCCCTGTCGCACAAGAATACTCTTTGGCTACCCATGTGAATTTAGATGATATAATTGTCAAGGTAAGTTCAAACAGCAAGTGAAACAATATCTATGTGAATTCCATTCACAAAACCCAGAAACTAGGAAGTCAAAAGATTGTCTATATGTTCTAATACAAAAAACAGATTTGATACACAAACACACCCACTTCTGATTCTAATCTTAGCTCTCTGCTTCCTGATGGATTAGGTAATCCATGACCATCTGTGAAACAGTCTTAATAATGTCTGTCTTGCCTCCCCCATAGGGTTGTTAAGATGGTCGAATGCAATAAAATATGTAAAATGTTTTTGCAAACTATAAACGTGCCATCATAATTTTAAGATGTGTTTATTACTGTTTTCCTCAGCTAAATTAATTGTATAGGCAGAAGAATGACAAGGCATTGGAGTGAATTGACAGGCAGATTATGAATTTGTCTGCTACTGCAAACATATTTAATGCTAAACTTAGTCTCCAAGGATCTGATAATGAATTTGGTCCTGTAATACAAAAAGACACAATTGATCACCATGAGTCAAGTCCAATTCAATCTGAATGATCCAATGATGAGTAAGTAAGAAATGTCCAGTACAGAGAGATCTATTACTTCTATAGATGAACTCAATTTACTTCTATTCCAAGAGTGAGCTGCCCCTGCAAAACTCCATCTCAATGATTCTGCATCTTACAAATTCTTACAAATGTTATTCCATCAATCTTCATAATAATACCTCTGTTTTCAAGATGAAGAAACTGAAGTCTTCAAATAACTTTCTTATTAATCTATGTATTAAAATTTGATTAGAGTTCTTATTGTATGTCATTACTATTATATTTGGACAGAAGTTGTTAGAGTATTTGAATTGCAATTTTGTATGGTTTATCAAATATAGGTGTAAAGGTGTGAAACATGAAAAATTTTTTCAATGGATGATAACATACGTGGTAAATATTACAACAGTATTAAAAAGTATGCACTGAAAGGTTAGCAGCCCTAACAGGGCAAACACCCAAATGCTCAATTCCCTTTCTTACAAGGACATACTTTTACTAATCTGATGTATTTACACTTAGATGTATTATTTTAAAAATAAAATACAAAGGGTAGCGTAGTAAGTATGCTGTTCCACATTTTTTCTTTAGTTAACAATACCTGTTGGAGGTAGTTCCACACCAAAGCCTATAGATTTTACTCCATATTTTTAATAGCTACATGTTTGGATGCATAATAATGTAACTAGTTCTATATTTATGAACTAACCCTTTATCTGATATATCATTTGCAAATATCTTCTCCCATTCCATTGGTTGCTTTTAGTTGTGCTGATTGTTTCCTTCACTGTGCAGAAGCTTTTTACTTTAATGAAGGCCCAATCATTCATTTTTGTTTTTGTTCCCCTTGAGTCTGGAGATATGTTGAGTAAGAAGTTGCTGTGGGCAAGGTCAAAGACATTTTTGCCTGCTTTCTCTTGAGGATTTTGATGGCTTCCTGTCTTATATTTAGGTCTTTCATCCATTTTGAGTTTATTTTTGTGTATGGTGTAAGAAAGTGGCCCAGGTTTGTTTTTCTGCATGTCATTGTCCAGTTTTCCCAGCACCACTTGCTGAAGAAACTGTCTTTATTCCATTGAATGTTCTTTTCTGCTTTGTCAAAGATTAGTTGGCCATACATTTGTGTGTCCATTTTTGGGTCCTCTATTCTGTTCCATTGATTTGAGTGTCTGTTCTTGTGCCAGTACCTTACTGTCTTGATGATTACAGCTTTGTAATACGGCTTCAAGTCTAGGATTGTGATGCCTCCTGCTTTGGTTTTCTTTTTCAAGATTGCTTTGACTATTCAGGGTCTTTTCTGGTTCCATACAAATTTTAGGATTGTTTATTCTAACTAAAACATTTTTTTTAATGTTTATTTATTTTTGAGAGAGAGAGAGACTGACTGCAAGTGAGATAGGGGCAGAGAGAGAGGGAGACAGAATCCAAAATAGGCCTCAGGCTCTGAGATGTCAGCACAGAGCCCGATGCAGAGCTTGAACCCATGAACCATGAAATCGTGACCTGAACTGAAGTCGGACGCTCAACCAACTGAGCCCCCCAGGCGCCCCAATCTTCTCCATTTTGAGATCTGGCACTGAAGTTGGAGTTGAGAAACTGTAAATTTTATTCCTGTGTTTGTCTCTCAATTACAAAGGAATTATGAGGAATTTACATCACTATTTTGCATCTCATTTTTTGCTTTTGTGAAACAAACATTGGCCATTCCAGAGGCCCTGGTGGTGGCCTTTTTAGCTTCCAGGAGAGAGAGGTACAGCCCTTGGGTAAGACTGGCTGGCTGGGGAGGGGATGCTTTCCCAGCACCCCCATTCTCCCCACTGCTTATCCAGGCCACTTTGGTGGTGGTACAGCTAACATGATGATGGAACAGAGAGGGGACTGTACCATGTGCCTACAGGCCAGAGACGCCCCAGAGATTGTCACCACACCCAACTGTGCTTCCACACCCCTCTTAAGATCTGGGCAAAGCTAGGTTGACCAATGATTCCTCTCATCCATGTCTTCATTCAGAGCCTCAATTTCCCTTGCATTTTCTGTATTGCTCACCTGTTGTCAGTCTTTCTTCTTTGATGGGTACATTGTTTATCTGACTTTTCCGGAAGGGACATATTTGCCTAAAAATGAATTGTGCTTATTATTATACCACCTAATTCTAGGATGACCCTTTGTGCTAGTGGGCATGGCACTGGCCCCATTGGGACATTCTGGGGTCTGGTCCCGCTGTATCTCTTACTAAGAGCCTCCTCTTCTGATGGAGTAGACACACAATGTGGCATAAAATAAATGTGAAAGAGTCTGAAATTGGTGGCTCACTGTAAAAAAGTCAGCTATTTTAGTGATTATTTATCTTATCGCTGTTGCTTTTATGGCTATGTAGTTTCTGAGACCTGATGGGAAGGCTGGAGTTCTCTAAAGATGAATTGCACTTAACGTCCCTCATTTTTTTCCACAGTCAAACCAGTGTGATTCCATCAGGATCCTAATTCCTTTCATTGGGTTAACAGCCACGTTTCCTACCATGGATAGAGACTAGGGGGATGGGTGTTTTTTATGGATTTTTTCCTTTGGCCATATTTCCAAGTTGTAATGCCTCTTACGCGTTTGTTAAAGTTCTCTCAAGGAAGATTTCCAATGATCCTGCTTGCCAATGTTGGCACAAAGACCTGTTGAGAGCCAGCCAGTCATAAAACTCTGCTACCAGGAAATGAGGCAGCAGTTCACAGACTGAGAGATTAGAGCCCCGAGTCAGGCTGAATTCTTCCCTGCTCCACTTCTGACAGACTTTGCTGTTTCTGCCTATTTCAACATGTATTGTTTTCTTCTCATACCAGAAGTGAATAGGCACTTGTACATAATTCAAACAATCCAGAAATGTATCATTTAGGAAGTAAAAAGTCGTCTATAACTCCTTCCTCATAATTACCATGAAGGGTTTGTTAATCAATGCTCTAGATTTTTAAAACGTACATACCAACATGTGCATTCATTTTTAAAAGTGGAATCAATGGGGCACCTGGGTGACACAGTTGGTTAAGCGTCTGACTTTGACTCACGTCATGATCTCACGGTTTGTGGGTTCAAGCCCCACATTGGGCTCTGTGCTGACTGCCAGCTCAGAGTCTGGAGCCTGTTTCAGATTCTGTATCTCCCTCTCTCACTGACCTTCCCCTGCTCATGCTCTCTCTCTCTCTCTCTCTCAGAAATAAATAAAACATTACAAATAAATAAATAAATAATAAATAAAAGTGGAATCAAATTAGGCACATGGTCCTCTACCTTGCTGTTTCACTCCACATTACAGATGAGAATTTCTTATCTTTAAACTGATCTCAATTGTGTTAAAAGCTGTGGACACACTACACTTTAATTAGGCCCCTACTGAAGGATATGTGGGTGGCTTCTAATATTTCAATATTATAAAATGTACTGCAATGACTATTTTTGTTTATATTTCTTTGCAGGCTTGGGTAAGTGTTTTGGCTGGATAAGTCCCTAGACATTTCTGCCTATTCTTGAATAATGTTGAATTTTTAACTGCAAAATAGGACAAAGCTTGTTGCATTTTATTATTGGAGTAGTAACTGGGGAGTGAAGGCAGTTTGTTGAGTCTAAAGCATGTGAATGAAATGTGTGGATCATTTTCCATGCTTCTTGTCAGCTCTCATGGTTGTGAAAAACATTAACAATTCCTAAACCCACTGGCTTACTTCCTGGATTCCTTGTTAAAAAGGGAAATGGGGGGCACCTGAGTGGCTCAGTCAGTTGGGTGTCTGACTTTGGCTCAGGTCATGATCTTGCGTTTTGTGAGTTTGAGCCCCACATCAAGCTCAATGCTGACAGCTCAGAGCTGCTTTGAATTCTGTATCTCTCTCTCTCTCTGCCCCTCCCCGGCTCTCTCTCTCTCTCTCTCTCTCTCTCAAAAATAAATAAACATGAAACATTTTTTTAAAAAAGGAAATGGATCTGGGTAACAGATTGATCTGGTTCAGGAACTGGTGTGATTCCATTAACCATTAGAGAGTCAGCACAGCCCAGCAGAAGAGAGGCAGAGCTCTAAGGCCATCGGGCCTCATCTCATATCCCTTCCCTACTGCTTGTCTGCCTTGCTGATCACGTTTGTGGAACTAGAAGCAATGATAGTGTCTACTTAGTAAGATGCAGTGGGGATTCAGTGAATTAATACCTACTAAGCACTTAGAGCTATACTGGACATAATCCTAAGTACTCAGTACATGGTAAATATAAATATATTTGATACCAAAAATGGCTAACCGTTTGTTGAGCACATATTCTGTTCCACACATGGAGTAGGCACTTCACATGGATTGTCTACTCTAATCCTCACAAAACTCTACAAGTTAGATATGACCATCCCTACTCTGCAGATGAGGAAACGGAGACTGAAAGTTTAAATAACCTGCTAGTTTCTGTCCCTAGTCAATGAAGATGCTGCCCATCTCTGGTAGATGAGAACACTCCCTGCATATAGTGTGGTCAAGAAATCTATGGCTTGTGTATGAGAGCGGCCAGAAAGGATTTCACACAAAATTCTTCAGGGCCAACCAATAACATTCAGAGACAGGATCCGGAACTGTGGCCTTCCTCCAGTAGCTGTGGATTAAGAGTGGCATCAATACACTTTAGCCGCAAGTATTTGTAAGAAAACCCCATTTGTGTCTGATGTTGGCTGTAGTAAAAGTAAGTTTTATGAAGGGAAAGCACACGCCATATATGTCAACTGTTTTGCTGTTCCTTCAGGCTGAACCGACATCCTTTCTCTCTCTCAGAATCCTTTGCTTCACTTTCTTGTCTTGGAGGCTCAGCAGATGCCACCTTCTCTGAGAAGCCTCATCATTGAGAAGGTGCTGCTTGTTCCTCAAAGTTCTTGCGCTGTCATGAAGCAGCAGTTTGGGTGGTGGTGTTCACGCTCTGGTGTGTGCTTCATTCAGCTGTCTTCCATCTTTGGACTTGATCGACTTGAGGAAAGAGTCCATTACTTACCATGTCTTTTTCATTCAACGTATTTTTTTTTTATTAAGCTTCTACTAAATGCTGGTCCATTTGTGCACTAGATCCTATCCCCTCCTGTGTGTTCAGGGCTTTGCTCTTGTAATTGTCTTTTTTCTCTCTCATACTTAGATCACTCCCATCAGCACCCAAGCACTTGGGTGTATCTCTCATGCCACCAAAAAGGGGCTTGCATCAAGTTTGCCTCTAGCTGTAGCCCCGTTTCTCTGTTCTGCTTTGTCGAAATGCCCTTTCGAAGACATGCTTGTGCTGACATCTTACTTTCTCACCTCCCAGTCCCTCCATTCCAGTTCAATTACTCTGCCACCAGCATCATTCCCTGTTACCCCTCTGGTGAAGACACCAGTGGCTGTCTCTTGGTCAGTTCTTGGCCCTCCTCTTCTGCGACCTCTTAGCCTCATTGGACATGGCTTTACCACTTCTTCCTTCACGAAAGACTTACATATCCATCTTCTTTCTTATCAGAAAGTTTTTATTTTTATAAAAGTTACACATGTCCCATCATTTCACCCCTCTCTCTCCCTGCTCTCCGACAGTTCATATCTTATCCATCTTTATATATTCTATTTGGTTCTGGATCACAACATCTAGTATGAGGAAGATTCTTTTTTTTTTTAATGTTTATCTATTTTTGGGGGAGCAGGGGCAGAGAAAGGGGGACAAAGAATCTGAAGCAGGCTCTGCCCTGTCAGCACAAAGCCTGATGTGGAGCTCAAACCCACAATCCGTGAGACTGGGACATGAGCTGAAGTCACACACACAGCTGATTGAGCCCCTGAAGCATCCCCCGTATGAGGAAGAATTTATGAATTCATATGGAATTACTTCATATATACACTAAAAGTGTGGATGTGCTTAAATTGGCCAGAAATTATTTAAAATTGTTTCATCTAGAGTGTAGGAAAAAAGAATGAGGAAAGATTTCTCTAAGTATAACTTTTCTGGAGTTTTAACTTTTGAATTTCCTAAATGTTTTATGTATTTAAAAAATAAACAAGTATATAATAAACAAACCCTAAGACTATATCATTTTTTTAATTTGAGAGAGAGAGAGAGAGAGCAAACATAGGGGAGAGGGGCAGAGAGAAAGGGGAAGAATCTTAAACAGGCTCCACTCTCAGCATGGAGCTCAACATGGGTCTTGATCTCACAACCCTGAGATCATGACCTGAGCTAAAATCAAAAGTCAGACTCTCAACAGACTGAGCCTGCCAGGTGCCCAACAAACCCTAAGAATAGATAAAAACAGAAACAACTGAATATAAGTGTATAACAAATTAATAGCTTGACAAAGAAAAGATAAATTCAACTAACATTTGAACACAACACTCTTCATGTTTTTAGTGGAGTATATTCTGAGAATGAATGGCAAAGAAATTTTAGACTTACAGTAGGTTTGTGGTAAGTGGCGGTATTGGTAATGTAATTTTGAAACAATATTGTGTATATTATGAGTTAGATTAAATTAATGAATAGCTGGTTCACTCAGTAGAACATGTAGCTCTTGATCTCAGAGTAGTGAATTCAAACCTTATGTTGAGTGTAAACGCTTATTTAAAAAAAAAAGAATTAATGAAAATATTAGAGTTTTTATAAGCCAGAGTTTTCACCATGTGTAAAGAGAGATACAAGCATGGAATGGGGAAAGGCTAAGGGAAAACCCTGTGCTGCTGGATTTGAATGGGAAATATCAAATAAACCTGTGTGTTTAGAAACAAGGACACACACTTGTAGAAATGAACACACCTAGAGCTCAGATGATGATATCTGAATACCAGTCCTCCTCAAAAAGGAACAGCGTACCTTGGGGAAATGAGTGATTCCATGTAAGGATAGAGAAAATACAACATAAGCCTGGAAAATTCTGTTGTGTCAGAAAGTAAGAAAATGCTCAAAGACTAATGAGGCCATGTCAAAAAATACAGCTTGATGGGGATCCCACAGGCCAAATCTGACAATATAAGCATGAAAAAGAATAATGGTAGTAGTAGTTGGTAATGACTGAATACAAAAACTTATAAGTGCATTATGATAATGAATAAATAAGAAAGAGAAAGGGGTTGAGGAAGAGAAAGGCTTTTCTTACAGTAGAATGCAGATAATAAATTTAAAACCAATTACAAAATCATTTTGCAACCCCCGATTTAATAATTGTTTGATTTGACAGGGTGTTGGGAAACAGAATATAGACATGGTCTCACAGTATCACCATAGATTACTTTATAATTCCAAAGGGGAGAAGTATCTCTATGAGACATCTGAAGAACAACCTTAATCAGATGATCAAACATAGTCCACAGAATAGTGAAAAACCCAGCATAAATCCAGCCTTACATTCTTCCTGATATGGGGCAATAAGAAATGCACAATGTTATGTATGGAATGTTCTTGCCAAAAATGTTTAGTCTGGATGTAATCAGAAGGAAAAATTGGACTAATCCAGAACATGAGACCTTCCACAGGACAGCTGGACTCTTAAAGAAAATCAATATCTTGAAAAGCAAAAATAAGGCAGGCAGACTGTTCTAGAATCAGTGTCCAGAGAGGCATGGCAGTTAAAGAGACTGCTGTAAACGTTTTTTTCAGAGACAATTGGGGGAAATTTGAATATGAACTATATGTTAGATATATTATTGAGTTAAAATTAATTTTCCCTGAGGAAGGGGAAATAAGGAGTTGCTTCATTTTGCAAGATGAAAAAGTTCTGGATATCTGTTGCACAGCTATACGCACGTAGTCAGTACTACTGAACTGTACACTTAAAAATGGTTGAGATGGGGGGCACCTGGGTGGTTCAGTCAGTTAAGTGTCTGACTTCAGCTCAGGTCTTGATCTCTCGGTTTGTGAGTTTGAGTCCCGTGCCGACCTCTGTGCCGACAGCTCAGAGCCGGGAGCCTGCTTCAGATTCTGTGTCTCCCTCTCTCTCTGCCCCTCCTCTGTTCACATTCCCTCTGTCTCTCAAAAATAACCATTAAAAAATTGTTTTTAAATGGTTGAGATGGTACATTTTATGTTATGTGTTTTTTACTACAATTGAAAAACCACTTTAAATCTTTAAATGACCTATATAAAGACATACATAAGGAAATACATGTTGAAACATTTAGGAATCCAACGTCAGGCTATCTGTAACTTTCCTTTCAAGTGGTTCGACAGGGAGAACGAATTATGGGTGCTGTGGTTATGTGTGTTGAAGGATGAGTAAGCAGCAAAATGTTAACAAATGTTGAATCTAAATGATGGGTATACAGATGTTTATTATTGTCCTCTGTCTGCTTTTCTATAAAATTAAAAAGTTTCCAACTAAATATTTGGGAAAAAAAAGAGCAGTTATCCCAAACTGCATCCTGTTTTAATTTTCATTTCTTTCGTAAGTCATGTTGAATATTTTTCCTCATGTTGATTTACTAATTCTCATTTTAATTACACGACGGGTCTGATATGACCCTTTATTCTTCAGTGGGGTCTTAATTATATCTCACCTACTTACATAAGTGCTTTATAGATATAGACATTAAAAACCTTGAGCCATATTACTACAAATATCTTTTTCTCACACTATTTTTCTTTGATGTTGGAGATCCTGGGTCTCTTTGCACTTTTCCCTGAGTAATCTTACTTAGTCTCAAAGCTATATGGATCATCTATATGCTAATGATTTCTAATTTTAGATCTATAACCATGACCTCCCTCATGTTTTCTAGCACATGAGGCAATACCAGACATCGGTTTCTTACTACCACTTCCGGCTAAAAGAAAGCAAGGTTCCTTGGAGAAATGGCTCATTCCATGGAAAAAGTAGGGAAAGCCTAGAAAATCTTGTTGTATCCGAAAGCAAGGAAAGGTTCAAACAATGGAAACCTGGGGCACCTAGGTGGCTCAGTCTGTTGGGCAGCAGACTTCTGCTCAGGTCATGATTTTACAGCTTGTGGGTTTGAGTCCCCAGTCAGGCTCTGTGCTGACCCCTCAGAGCCTGGAACCTGCTTCAGATTCTGTGTCTCCCTCTCTTTCTGCCCCTTCCCTCTCTGCTCACACTCTGTCTCTCTCTTTCAAAAATAAATGAACATTAAACAAAAAAAAAAGAACAATGGAAATTTGTCAAAAAGACACAGGAGCCAGTTTGACGGGGTTCCCAATGGCAATTCCAGAACAATTAGAACATCAAGTATATAATGATAGTAATGGAATAAAATAACAATACATGAATCTACATGATATAAATCAGGAATTGGCTTTTCCTATAAAGGGCAGGATGATAAATATTTTAGACTTGATGAGTCATGCAGTCTCTGACACAAGTGTTCAATTCTGCCACTGTAGCATAACAGGATCCATAGACCATACATAAATGATTGAATGGCTGTGTTCCAATAAAACTTTATTTACAAAAATAGCAAGCTGGATATGGCCCATGGGTCACAGTTTGCCTACCTCTGAATCTAAATAAACAAATGAATAAATAAGCAGGGAGAAGAAAAAGCTCTTCATCACAATAGAATGTCAACTAGTAAACACAAAAGGAATAATGGAGTTAAAAATCTCCATGTGGCAAATCAGTAGTTATTATTTTAATTTATTTATTTAAATTCAAGTTAGTTAACATGTAGTGTAGTCTTGGTTTCAGGAGTAGAACCTAGTGATTCATCACTTACATATAACACCTAGTTCTTACCCCAAGTGCCCTCTTTAATGCCCATCACCCATTTAGCCCATCCCCCCCCACACGTACCTCCCCTCTATCAAACACCAGTTTGTTCTCTGTATTTAAGAGTCTCTTATGGTTTTGCCTTCCTGTTTTTATCTTAATTTTCCTTCCCTTCCCCTATGTTCATCCATCATAGTAATTATTAATTCAGGCAAGAAACATCAATAGATGCTAAAGATAGTACCCGAAAGAAAGATAAGGAATAGATTATTTAATTAGTTGCAGAGTAGTTCTGTATACAATTAAACCACAAAGGAAGGGATTATCTTTACAGTGAGAAATCTGCAGGCACTATCTTAATCAGCATTAATATCACAAGTAATGGGATACGTGGACATCATTTGCCACCTGATAAAATGCACCGAGGAAAACATGGCATCACTCCTGTGATATTCCTGCCAAAGATTTATAATGTGGGTCTAAACATGAAGAAATATTAGACAAACCCAAAAGAAAGGCACTAAGAGTGAGTCTGAGTGATTTGGGGGTTGATCAAGGGAAAAGATAATGCTCACAGGGTGTCAGAGCACACAAGCTTTATTGGATAACATGATGACAGAGTTTCATGTAGGGGAAGTCCCTTACAGAATGACACTGTCCATGGGCTACACTGTAGGGGCCACTATCTAGAGGGGGGTGAGGACAAGGGAATTCTCAGGAAGAGGGGCATTGAAGGGGGGCTTAGTGTGTAGGTGATGTTGCGTGATTGGGTATCACTGGGTCAAAAAGCTCTGAAGAACAGCAGTGGCCTGGGGTCTTTTATATCTACAGAGTTTATCTTATTTATGGCTGGAAGATGTTGGATGTTATTTCCCAAGGTATGCAAAGTAGACAGAGTCTAGTAGCTAAAACCCTGCTTGTTTGGGGCTATGTTGAAAAGAACTGGTTGTGTAAAATTTTGAGTTTGGTGTCAGTGAACTTTTGAAGTTCCAGCCTGCTGTGTCCTTGGAACATAGGACACATTGTGGAAAGTTGTGGGAATTGTACCAGGGCCAGTCTTAGAGATGGACACTGCAGGAAGATTAGAGTGGTAGAAAAATCTTGGTCAGAGAAAAACACATTAACTTCCTTACAGATAGCATGCATACAATAGACGTGTGTGTGACAGAGTATTTTCTAATACAGAGAACATGCATTTTCTTGCTTCTCTTCGAGTTCCAATTTTTCATCACAAAAGTACTTATAAATTAGTGTGGATTGCAACAGTTGCTCAGAGTAGCTGAAGAATATTTTCAACTTCATATAATTCCTATTACTCTTAAATTTGTATACATATATATATTTTTGCATGTATGTGTCTTTGTATACATGTATGTAAAACTTTAGATTTAAAATACATGAAATATGATATTGATTCCCTGCATTGGAAACTAGACATATTTGAATGCTAGCAAATTATGATTTAAAAAATATTTGCAAATATAATCACAAATTAAGATTTAAACATATTAAATAATATTTCATTGGTTCTTCAAGAAATTAAATAAAATGTAGTATCATTCAGATCTTATTTAAAAATTGATATTTGTTAACTGTAATTTGCATGTAACCTTCTAATTTAATAGGTAATTAATGAGAATAACTTGTTTGCAGTAATATGAAAAATAATTTTGATTTTTTGTGTTTTATATTTACTTCACATTTTGATGAAAATATATTCAAATTTTGACTACTTTGACTATAGTGACATTTTCTTTTTTAATTCATTTAGTCTTTACTGTTGATAGAAAATGAATTATGTGAACTCTTAAGTACTAAACATAATTAGTGATTTAGCTAAAATAAAGTCACAAATAAACCTTATGGAATAAACATATAATACCCTACAAATTAGCTCTTTATTTTATTCATCTAAATATTTCTGGCACATTCACAGAACATCCAGACTTATGCAATAATAATTAAATTCAGTTATCTTTGATGCTTGGCCAATTTTCAGTCATATTAAAAACATAGCTTCACACACATGTATTTTTATTCTGTCACTATGGCATTTTATTTGTCAAGGTTGGTAGATAGGATATATCTTATTTTATAATCATCTTAAATTATAAATTCTAATTATTTAGACAGTGATACATGAGCTGCCATTTGTAATATTGATCCCTGCTCCACAATTACCAGGGTCTAGCCTGGGTTGAGGAATACTCTGTATTCCATTGACTTTAGGAAAACAAAGAATAAAGATCATTAGTTCAGTGGGGCAATGATTTACTTAAGGTCCCATCTGTGTATGTTCTGTCTCTTGTTATGACAAATTATAATTTTGGCCTCTAATATTTTCTGAAAAGGTTAAGAAAATCTTTAAGTTATTCAGCTAGACTACAAAAGGGTTTTGGGAATCTCCTAGCAATGTAACCCTTAGCTATGAGCCTACAGTATCCACAAAGAGTGTGAAACATGCTTGTTGCAGAAGAAGGTATTTATTAGAGTATATGTGAACACTAAGTTCCTCACTTAGGCTATACACAAACTCACTACTGTGGTGCTGATGTGGGCAAAAGAAAAAAAATTTTTCTTACAATTTACAGCCCATTGGTTTAATTGTCTTGAAGTTGATGATTTACCAAGGGCAAAAGGGAATCTTAGCCTAACAATACCCTGACCTCCAGGATTCTGTAAATCTCCTTTAACACATAAAAATTCCTTTGGAACTTTCCTTTATCTCTACCCTCTAAATATATGTTAGCAATCATCCTCCAAGCATATGGCTCACTGATACACATCTGAAAGGTCTCGTGACTGAGGTTTTACTAGACAGTAATAAATGACCTTTTTGTAACAATAGCCAGTCCCCTCAAGGTCTTGGAAACTTTGCTTTCAAAATTCCTTAGAGACTTACGCTATCCCTAAGTCTCTCCCAACCTGAAAGTGTGTAATCAGCCAGCCTTCGACCCAGTGCAGCTCTTTCTGCCCACGGGTCCTGTCCCCGTGCTCTAATAAAACCACCTTGCGCTGAAGACATCTCAAGAATTCTTTCCTGACCTTTCGCTCAGAACGCCAACACTTCCACATCAGTGCCATTACCTGAAAAAGAAAACGTTAGAGGAAGCATTGGTCTGGGGAAGAATGAGTTGTTAAAATGAAGTAAATTCATTTTGTGCTTTTTGAGTTTAGGACATATGAAAGCCTAATAGGGTGGTTGCTTATCTTAAGCTAATGTAGGGAGCCGGAGCCTGAGCTGGAGATTTAGATTTAGGACTCTTCGGTAGAGGTGAAGACTAGGGCCTGTGCAGGGAGAGGCGGGGTGGGGTGGGGGGTGAAAAGAGAAGAGTGCTAAGGCTGAAGCCCTGAGGGCAACTCTGAGAGCTAAAGGAATGGGTAAAAGAGGAGCCAACAAAGGAGGGCAAGGAAACACAGTCAGAGGAGAAAGAAACGCAGCAAAACGTGTTGCAGGAGCCAAAGAAGAGGAGTTTCATGAGAGAGTGATCAATCATTTTGGCTGTTTACATGTGCCAAGGAGAATGGGGGCTGAAAATAAACCACTGCATTTGGTAAGTAGGAGGAATGAGAGGGGTTAGGAAGCGGCAGTTTCAAAGGATTGGTGGAAACAGAAGCGAGATTGCAGTGGGCTGAAGGGTGAAGGTGTTAATAAGTGGTAAATTGCTTTTTAAGAGGGTGACAATGAAATGGAGAAAGCCTGTGTATGGAGCACAGCACAGAGAAGGGGAGACTCCTTTTTCTTTCTCCCTCCCTTCCTTCTTCCCTACTTAGGGTGAGGAAGCTTAAAGCAAGTTTGTAGACCACAGAGTGGAGAAGATAGATACAAGAGGGAATACAGTCGATGCCTTGAAATTGTGAATAGAGGCAGGAGGGATGAGATCAAGAAAGCTAGGGGAATTATTTACCTGACAAAGGAATTGAGAAATGTCTTTTTTTGAGGCAGGAAGCGGAAGCAGAAAGGATGATTAAAGATATGTTTGGAGATACAGAGGATGAAGGCTCATTCCCAGGGGTGTTATGAAGAAATGTTAGAAGCTGAAAACTCCACTTACCTATTCCCTAGCCTACCCTGCAGCCAGGATATAGGGACATGTACTGGGTGCTGCCCATCAGACACACCCCTTGGCACTTCTCTTAGACCTAGGCCCAGCCCCTCCCCCAGCCTTGCGCCTCAGAGCACCCACACTTTGGAGTGCCCCACTCAAAATTTTCTAAGTCCCCTTCCGTTACCTGCCACTGGTCAGGGCTGGCAGTGCTGTTCAGGAACGGTGTCCTGAGCCCGGACTTGAACCTACATAGGTTCCATCTCTGTTTCTTTCCTTTGGAGGTATTTTCTACCTTCTCTTTCATGACTGCGGTAGATGAAATTCCATGAGGCACCATTAGCAGCAGGACCAGTGGTTTGAATGCAGGGTCCATGAAGAATGTACATGGGGTCAGTGGTGGAGTCTGCAGAGCTGTTCTCAGCAGCTGAGACAGTGGAGTCTTTGGACTTAGTACGGCTTTGGGTGTTGCAAGGCCAGCTTCGCAGGTGTGTGGGCTCTATAGTCACAAGGGGCTGCACTTAAAAGGACCCCACACTTGGTTCAAAACTTGGCCATTGCTGTCTTAAAACTCTTAATAATTGTGAACAAGGGGCTTGCAAATTATGTAACTGGCCCTACGGCACTGATCATACTCAAGAGTTGACTGTTGATCCTGTCTGGTTAATCTAATCCTATTCCTTGAGCCAAATCTGGAAGTTTGGCAAGTTACTTAATACTAATGGTGTGCGAGTAAATATTTAATAACCAGCTCTTTGAGTAAAAACAAACAAACAAACCACCTGCCTTATAGTGTTTGCCAATTTTCATGGAGTAAATGTACTCACCATTGCTGAGTTCAAGCTACCAACATTATATCCCTGAACGTGGAAGTGGGAAGAGATACACAGTAGCATTGCTTTATGGTATTTCTATCATACAGATATAATACGTGTAATAATTTCAAAAGTATATACGTTAATAATGTGTAAAAAGTTAAGAGGTGTTGTGTTTTGAGTTGAGTTTTGACCTTTGTGATATAATTTATTGAATTGTAAGTTTATATAATTAAAAAATTTTTTGATTAAGTTTATTTATTTATTTTGAGACTGTGCACAAGTGGGGGAGAGGGCAGAGAGAGAGGGAGAGATAATCCCAAGCAGGCTCTGTGCTATCAGTGCAGAATCTGATGGGGGGGCTCAATCTTAGAAACTCAGAGGTCATGATCTGAAAGGAAATCAAGATTTGGTTGCTTAACCAACTAAGCAGATCAGGTGCCCCTAGCTCACAAAATTCCTGAAATTCTCCTTTTAATGAATTACTTTTCAAGTCATCCAAAGTTGGTTTCTGCTGCTTTCAACTAAGAACCTTGAGTGACAGAAATAAGAATGATCAAACTCTTGTGCAGGGGATAGCCAGGGAATTACCTCACTTGAAACAGGAAATAGGTGGCAAATCAGTAAACCGACATCTTGAACCACGAGATCACATAGTTCCTGACCTGCTTAGGATCCTGTGGAGATAGGACTGGCCAAAGGAGACTGGGTGAGAATTCTCACTGAGTGAGGGCAGTCTCAGTGCTCTCTGTGTATTATGTGATTATGTTAACTTTTTCAGAACCTTGGAGATAGAAGAGCCAGATTCTTTGGCAGGACAGTCAAGAAAAGTTTAAGAGAAGAAATTGCATTTGAGCTGGATTTGAAAGAAGAGCAAGGTTTGATAAATCTTGGCTTCCATTTGCAAATGTGGGAACATCTTGAAACCCAGCTGCTCTGAAAAAGCATAGTCTTGTTAACTAATAAGCATCTTTTTTGGCATAGAAACCTCAGGAATATAAAAATGTGGGTGAGGAAAGTTGGAGAAATCCAAATTTGTTCTTTCCCATGAAGTCCCTGTTATATCAGCCAAATAATCTCAATTAAAAATTTCTGATCCCAGGGGCACCTGGGTGGCTCAGCCCGTTAAGTGTCTGACTCTTGATCTCAGCTCAGGCCTTGATCTCAGGGTTGTGAGTTCAAGCCCCACACGGGGCTCCACGCTCAGTGTAAAGCCTGCTTAAAAAAAATAATAATAATTTCTGATCCCAAATGATAAATTCTCCTTGTGCAGCTGTGCTATGAGGCAGGTCTGTGTTATTCAGATGAGATGGGGTATATGAAAGTGCTGAAGAAGGCCATGAAGAGATAAAAGACCATGGTCACAGTCATCAGTGTTAAATTCTAATGACATGGACTGATTGTGTTCCTCCGCCCATTCATATATTGAAGCTTGAATTCCCAATGTGACTGTATTTGGAGATAGGACTTTTAGGAGGTAATTAGGAATAAATGATGTCATAAGGATAGGGTCCTAACCCATTAATAGTGGTGGCCTTATAAGAAGAGGAGGAGAGGGGTTTTTCCATCTCCCCGTACACACACGCTGAGGGAAGGCCATGTGAGCACACAGAGGAAAGACAGTGGTCTACCAGCCAAGACGAGTGACCTTATTAGAACCCAGCCTTGTTGACACCCTGATCTCAGGTGTCCAGACTCCAGAACTGTGAGAAAATACGTTTCTGTTGTTTCAACCGCCCAGTCTGTGATATGTTGTTATGATACCCCAAACCGATGAAGGCACTAACAGAAGGAAAAGCAGCAGCCATTTCGTTTTTCTGTTTGTAGCTTTCAATCGGCTGTAATATTTGTCTGCCCAAATATCTGAGCATTGGGCCTCCTGCAGTCTTATATTTCTTCCCCACTGAGGCATGGAAAATTCTTTTACACTATGATTCAACTTAATTTTACCTTGCCAATTAAGAGCATTGTGATCTTTCCCATTTAAAATAATGTCCTTGGGAAGATTCTGTCTCCTTCCTATATAAGTGCATGGCTTTCCTGATTACCTCCCTGTTTTAAAATATACCTGGATTTGTTTTAATCAGGTATAGTAAAGTAATAGACATAATAGACACAGAGACGACTTCCTTGACAGAAGAATTTACCACTTAGAATTCCCAAGAGGAGGGAGCGTGCTGCAGTATTCAGGTCACATGGGGGAAGCAGCAGGGCTGGTCAGGATGTGGGAGGAATGAGGGGCGTCTGGGTGGCTTAGTCGGTTGAGCGTCCGACTTTCGCTTAGGTCATGATCTCGCGGTTCGTGGGTTCGAGCCCCGCGTCGGGCTCTGTGCTGACTGCCAGCTCAGAGCCTGGAGCCTGTTTCACAGTCTGTGTCTCCCTCTCTCTGACCCTCCCCTGTTCACGCTGTCTCTCTCTCTCCTAGAAATAAATAAAACATTAAAAAAAAAAAAAAAGAGGAAGAAGGAAACTATAAAGCAAAAACTGAGAAAATAAGTAAATGGATGTTATCTTAAAAAAAAATAAAAGGATGTGGGAGGAATGAGAGGAACTCACAGGCCAGTGGTTTTCAAGGGAAGGAATGGGCAAGGTAGGGTAGGTTCATTGAGCAAGGTTAGGACTGGATAGTTTGAATAATGATGGCAAGCCCAGGCTATGGAGGTGGTCCTTAGTTGTCTGGTACCTGGCCTGGGGTAGTTCAGGACCCAGGAGATGTTGGGTTGGGGTGTGAAAATTAGATAAAGGAAATGGTTGAGGACATGGGCTCTGGATTGGTTGGTTTGCATATGAAAGGTACATTTGGAGGCAAGATGTTTATTATCTCTAGGAATTCACTAGTCCTGGGAGGTGCAGTCTCTCAAGATGAGCAAGACCCCACAATGTCAATGCATAAAAAAATCCAAGGGAAAAAAACCCTGTAAATATGATGCTTAGATTTATGGGATTTAGTTTTATGATTGGGCCATAGGATGGCCAGATATTTGGTCAAACATTATTTTAGGTATGTCTGTTGGGGTGTTTCCAGGTAGATGAATATTTGACTACGTAGACTGAGTGAAGCAGATTGCTCTTCCTAAAAGTATGGGCCTCCTTGAGTCAGTTGAATACCTAAATAGAACACAAAGGCCGACTCTCTGCAAGTAATTTCCTCTGGTCTGACTGCCTTTTAGCTGGGATATTTGGTATTTTCCTGCCTTCACTCTCAAACTGAAACATCAGCCTTTCCTGAGTGTCGAGCCTGCTGGCTGTCAGACTGGAACTACACTATCAGTTCTTTGGTGGTGTCTCTACCTTGCAAACTGCAGATCTTGGAACTTGTCAGCTTCCACAATCATGTGACCCAATTCTCTATAATAAATTTATTTCCTCTGTATCCTTGGTGGTCTCTGTTGCTGGTTATCTGCTCAGGACAAGCCCTAAGCCGATACATGCAGAGGAGCAGCTAGCCCCATCAAGTCTTCTGGGCACGATGCTGGCACATGCTTGAAGCCTCTGGCTTAGCCAATTGCCTCTGGTTTTAAAGTCCCAAGACATTGTGGCTTTTGTCCCAATTACAGCTTCTGTCAGGGATTATGGAAAATCTGTGCTCTGAATCAATTAGATGTACTATGTAGCTGTGAGCAAGAGTGAGAATGTATTGGCTTAATATCCTAGAATGTTATTTGCCTTTTCGGTCCTTTCTCCTTCAGCTGTGGGTATTTTGAAGGGTAGGCATATAGTCAAAAGGGTAAGCTGGCGTTGTGAGTGACTTGTTGCCTTAGCTTGCAAAGGGCAGGTATTTACTTGGATATTAACTGTGGAAAAGCATCGTCTGAAGTCTCTGGAGAGATAAGTGTCTAAAAGAATGAACAGATACATTACCTGAGACTGTTCTTAATGGAGCAAGGTATTTATTTGGTCCAATTGGGGTGTTTAAAAATGAAATTATGGCCAGACCACACTGACGGCTTCTTGCCAAATCACACCTCAGGCAGGAATCCTGCTTTTCGAGAAGATGCCAATTTGCTAAGGTCACCTGTTTCAGTAGAAAGCAGGAAAAGGATGTGGTAGCAGCATAACAAGAACCTTAACCTATGAGGTTCACGTTTAAATCTCTGATGGAGAAGGAAAACTATTTATTGTTCCCCCAGCTGTACCAGATTTTAAAAAGAAATAAGTGGAAAAGAAATGATTTATTTTCTGTTTATAGTTTGTGTAATGGACATCTTTTTTTATTTATTCACTCAGGTTCCACCCTCTCCCATTCACCTTCATTTCTTCTTGGAGTTTCCACTGAATGCATCCTCAGAGAGATGGGTAATGAGGTCCCCTGTTCTCCCTGGCCAAGGATGGCGGCGGGGGTTAGTCAGTCAGACATACTCTCCTTCACCCATACTGTGAAAAATGCAGCAGGGTAGGGGACAGATAGAGCTGGGGTGGAAGCACAGTCTAAAATAGGGTGGTCAACAGCAGTAGCGCTGCTAGGAATTTACCCAAGGGATACAGGAGTGCTGATGCATAGGGCACATGGACCCCAATGTTCATAGCAGCACTCACCACAATAGCCAAAACATGGAAAGAGCCTAAGTGTCCATCAACAGATGAATGGATCAAGAAGATGTGGTTTATCTATACCATGGAATACTACATGGCAATGAGAAAGAACGAAACCTGGCCATGTGTACCAACATGGATGGACCTTGAGGGTGTTATGCTGAGCGAAATGAGTCAGGCAGAGAAGGACAGATACCATATGTTTGCACGTATAGGAGGATTAGGAGGAACTCAACGGAGGACCATGGGGGAGAAGAAGGGGAAAAATAGTTGGGGAGAGGGAGGGAGGCAAACCATGCGAGACTCTTGAATGCCAAGAACAAACTGAGGGCTGATGGGAGTTGGGGGGGGAGGGGAAGGGGCTGATGGGCATGGAGGAGGGCACTTGTGGGGATGAGCACTGGGTGTTATATGGAAACCAACTTGACAATAAACTACTTGTAAAAATTTTTTAAAAATAAAAAGTAAAAAAAAAATAATAATAAAATAATAAAATAGGGTGGTCAAGGATGGCCTCTCTGAGATGTAAGATTTGCCTGAGGCTCTCTCCCAAAATAAACCCTGCTCCACCCACCCACTCTTTCCCATCTCAGTTGACGACATCTCCATCCTTTCAGTTGTGCAGGCAGAAAGCAAACAAATAAAAATGAACAGCAATGGAGCACCTGTGTAGCTCAGTTGGTTAAACGTCCAACTCTTAATTTCAGCTCAGCTCATAATCTCACAGTTTCATGAGTTCGAGTCCCAAGTTGGGCTCTGTGCTGACAGCACGGAGCCTGCTTGAGTTTCTCTCTCACCCTCTCTCTCTCTGTCCCTTCCCCACTTGTTCTCTCCCTCTCTCTCTCTCTCTTTTTCTCCCTCTGTCAAAATAAATAAACATTAAAAAAAAAAAAAGGAACAACAGCTTAGAGTACTCTCCCTTGTTTACTCAGATTCCTCATTTAATTTGTTGCCATATCCTGTTTACATTTAAAATATATCCGGAATCAGACCATTCTTTAGCATCTGCAGTTAACAGACTGAGCCAGGCCACCACCATCTCTTGCCCGTATTATTACAAAGGCCTCCTAGATGGTCTCCCTGATCTTGCCCTTGTTCCCTCTAGTCTATTCTCAACACTACAGCCAGAGTAACCACTGCACATAGAAATCCATTGATGTCACTCCTTTCTCAAACCCTTCTGATGGCTGCCTGTCACTCAGAGAAAGGGCAGTCTTTATCATGGCCTACAAAACCCTAAATGACCGTGTTGGCTACTCTCAGGAACATATCTTTGGTCATGTTCTCCTTCATTCACTCTGCTCAGAGTTTCCTGGCCTTCTTTTATACCTCAGGTCTTCATGCACTTTTATGCCTTAGGGCCCTTGAACATGCTGTTCCTAATTTTTGGGTTACTCTTCTCCCAGATATCCTATGGCTCACCCACTCAACGCCTTGAAGTCTTATGTGTTTTCTCTAGACTTGTTCAGCTGTGCAGGTATAGGCAAAGTAGACGGAGTTGAGTTGAGATTGATCATGGAATTTAAACTGGGTAAACAGACAAGAGATGGGAAGTGGGAGCTATGGAACAATTAAGAGGTGATAGGACAGATGGATTATCAGTCTAGGTGAGGTATCAGAAAGCGTGAAATGGAAAGATGAGGGGAGGTGTCAGAGACTAGACCAGGGAGACTGTGGCTGTTGCTAATGACATGACTGGAATATGTCTCTGGATATGAGTAGCCAAGGTAGGGGGGAGGGTGGGAGCAATGGATGAGAAGAAAGAAACTGTGAGGCCAGCTTTGGGAGGACCACCTGAACAAATACTGAAATCATCAAGAATTAAGGCAGAAGCAGAGCTGGAGAGAGTGGCATTGAGCCAGGAGCTATAACCTTCAAGGTCTGAGGGCATGTCCCAGAGCCGGTAAACGACAGAACAAGGAGACATGTGGGTGTTCCCACCTGGTGACCTGAGACCCAAGGATGCAGGCAGGTGCAGATAGTGAGGCAGGAGGGAGGCGAGGGGAGCCACCTCCCAAGGTCCAGGCTGTGAGAAGGGGAGTAGCTGCCAGGAGAGAGGGCCGGAGGGGAGCAGTGTCCTCAGGGGCCAGCAGGGCTCCCAGAGAGCAAGGTGAAGTCCCCCTCAGAGAAGAGGCTGGGACAGTGGGAGATTCTGCTGGTGACTGGGAGTTTCCTGAAGGCTTCAGGAGTTTGGCAATGGTGGGCCAGGGCCTCAAAGAGTGTGGGAAAGGGAGGTGGCCTGGAGTCCTGGGTGCTTGTGGAGGCCGTGTAAACAGGGATAAAGGACATAATGAGATGGGCAGTAGGGTTAAGCTTAAGTTCCTTCCGCCAGTCGAAACTTGAGAAAAAGATTTTTAAAAATTTTGCAGCTGGAATGAGTCAGCAAATCAACCAATAGACTGCTATTATGAACAAAAGTAACTTCTTACACGTTTGTCTTTTTAAAAATATAAAAATACATGCTCAAGCTAAAAAATAATTCAAATACTTTAGAAAAACATAAATCAAAAAGTAAGAATTGCCCCTCTCCCAGTTCTACTCTGAGTGGTAATACTATTAAATTTCTCAGGCCTCCTTTCAGGCATTTTCTATGCACAAGAAAACATATATAACATGTAGCTTTTATTATTTTATTTTATTTTTATAAAGCTTTTTTAATGTTTATTCATTAAAATTTTTAAATATTCATTTATTTTTGAGAGAGAGAGAGAGAGCAGGGAAAGCGCAGAGAGAAAAGGAGAATCAGAAGCAGGCGCCAGGCTCCAAGCTGTCAGCACAGAGCCCAATGCGGAGCTTGAACCCACAGACCATGAGATCATGACCTGAGCCAAAGTTGGACACCCAACTGCCAGAGCCACCCAGAAGCCCCAATGTTTATTCATTTTTGAGAGAGAGAGGGAGTGGGAGAGTGCATGCGCCCCGCAGGTAAGCAAGTGGGGAGGGGCAGAGAGAGACAGAGACACAGGAGACAGACTCAAGCAGGCTCCAGGCTCTGAGTTGTCAGCACGGAGTTGGAACAACTCACGAACCATGAGATCATGACCTGAGCTGAAGTAGACATTTAACCAACTGAGCCACCCAGGCACTTCCAACGTGTAGCTTTTAAACAAATAGATGGGAACATTACTGCTTTACAGCTTGGTTTCATCCCTTAGCAATACACTTGATAGTGTTTTTCATACAGAGGTAAATTACATCATTCAGCGGCATACTATTTTACTGTATACAGTCTGTGTAACCAGCCCCCTACAGCTAGACATGTAGGAGATGTCCAGTTTCTGGTGTTTTGTTTTGTTTTTTTTTCCTTATAAACAATTGCTTCCATGAACATTCTTAGACATAAATCTTTGTTTTACTTCCAGTTTTATTTGAAAGTACGGAACAGCTACAATCCATAACTATGTGCACACTACTGGGATTAAATACATGTTAATGTTTTACCATAATTGCTTTAAATCAACTTTACTAGGTACCCCCACCTTGCTCTTCAAAGAAGTTGTGCTAATTTATACTCTTACCAGTGATTATAAGCTTTCCCATTTCCCTACATCTTTAACAACACATGGTATTTTAAGACTCTGGTCTTGCAAGTCTTCTAGGTAGGAAATGGTATTGCATTGCTTTATTTTCATTTCCCCGAGTTCCAAAACCTTCTAATGTTTCTTGGTCATTTGGATTTCCATCTTTTTAAATAACCTGTCCTTCAAATCTGTCCTGATTCTTCTTGGTTATCTGCTCTTCCTAAAGGATGTAGGGTCAATTTGCCAAGTTTTGTTAGAAAAACCTTTGTTGAGCTTTGTAGCTATAGTTCTGTGCAGTCACACACACACCCTTTTTTTCAGCTATTGCTGTAGAGATTATACTCTATGGCCGTAACTTTGCACAGCCTTTCTAGAGTCGACTCTGAAGCAGGATCTCATAGAATGGGTGAGTGAAGACTCGAGCCACATAGACTTGGATGAGAGCTCAGCTCCAGCACACACTAGCTCCATGGCCTTGGCCAACTAAACTTGTGTATTACCTATTCACAGGGCTGTTGTAAGGATTCAAGTGCCTGGTATGGAGCCTGTTACATAGTACCCAATGAATATTTGAGAAGGATCATTCTGGTTCCTACTCCAGTAGAGGCATAACGATACATGTCTTCATCCTTTTGATGTTATCTAAGGAATATACAGACCTAAATTGATTTCTCTTTTTGATTCATCGTGGAAACTTACAAAACAGGTTATTCGTGATAGTTATCGACCAATAAAGAACTATCCCCACCTGCTGGCCATACTCACAAATTAAAAATAAAGATTTGTCCAGATGTGGTTGGTTGTTGAAGAAGTCTTTCATTTTGTAGCTACTGTGACTTGTAGCAATCTTTTCAGCAGGGAACACCCCACTTTTCTCTTACTTGCACACTCCCACACACTCTTAGACAAACTAGCATCGCAACATGCAGTGCTGGCTAATTGTTGACACATTTATTTAGTTGAGACAAATATTTCTTCTCAGTTTGGAATTTAGATGCAACCTGGACATGTTTTCCTTCTTGCTGGCTTGATTATTTCATAGAGTTGGCCTTCCAAGTCTTGAATCTTTGCCCCAAGAAGGGGATTACACCTAATATTTTTCATTTTTCCTTAAGACTCTCAATGAAGTAAACTTCACAACAAAGAGGTGTGGTATATTACTAAGACACATTGTATTACTAGCTACCATCAATGTTAAACAGGAAAGAAAATCTCTTTTTCTTTTTTCTTTAAAGCTTATTTATTTATTGGGGGGGGGGGTGGGTCAGAAAAAGAGAGAGAGAGAGAGAGAGAGAGAGAGAGAGATGCCAAGCAGGCTCCATGCTGCCAGCTTAGAGCCCAATGCAGGCTCACTCCCAGGAACCATGAGATCATGACCTGAGTGGAAATCAAGAGTCAGGCCTTAACGCACTAAGCCACCCAGGTGCCCCCAAAGAAAATATCTCTTAATTGGCCACTCTAGTTTTTAATTGGTTGAAGATGTTATAAGAAGAGCTGATAAATGAGCTGCTACGGAGGGCTCTAGTTAAATTCTGCCTGGGACAAAGCCATTTCAGACTGAATCAGGAAGACCAAGCTAGGAATGGGCATTTGAGTCTAGAACCTTCTGAGATCAATACATTTCATCAGAGCGTTTTCCTTGAGGTACAGGAAAGTGGCCATTCAGACTCTGCTTCCTGGGGGCTTCCATTGCTGTGGGTCACAGGAGGCTGACTTAGTGCAGGGACTCAGAAGGAGGAGCAAACAGCTGCCCCAGTAGCTGATGCTCAGAAAGACCTGAGACCTTGCCTTTGGGGTTTCTAGGTAATCGGTGTCAGCTGATCTGCCTTCTTCCACCTTTTCATACCAAGGCAACTCTGGACTCATTCTGAAGAGACTAGGAGGGCATGACTTTTCTTGATCATCGAGGAAAATACCATTTCCCATTTCCCATGCTCACATTCACTGTGGCCTTAGTACGTGCCTACTCCCAAGGGACTCCTCTCTGAGAGTCTTCAGAGAGGAAGAATTAATGTCTTCATTATCACCCTCACCTGCAATCATAGCCTTCTCCTGCCACCTACCAACCCTCTCACAAGCTCCTCTCCAGCCTCTCCCAGGTCCCTCTGCAATACCCTTGCCAACACACTGCATCTCTTTCTATTCTATCCCACCCTCTGCACCTCCGTGGTTGACCCTTCCCTCCTTCCTTCCCTCTGTAGGGTCTCTTTCCCATGCTTTTGTAGTGCCTTCAGGCTGCTTTTTGCCCATTTATGACACATCCTAACTTTCTAATACTTCTTTTCCCTCTATGATACTATAATACTTCGGTCAACTTTCTAACATAGCCCACATCACAGCGTTCCATCATTTATGGGTCTATATCCTTCTAGTCCAGACCAAGGTGTCCTGGATGGCAGGGACAATCTTCCTCATTGTATCCCCGCACCCAAGCATAGCCCCTGGCACATAGTAAGCACTCAGTTTGCTGAACAGATGAGTAGTTCTGTTATTTCAAACCATGCTTGTTGACCAAGCTTGCTCTGGTGTTTATTTTCCCCCTATTTCATCCAGGTCTAAAGACCATTTTAAGTTTTTCATTTCAAATTACTTTCACACTTTCAAAAAAGTTGTAAAACCAGTACCAAAAAATTTCTATACACTCTTCAATTACATTTCCCAAATGTTACATAACCACAATACATCTTACGTAACCATAGTACAATGTTCAAAATCAGGAAACAAACATTGATAGTACACAATTAATCCACAGACCTTATTAAATTTTGTCAGTTGTTGCATTAATGCTTTTTATTTTCTGAATCCAGGATCATACGTGACACTAGGTTGTCATAGCTCCTTAATCTCCTTTAATCTGGGACAATTTCTCAGTCTTTCTTTGTCTTTCATGACCCTCAAATGTGTTGAAGGGCACTGGCCAGTTATTTTGTAGAATCATCTACAAAGTGAGTGTGTAATGTTTCCTCCTGCTTACCTGTGGGCTTTTTCATTGCCAAGAATCCCCTTCTTGGTGCATGATACCCATGTGCCATTGGTGATGGTATAAACTTTGATCACTTGGCTAAGGTGGTTCTGGTGGGTTTCTCCACTCTAAGGCCATTGTTTTCTTTTGTAATTAATAAGTATCATGTAGGAATATGTAAATATGCTTGTTCTGATTGTACTACTGTCTGTCCACTGATTTTAGTGTCCTTTGATGATTCTGGACTATCGTGATTATTATTGTGGTGTTCTCCAAATGGTGCTTTCTGTTTCCAAAGTTTTAAGTAGGCCCAGGTAAAATGGTTTGCCCATAGTGATTCATCCAGGACCTAACCCCAGAAATGGCTTTAAGCCTTCTCCAAGTCAGCCTGAACATTTAACGGATCACTTGGAGCCACAGATCTCTCTGCACAACTTTGGTCTATGGAGTGTTCCTTTCCATTTTCTCTACCCTCCCCGCCTTCAAATCCCTATTTGTAGATACAAATAGGCTGTCCTGATGGGTGGTGGTGTTCCTGATGAGACACCAAGAAGGGCTATCACAAGTAAATTGATCACAACTTTATTATTAATTCATGCCCCTAAAGTACATACTGTGAAGATTAATGCTCTAAGCCAAAAGATCCTTGGCTCATTTTTAGAACCATTGTCTTAAAGGACAGTGGCATAGGCTGATATCAAGATAGCATATAGTTAACCAAGTCCTACTGTCTTTGAGAGAAATACTTCCCAATCCATTCTGAGCTGTGTCATGAAATTGATGACCTTGAGGATCTTTACTAAAGCATTCAGGCCGAGTTATTGAGTTTGCGGGAGGAGCTGAAGGTTGCTTGAAATTAAGAAGCACTAACACTGTGGATCCTTCATAGTATGCCTGGTAGGTTCCACTAGTCCCTTAAATACAGCATCTTTATTATCTAGAAAAAATTTTAGAGCCATAGACAGTGTGTCTGAAGAGAGAAAATTTTTCTTTTCCATGTCGGCAAGAGTAAGTTTTCAATGTGACCAAACTTAAGCTAAATATTCTCTGGTTAGAGAGGTCAAGCTGGTGCAAATCTGCGAGCTTTTACAGGACTGCAAACACCTCTTTTTTACAGACTGCCAAACATTCTTTGTTGCATGAGGACTCCTTGGGATAAACAAGGAAGTGGGCACTGGGGTTTCCAGTCAGGATTGAAGTGAAGACAAAGATAATGGCTGCCTCAGGACCTGGGGTCTTTAAGCCACTGGAGAGAGTGGAGAACCCCACTGAAGCAAGAGACATTAAAAAATATGGCCCTGTTTCTAGATGTAGTTCCAGGGTCAGCAAAGGAATATCTTAATTAAAATACCCCTGTCCTTCATGCCAAGGAATTATAAAGGGGAATAAACCAAACCAAAAGGCCAGAGTTTGACTAAAAGACATGTGGCACTTGGGGGGCCTGTTATCCCCCTGTGTTTCTTCTGTGTGGGAGCATGGTTGGCAGCAGCTAAGGATGGTGTGTGTCATCTGGAACCCGTAGGCGATGTGGCAGGGGCTGGCAGCAGCCCCAGGGTGACATTGATGGAAATCAGGAAGAATTAGATTCCAGTCACAAATGGGGTAGAGACTGGAAATTAATTCCTGCTGTGATTAGAACCCATGTCTGTGATTTCCCCCCACAGCTGGTACAGCCCAGAGAAACAAAGGTTACATTCACGAATAAATGAAAAGCAAAAGCCATTTCTTCTGTTTTGGAATTCCCTAATACCAATCGTGGCATCTTTTGAAATCTGGAAGAAAAAAATAATCTTCCCTAGCGTGGGAACAGGAAAATCTTTATGTTCAAGCGTCAATCCCGAGTGAATTTTTCAGAACCCTTTAAGAATGAAGGGCTGAGGTACTCTGCGATAGCACAAAAGCTGTTTGTCATGAGAATCATATGCTAAACAGAGGCCTTCTTTAGAGCCACAGGACTGAGTTTAGTCCTTGGTAACTCATATACAACCCTCTGGTCAGCAGTTAAAGATGCCCTCTCTGAGAAGGGTTCTGTCCAAAGGGATGACACTGTCTAGGAATGAAGCCGTCTTTCTCTTGTTTCTTAATTGGGCCTCTGGAACAAAGGTCTTATTTCACAGCCCTGAGCTGCAAGCTGACAGGGTCCCTTTAAGGCTTGGCTTTGTCCAGCTGGGTTCTCTGAGAGAGAGGCCACAGGGGGGATACTTGGACATACATATCACTGCTTGGTACAGAGAACTTGAAATAAGCAGGGCGCAGGTGGGGTACTTGGCTGGGCATGTATAGTCGGGGAGGAGGTTGAAGAAGTCATGTCCTCATCTGTCACTGAGCACCGTATGCTCCGGGCACGATTCCGCACAAAGGCCATATCCCAGAGAAATGATTGGTGGGGATTTTCCCCGTGCTGCAGGGAAAAACTTTGCTGAGGACCTGTGTGATTTTTATCAGCCAGACTTGTCTACAGACCTGGCCTGACCTTGGGACTACTTGATTTGGAAAGGCACTTGAGGGGGACTCAGAGACCTGGGATGCAGGGAGGGGTAGTGAGTGAACCCCTGTTGAGGCCATTTTGTTAGTTGTATTAATGTTATTGTTTCCTGGGTAGGAACCATTAGTTACACAATGCCAAAGGATCCATTCTCTTCTGGAATGCCCTGGAAACACATCAGGAAGAGAAGCTAGGACTAAATAGACTTATACTAAATGATATTCATTCATCCATTCAGCTAGTCATGCTGTTGTACAATGAGTATTCATCCAGGGTCTAGGAAGTGGTAAGCTCTGTACTAGGTGCCAAGAATGACAGCAGTGAGGGGCGCCTGGGTGGCTCAGTCGGTTGAGCGTCCGACTTTCGCTTAGGTCATGATCTCGCGGTTCATGGGTTCGAGCCCCACATCGGGCTCTGTGCTGACTGCCAGCTCAGAGCCTGGAGCCTGTTTCAGTCTGTGACTCCCTCTCTCTCTGACCCTCCCCTGCTCACGCTGTCTCTCTCTCTCTAGAAATAAATAAAAAATATTAAAAAAAAAAAAAAAAAAAGAATGACAACAGTGAACAAGACAGATCAGCCCCTGCCCTTGGGGAACGTTTCAATAAGATACATTCTAGATATAAGTGTTATTAAGGAAATAAGAGAGGTTAATTCAATAGAAAGTGATTGGAGTTTAGGGAGGTACCTGGGTGGCTTGGTTGGTTGAGTGACCGACTCTTGATGTTAGCTCATCATGATCCCAGGGTCATGGGACTGAGCCCCACACAGGGCTCTGTGCTGACAGCTCGGAGACTGCTTGGGAGTCTCCCTCTCCCTCTCTCTCTCTGCCCCTGCCCTACTCCCCTATGTGTGCATGAAGGACACATGTGTTCTCTGTCTCTCTCAAAATAAGGGTATACGAGGCTCTGTGTCCTTCCTTGGGTCCCCGTTTCAAACCAGTATGTCTCCCTCCATTTATCAGTTTTGCAGATTCAAATTCTGTCTATGGTTTTGCCTCTCAAAAGTTTCAAAGTTGTGGGAGATGAAATACAGCTAGAGATTCTTTCACTTCCCCATCAAGAAGTGGAGTTTATTTACCCTGCTCTCTATCTAGGCTGCGCCTGTGGCTGTTTTGCTGAAAGAATGTCACAGAAGTGATGCTGCACTAGTCTTTAAGGGGACTGGGAGCTTCTGCTTCTCCTTTGACAAGTGGGCTCTTGGGGCCTTGGCTGCCATCTAAGAAGCCCTCCTCTGCTGGAGAGACCATGTGACAGTGAGCCAAGGGACCAGCCAAACAGGAGACCTGAGGCACGGACATACGCCTCCAGGTGAGCTGTTCCAGCCGGCCCCCGGCCATCTGAGCCTTCCTAGGGCACAAGAAGATGCTGTCTCAGACATTCTGTCTCCAGCAGACATCACGTGGAGCACAGACCCGCCAATCCCGCTTGCCTTGCTGTGGACCTCAGAATCGTGTTCAAAATAAAACACTATTTTATTTACTGGTAGTTTGTTACACAGCAATAGAAAACTGAAGCAAAGCTTTAACCAAGGAGTTTGAAAACCACTGCACCAAGCAAAACCAGTGGTCTTATAAAGAACTCAGTGAACTTGTATCTTACAACTGAAGAGTTAGCATATAGTGGACATGGCAAGAATTTTGCAGTAGGATGGTCTTGAGATTGAATCGTGTCATAACTTTGATTCTTTGCTTCTTCATTTCTAAAATGCAAATAACGATATGTGCCTTGGAGACTTAAACGTCAGACTTTGTGTTAAGACCTTGGCACTCAGTAAGAGCTCAAAAGATTATAACTATTGTGCCGTCGTCAGGGCCCTCCCATGGGAGCTTACAGCAGGCTGCTGGGTTGGAAAGCCAATTTGGTGTGGCAAATGCCCTGTCCCTTCCAGAGTCCATGTGAAATCAAGTGTACATGGCAGCAGGAGCAGGCGGGGTAACCCAAGATCTCTGGCAGATTCCCTTATATGTTAAGGTGTTATGTGGACACAGTCTTTCAACACTGAATCGGTACTGAGAACATTTTTTTCCTTCTGCGAAATTCAAAGCATAAGTGCTACTCTGGCTTTTAACATCTCTCCCTTACACTTGCCAACTTACCTTCCTGCCTTTTTTTTTTTCATTTCAGCCGAGAGACCACCGTGAAACATAGAGCCTTATGTGTAGAGTGTCTGGCAGGCTGCCGTATCTAAGACTAACATTGCTTGATATCATTGTTCATTTTTCATTGTACTTAGTTCTCAGCCCATTACTAGCTTCCTCCCCCCGTTCCCCCCGCAAACTTGACATAAAGATTTCCTTGGAGATAAAGTGAAAGAAGTAAATCAGTTTCAAGCAAGTGAGATAAGAAACAACAAATGTGGTGCAAGACATGGCGTGAAGGTACACAGGCAACTGACACAAAGACCATGGCAGCGAATGTCCCCACACTTTGCCCGTGGGCCCTGCTCTGGGTTGTCACAGTCAGGCAAAGCTGACAAATCCACTGCGTGGTTTGTCCCCCTGTGGCCCCTGAGGCCCATGCTCACCATAGCCCTGCCAAACCCCAAGGGGTCAGCTTGGGACAGTAGCAGAGGATGCCAGCTTCATGGTTAACACTCTAACACACAGCTCCCGGAGTGCAGGCACTGGCCTCTTGGTTTCGGAGCCCTGTGTTGAGAGCCATGCTGGCCCGTGAGCCACCGCAGCTGCCCATGAGCCACCGCAGCTGCCCGGGAACTCTTGCCCGGGCAGTTCTGTCAGCTCAGCTCTCTCTGACCTTCCCCCTGTCTGCAGCTCTTGCCTCCCTAATGCGCTCAGCACTTTTCGCTGTTCTGTGATAGTCTCAAAGGGCATGGAGATGAGAGCTTTGCTGAAAATGTGCATCTTCTGCAGAAAAGGGCCACAGAACACTTAAGGAGGAAAGGGACAAAAGGATCAAAGTGGTTTTGGAACAGAAGAGGGAAGGAGGGGCTATAAAATTTGAATGAAGTGCCTGGAAAAAAAGAAGCAGGAGAAGGGAGATGGCTTTGTTCGGTATTTAGAGCTAAGAGGGGAAATGAGACAAGAACAAGATGGAAAGCTTCAAATTAAGGGCTGCTTAAAAACTAGAAATGTTACTGTCCCCCTAATCAAAGCATCGTACCCTACCGCAGGGTTGATCTCGAAGTGAATGTGATTGTAGCATTTTTGTCAGTGACATAGTGTTTCCCCATGCTTTGTCTTCCCTGGTGTCTGCTCTCTGTTACCTCCTCAGGGAGGCCCTCCCAGATCACACGGTCTAAAACAGTGCTCCCCTTCTAGCTCTGATCCACTGCATTTTTCTTCAACATACCTCTACATGGAGTGTTATGTGGTCATTTTTATACTATCAGTCTCTCCCCATTAGATAGTAACTTCACAAAGGCCAGGGACTGTGCCTGTCACTTTGTATCCCCAGTTCTCCTGACATGGAGGAGGCACCCAATAAATACAGTTCGAGAGAATGAATTCAACCAGTTAAGGTTTATGAAGCCCCTAATGTGTGCTAGACAATACTAGGAATAAAAGATGAGTCAGATATGAATTTTACCCTTGAGAAACTGATAACTATAATAGTTTTAGAGGAGGATTTATTCTGTGCTTGGTACTTTATAAATACTGTTATTTTTATCTTTGATAACTAGGGGTGATATTTAATGTAAAATTATTTAACAACATGTATTGTAGACATCGACCTATCTAAGTACCATGAACTAGAACGCAGACATATAAAATAACGTTGCAAAGGTCTGAGACCCAGAAAATGGCAGAGTTAGAATATGAATAAAGGTGTGTGACTGACCCCAGTGCACATTCTCCTAATCCCACTATAGGAGTTCCTATTGTCCTACTTGTAAATACGTATAGGGCACCTACTGTGTGCACAAAAAATAAAACTATCTCCACCATCAGAGGATTATAAGTCTCAGGGTGCCTGGGTGGCTCAGTTGGTTCAGCGTCTAACCTTGGCTCCAGTCATGATCTCACAGTTTGTGGATTCGAGCCCCGTGTCTCCCAAGTTGGGCTCTGTGCTGACAGCTCAGAGCCTGGAGCCTGCTTCAGATTCTGTGTCTCCCTCTCTCTACCCCTCCCTGGCTCATGCTCTGTCTCTCTCTCTCTCTCTCTCAAAACTAAATAAACATTAAAAAAAAAAAGAAAAAGAAAAAAAGAATTACAGATCTCATGGGAAGGCTGAGGACTTTGAATCCAGATAGCCCCTGGCATAGCCAGCGCGCCTCCTCTCCCTCTGCCATTTTGGGTCTAACAGGTGGTAGGGACAAAGTCTGAACAAACAAAAAAGGGAGAAGGGCAGAGACGGCGAGGGAGTGCTGGGCAAACAAGCAGCATGGAGGACGTTTACAGAAGCCCAGAGAACAAGCAGAGAGAGCCTGGGTCCTTGCACAACTGCTGTGTTCCAAATGGCCACCTCCCCGCTCACCCTTCTAAGTGGTGTCTGCTTTGAGGGTGGCTGACCTGCGCTGGCAGCAGGCAGAATTCTCCCTGGAGGTGATTTCACGAGCCCAACAGCAAAATCGGAATTTCATCTCCGGTGATGGCTGATATGGCCACGCTCACAGGGAAACTGGGACCCGAGCTGCTCACTGACTACAGAGCTTGTGCCATGCGTAAGGGTAGTTAGTGCACACCAAGTGTGCAGGTGCAGCCTTCCTTGCCGTTCACGGTAGAGGAAATGGACCCTTTCCCATCTTCACTCCTCTTTTCTGCAACAGCGGTCTGGGCAGCACATTTTCAAGTTCACGGCTGCAAGCTAGACGACAGCCTCCTGACTCGTGTCCAGCTTTACCTAGCAGCAGCAGCAGCAACAGCAATGGGCTTTTATTAGGTCGAACCACTGAGATTTCAGGTTGGTTTGTTGCAGCGGCCCCCTGTTAATTGCTGTACGGGTATGTCTCCCTAATGCACTCTGCACTTCTTGCTGAATCTGGGATAATCACTGCTAATCATATCTGTCATACCCTTAAAGTATTAGCAGTGTTTGACTTCAACTTCTGTGAGCTTGGCTTAAGGCACAGTTTTATCCGGGAGTTGCTTGTGAGAAAGTAATGATAGAATTAAATCTGTGCTTCTGTCCCCCCTCACTGTTGTGGCACCAAACTACTCAGTAGCTTCTAGTAACATATACGTAGAAACTTTAAATATCATCTGGGTAAGTAGATAGCTAATTTCATATTTTTTGTATAGGCTACAAAGAGAGGAATGTTACAAGAAGAGAATGAGGTTCTAGACAGTCAATGAACTTGGCCATGGTCACATGGTTACTGAGCAGTGGAGCTGGGGTTCTAACCCAGGGAATTCTGATTCCAAAACCCATTCCATAGTGCCCTGCTGTCCTGACTGACAAGTTGCCCCCATTTAATTAACTATGGGAGATAGTCCACAAATGGAGAATACTCAGTGATTAACCCCAAGGAGATTAGAGGCCAGATGAGATCCCTAGGTGAAACAAGGTAAGAAAGTTAAAAGTCAATAGTAAAAAGCACCAGTGTGAATGAAACAGATTTGAAATACTGCGAGCCTCCAGACAAGGGGAGAGATAGAGGCATGAGTGTCAGGGAGTACCAGGCTTTCCAAAGCTTAGAGAGTTGAAGGAGGCCAAGAAGGATGGATAAGTTATGGAACAAGAGGAGGAAGAAAAGTTCTGCATGAGACAGAACACACTTGCAGGACATGGAAAGGGAGCCAGCCTGGGGCATTCAGGGGTCACAGGGAAAACCAGTCTGCTCTGTGGAGATGAGTGGGGTAGAGGTCTTAGGACAGGAGGCCATGAAAGGTCTGACTGAGGAGTTTGGACTTGACTCTGAGGCAGGGCAGAGCCATGGAAAAGGAAGGAATTAGTTGTTTGAGGAAGCAGGTAATCTGAGGAAGGTTTTGGGATGTTGAATTTTCTTTAAAGATGGAACTGGTCTCAGGCAGTTAAAGGCACAGGGATTCGACTCAGGAAAGGTGAAGATCTAGAATGTCAATCTAGAAGACATCCATGGTTGCAGTTCGTTCTTCATCCTGACTAGCAGGCCATCCTTTAATAACTTTCCATCTCTAACTTTGAGTAAGAATCATATTCATGTACTATTTCTATTCTGTGGACCAAAGATCAAAAGAGCTATCCTCTGGTCCTTGGCTCTAGGTCACTTTCTCTGGCCTCAGTTACTTCATCTACAAAATGAGAGTTTGGGACCAGACAGTCTCTGGTAGTCAGCTGTGGTGACTATGAGCTCTTAATTTATGTCTTGCTTTTCATAAAGTCATTCTCTCCTCCAACCCCCTCCCCCCTTTTTTTTTTCTTGGAGGTTGTCTTGGGATATGTGATCAGTTTTCCTTTCTGGGGTCTTCGGTTGCAGGGAACATAAGCCATCTGATCTGTTTCTTATGGGACCTAACTCCCTGTTCTTGTGGTTTGGTCCAAGCCTCATGTCTCAAGGAATGTGGTTCTCTTCAAGGGCAGCATGTGAAGACCCTAGTAGACATCAGTGTTCAAAAATCACCTCTTTGAATACACACTCACATACTTATGGATGAAATGATAGGACATTTGGAAAGTGAGTAAGCTTATAGATGAAACCAGATTGGCCAGAACCTGATCATTGTTGAAACTGGGTGATGGCATGTGGGGTTTCATTAAACTATCCTTTGTGGGGTTTTTTTGTTTTTGATTTTTTTTTTTTTTTGAGAAAGAAAGAATGCAGGGGAAGGGCAGAGAGAGAGAGGGCAAGAATCCCAAGTAGGCTCTGCACTGTCATCCCAGAGCCCCATGAGGGGCTTGATCCCATGAACCGTGAGATCATGACCTGAGCTGAAATCAGGAGCCAGACACTTAACTGACCGAGCCACCCAGGCGCCCGCTGACTAATTTGTAATTTTGTAAAATGTTTCCACTAAAGAAAGTCACAAAAAAAAAAAAAAGAAAGAAAGAAAGAAAGAAAAAGAAACACACACACTTCTTTGTTTCATGCTGCAGTATCCAGAAAGCCAAACTGTTGAGTAGACACAAGGCAGTAACCCACAGCCATCTTGAGGATTCTGAGATGTGGGAAAACAGTAAAGTTGATACAACAAAATAATTTACTATAGAGTCTCTCTAAGGATACTGGCCTTGGATGACTTGTTGATAAGAGGATCTCCATTTATTGTTTGCTGTTATTTTCCTGCCTGCAATAAGATTCCGTCTTCCACTTTTCTTTTCCTTCCCATTTTTTTGTTTGTAAGTTAACTTTCTCCCATGGGCAGAGGGAGCTGCTCTTTCAGGAACTATAAAAAAAGGATGACAGAGCCCTCCAAAGCAGCAGTTTTCCTTTTTTTTTTTTTGAAACCACAACTCAGACTAAGAAATACACTTTTTATCATCACATACAAATGCAACTCACATGTAAGTTTCACAGAATAACACCCTTTACTCAGTGGGTTATGTTCTGATATTTTCTGTTCTGTTCTTGTCTATTCTGTTCCAAAATTTTAAAAGGCTGTTGTGATCCACTAAATTGATTTCAGGATCACTAATGGGTTGCAGCCTGCAGTTAAAAACTTTCTGGTTAATGGAAAGATACATTGGGCAGGAAACTTAGCATTCAAAACATGTGGCCTAGGGTTGAAGTCACAGGCAGCTGGATCTCATTTGTATCTGACAGTAGAAAATATTTCCACACTTTCCTTATGTGGGTGGAAGATCAGATCTACAATGCTAGCCAAGGTTTCACTAAAGTATTAAATTTCAGGAGATGCGTTAATCGATGGGCCAATCAACAGGGAGTAATCACAAGTCACAGGCTTAAGATGGGACTTTGGTTGAACCGGGCTCAGCCACATGCCATCTTGTAGTTTTATATAGTTTTATGGTGGCCCCATTATTCACACTCCACTATAGCTTTTGCTCAGCAGAAACACCAGGCAATGGCATGAAGCCATGCATATTCTTTGGAACTAGACAGACCTGAACAGAGACCCCATAAACATCTAAACACATGACTTTGGACAGCTCACTTAACCCCTCTCTATCTCAGTTTTTTGTCACCAGAATGGGGATAATAATACTACTGTAGTAAATGAGATAAAATAGAACAGCTAGCCAGAGTCAGACATGAGGGCAGACCTTCCACAAATGTTGTTAACCTCTTTTTCTACTAGCACAGAGGCAGTGGAAAGCTTCCTTCAAAGACTGCTCAATCTAGTGCCCTATACAACAGATCTGTCACCTCTGCTCTGCCCAGAGGTTTGTGGAGGGGAAAGAAAGGCAGATCACTCATACAGAAATAAGTATGGAGTGCCAGCTAACCAAGATAGAAGCCAGGCTAAGGGATCTAGGGACCATCATTCACCAGTTTTAGGTCTCCAGTTCTTCAGGGAACTGCTATGTTTTTCTAAAACTTTTGGCTGGTGTTTCTTAAAGATACTTAGCTTTCTGGACACCAGCTCAGACCCACCCATTCATAACCACCCCAACCCAGTGTCTAGTAATTCACCAAGTACTTTTGTTTTTTTTTGTTTTGTTTTGTTTTATATTTTTATTTATTTCTAGGAGAGAGAGAGAGAGACAGCGTGAGCAGGGGAGGGTCAGAGAGAGAGGGAGTCACAGACTGAAACAGGCTCTAGGCTCTGAGCTGGCAGTCAGCACAGAGCCCGACATGGGGCTCGAACCCACGAACCACGAGATCATGACCTAAGCGAAAGTCGGACACTCAACTGACTAAGCCACCCAGGCGCCCCCACCAAGTACTTTTGAATCATCTTCCAAAACATCTCTCCTAGCCTTCTCATTGTTTCCTCCTCATTGCCCCACCTCTTCACCTGTCAACTGGACTCCTGACTTCTAGTCTTGCTTGTTCTCCATCTGGTCCCTACTCTGCAGCTAGAGAGATGGTTTGATAGTGAAAAAATGATGCAGAGAATGCTGTGCAAAACTTCCACTGATTTCTCTGTGCTTTTTGAATAAAGTCCAAACTTCTGACATGTCTGTCCTCAAGGCTCGTCTTGACCTGGTCAACCTTTGCAACTTCTTTTTTGATCACTCCCCCCAGCCTCTGGACCACCAATTCAGGAGTAGCAGGGACAATGTCTCTCCTGCTGTTGATGTTGGCCGACGCCGAGCACATGACCTGGCGTGAACCAGGCTGAATAAAAGAGCAGTTGATGAGCTCCGTTAAAAAACTTTTCCATAAAATTACGGCAAAATAACTTTCACATCCTATCACAAATTATCTCTTAAAGTCCCTGTCATATTGTCTGCTGGTTGATGAGGGAGTAAATCAATTGTACTATAGTTCCCATCATTTTATATTTTGGTACAAGAATAATTTCAAGGACTTTTTCGGGATTTTGGAGAACAAATATAGTCTAGATGCCTTTCCTATACTACTTCTGGTAGTTTCTTATTGTTTCTAAAGCCTTGTCTTGCACAGACACAATGGCTGAAGATTTCCCTTAGTAGGGAGAATGTCATACATTACGGTTTTCACTTCCACGTAACCAGATTAAGTATTTAAGTACTTTGTGCTCTGATTAGAGGTGTCAGTATATGAAGTGCTCCTTGAACAAAAGCTATGGGTAGTCAAATGTAATTTAACTGGCTAATGTGCCATATGAAGGCAAAACCACTTCACTTAAATAATTAGCTTGAAGTGGTTACAGTAGCAGAGTTAACAGATTTGCTTTTATTTCATCTTTGCTACTGGAATTGGCCAACAACAGAACTCTGGCAACATGCTGTTCCACAGAACCTTCAGTTCAGCAATCCAGGGCTCCAGGCCATGCTAGTACTGCCCAGATGCCTTCCTAAGAAGGCATCAGAGAGCAGTAATCACTGGATCAAGTTTTCCCCTATGGTTAGTTCAAAAGATTGAATAAGCATTCAAAATGGAGCATTCTGGAGACAATATGGAGTTTCCCTAAGCATAGTGGTACCTACTGGAACAGTCATTCACAGATCTTTCTAGACAGTGATTTCCAAATTACTACTGATTTAGGATGCTGCAGAGTCATTGGGGTGGCAGTTACAAGTGAGACCAGCAAATTTAGGATTCAGTGTAGGCAAAGGAACAGTTAGTTACTTGTTAGTTAAGCAGATAACAGAAAACAAAATTTACAGTGGCTTAAACAAAAGTTTTACCCATATAACTAAATATCCAGCAGCAGAGGATTTGTATTGGTTCAGTAGGTAAAGGATGTCATGTGGGCACTCAGCTCCTTTCTCTTTCCGGACTCCTATCCTTAGTAAGTTGGCTTTCTTCTTGGACTAGTCATCTCACGCTCATAAGCTACAGTCGCAGCCATGCATCAGCAGTCCAGGTAGCAAAAAGGAGGAAGCAGGCAGGTCACTATGCCCCCTTTATCAAGAGAACACAAGGCTTTTCTAACGCTTCTACACAGCAGACATCTGCGTGGGTCTCATTGGCTGCAACTGGGTCACATGCACCCCCACCCTGATTCAAGGGAGGCTGGGACAGAGAGCAACAGGACTTTTGCATTTGCCCGAGACTCCATCCTACCAGGAAAAAATTTCCTCTTTTACTCCTTCCTTTGAGTAAACAAATATTTTATAATACTCCTTTATCCAGAGAAGCAATGAATAGATGATATAACCAGTCTAGATCCATAATGTCAAAATAATGCCCTAAATGTAACACAAAACTAAAAAATAAGAGGAAAGTAATTTATAATAAAGTGTATGCATTTCAATATATAATTGCCTCTGTAGGACTCCATGAGGAGACCTAATGCCATAGTCGGATGTTGTGCCTATTTATAAGGGATAGTTGAGAAGAAGAGAGAAAAAAAGATCAAACGATATTCCATACAAGAAGTCCAGGAAGATGAAAGAACAGAGGTTTAAGTGTGCACTAGAATAAAAACCAGTGTAAGTGGTAACAAACCAGACTTGTTTGCTTGGGATAAAAGAAAGAGGGAGAAAGCCCTTAATTGTCCCGGCAAATTACAGGCTGTTGAAGTGGAGACAGTGAAGACGATATTCTCTCAAGTGAGCTGAGCCCCATTGCTAAGTGCAGTGTCAAAAATAATTGCTATGATGTGGGACAGGGAAGTGGGGAAGTACCACAGAAAACCCATATCCCATTTTGAAGACTTAATGAATGTCAAGACAAACTCTTCAGCCTTGAGGACCTAAAAACAAAACAAAACAAGACAAAATAAGACAAAACAAAACAAAACAAACCCCTTGGGGGCCTTGTGTTTTAATAAGCAATGAAACACAAAACGTTCTAGGGGAAAAAAATCATAATAGAAGAGGCACTAGAGAAGGTGTTTGGTACTATTCTGCAAGAGGAACAAAATAAAGTTGAAAAACAATAGGTAACCCCCAAAAGAATAAACGTCATTGTTCTCACAACATAGACGTCTTGTCATTGCTAAACAAAAAATTTGTAATATGGGATGAGAAACATGAAATTATTTTGAAAACTTTTAATAATACATTTAACTCAGATTTCTGTGTTTCATGCATCTTTCCTTATGTAATAATATTTGATTGTGTTAACAGAGACTAGCTCACAGTCACAAAATTACATGTGATAGCTACCACGTTGGGGTGTGGTGCTGTCAACTCAGACACAGGGAGAGATGCCCAGCAGTGATATCATTTTCTGTAATAGTGAACAGCTCCTGGTAAATTTCACAACATGGCACAAGCATAACAAAGTGTAGTTTGAGCTTTCCTCAATTTATGCAATAGCTGTACTTCCGGGAATTTTCAGTGCTTGTTAAAGCGATGAAACATGTATCTTGTGTTTACGTGTAAAATGGAGTCAGATCATGAGGCGCAGATGAGTTCTCTCATCTACACGAAATCCCAATGGGCAGTAGAAGGATGTGTAAGACTGGTCTTTGCTCCACACACCTCTGCCCCATGTTGCAGGGCTTCCAGCCCCCTCAGCCCCTTGTCTGGTGCCCCTCAATCATTGTGACATTTACATCCCATCCAACTTCCCACCGACGCCCACATATTTCCAAAGTGCCCTCTGGTGTGGTGGCCAGCTTCCTGGAGAACCACGGGCTTAGGTGAATCAATCATGGGCCACCTTGGGCTGCACGAAATCAGGGCTCTGTATGCAAAGTGGAAGGGGGACAGACACTGTGCAGGCAAATAGTGGTCTTGTCTGCCATGGGGAGTGGAAGGGAGCCCAAGCGGGTCCCCTATAAAACCCATTATCGTGGAAGTAGAGAAGGTTTGGGGCGGGGGGGGGGGGTGGAGGGGGAGTCAGAGGTCTAACAGGGGTGGGGCCGGGCGAGCCTGGGTGAAGCGTGAAATCTCATCCCCATTAGGGCTGAGTCCCACACAGTGAGAGGCCGTCTGCGGCCATCACATCTAGCTCCCTGCAGGAGCAGACAGCATCAATAAGAAGCGCGTCCGACTGAGGGCGGTGGTGGCTGAGGCCGGAGATGACCCCCGGGAACCTCCGGTTGAACAGCAAACCTAGAGAAGGAACTTCTGCCCAGGGCGGCACTGCTGCAAATCCGCCTGCCGCTGATAGGCCCGCCTACTTCCCTCTTGCAACCAGACCTCTAATCCGAAAAAAGCGGAACTACAGAAAATCTGAAATTGTTTTCCTTACTTGGCCTGTGGGATTTTAACCAGGGACCCACACGGTTGCTGTTAGAATCCATCTCATGTCCTTATACTGGACACATAGGCACAGCCCATCTATATGGAGAAAAATCACCAGGATGGCTCAGTCGGTTACACAGCAGACTTAGGCTCAGGTCATGATCTCACAGTTGGTGAGTCCGAGGCCCCGGGTCAGGCTCTGTGCTGACAGCTCGGAGCCCAAAGCCTGCTTCAGATTCTGTATCTCCCCTTCCCTCTGCCCCTCCCCTGCTCACACTCCGTTTTTCTCTCTCTCTCTCAAAAATAAATAAATATTAAAAATTTTTTTAAATTAAAACATGATTTTTTTTTTTAAGACAAGAGGTCTAACATGAGAAATCAGAACAAAAATGTTCCCTTCTGAAAGTATTACTTCAAGCCCAGTAGGAAACCTTGAACCATCTCTAATTTGTGTCCTCAGGGAGTTTAATGGCACACTGTACCAAAAGACACAGGAGTAGGTGGACAGGAAAAGGGAGTGATGGGTGCAGGAAGGCCATTTAAGACAGAATAGCTACATCTGGCAATGCCTCAGGACCCAGCTGGTACTAAATTAGGGCACGAAGATCATGGAGATATTTTCCTCACAGCTGAATAGAGACAAAAGTGATGCAGAGGAGAGAGAAACCATGAGGTACAAATCCAGTAAATCCAATATATAGAGACTTCCACAATGAGAACACAGCAGATGCAGAGATTAAATCTGAGTGGAAAGTTACTGTTCTTTTCTTCATACTTTTTGGTTTGCTTTCATTTCCTTTAAATGCTCACGGAATGTGCTACTTAGAAACTCAGAAAACCATAAACTACAACAAGCAGACAATTCAGACAAGAAAATCTGTTTAGTGACCCTCTTTTCTCCATCTTTTAGTGGAGAAAATCTTCTAGGGCTGGAAGGTGTCTCAGGCTAAAGGCCAGGAGCAAACAAGCATGACTGTCATTTTTAACCAAAGGTGAGCAGCAGCAAAGGAGAGTATCATACGTGTACTTGTTTGCTTCCAGCTTCTCGTCACCTCTGGGGAGGTGACCTCTCAGTCCATGTATGATCTCCCTTACCTCATGGATGGCAGTTCCCAGCAAGAGGGGAGCCAACCTTGTAGTATTTAATTCTGGAATCTTCTAGCATGACTGCAGCTAGCACCAGGAGTCTGGGCCATGAACTCATGTGGCTGATGAGGGGATGGTTGGAGGTATGATGCCAGATTGAGTCTGTGACTCTTCTGCCATGAAAGGTCCAGACCTACTGTCCTCAAGAGGCCCTGGCTTCAGTGACTGGTCAGCAGGTATTCTGGCCACAGACTGGGGCTCAGTGCAACTCTCACAAGTGACCAAACAGCTTGAATCACTTGCCCTGCCAGGCCTGTGAGGGAAGGGAAGGGTCCCTTACTGCAAGGACTTTCTAGTAGTTCACAGTTTTCTTTTAAGTGGATTTAATGGGACATTTAATTTGCTCATGGCTGTCAGTGAGAACAGCATTACACACTTAAGTACTCCTTTGTACTTCCCAAATGAGCATTTGCTCTATGGAAGGCTGGCCCTTAGAAGACACAGAGGCAGTGATATTTTTAAATGAATAACATGGACTGTTTTTTTCATACTTACATATGAATCCAACCAGTAACCATTTCAGTCTTTTTCTTCAACATAAGCTTAGGCATATCCTAACAGAGTTGAAAATACTGGCATGGTGCAAAGTCTGAGTCTTGATTGTGTCCTCACCTTTAATGATAATTAGTCTGGATATAAAATTCTGTCCATTGACTGATGACTGAATATTCAAAATGTACCACATACATAAAATGGAATATTATTTGGCAGTCAAAAGAAATGAAGTACTTCTATATGCTACAATATTGCTTGAGACCTTGAAGACATGCTAAGTGAAAGAAATCAGCAAACAAAGGACCACATATTGTGTGATACAATTTAGATGAAATGTCAGAATAGGCAAATCTGTAAAGACAGAAGGCGGGCTGCCTAAGGATGAAGGCAGGTGAGGAGATTGGGGATCTATGGCTAAGGTTGTGGGTTATCTCCTTAGGCTAATGAAGGGTTCCAAAATTGATTGTGGCGATGGGTGCCTAACCGTGCAAACACATTAAAAGCCATTGCGTTGTACCTTTTGAATGGTTGAATTGTGTGGTATATGAATTGTATCTCAATAAAGTCATTAAAAGAAAAAGAAAGGCAACCACAGGCAAGTCCCTCTTTTCTAGGCATGTGCTTATACTTAGGGCACTGCTTTTGTCTCCTCTTTGCGGCTCTTGGATTCCTGGCTTCATGCTTCTGTCTTTGATGCTTCACTCTTGTTGTCTTATTTGGAATCCCCCCTCTTTTTTTTTTAAATTGAGCCCAGCTTTTCACTTGGCTCTGGAGCTCTGCTTGTTCTCTTCATTTTGGCAAGTCTGCCAGCCTTGGGTGAGAAATCCCACTTCCTTCTCTAGCCCTGTGAAACCTCATCAGCAGGCTGCCTGTGATCTTGCATAGTGGATGGGGAATTCAACAGAGATGGACTCTCAACCCTCTTCATCAGTGGCTTTTCTTTGCACGAAGGAGCTAGGTTATTTATCATCACTGCCACCACCTTCTGTGAGCACTGTGCTTTCCAAAGTAACGTGCCCACTCACTATTGTACTCTCCTACTCACTATTATACTCATTATTGTACAGCAATACTGTAAAGTGGATACAGTGGGTATTATCATCCTTGTTTCACAGAGGAGGAAATTAAGGTTAACTGCCTTGCTCTAAGTCACATATTGAATCATATAACTCAGATCTTCTGATTCTAGCACCACTATTATTATTATTTTTTTTAAGTTTATTTATTTATTTAGAGAGGTGAGCAGGAGCAGGGGAGGGCAGAGAGAGGGAGAGAGAGAGAATATCAAGTAGGCTCTGTATTGTCAGTGCAAAGCCTGACACAGGGCTCTCAGATTTTGACCTGAGCCAAAACCAAGAGTCAGACAATTAACCGACTAAGCCACCCAGGTACCCCAAGCTCCAGTATTCTTTCCTATGATTTGGGACTCCTCAACATGAAATCCCACTTTAGGATGAATCCTTTTACTGCAGATAAATTGATTTCTTTGATCTCTACCCTTCCACTGTGTGCCTTTACTGAGCAATTAGTATGTGTCAGATACTGCTAAGTACTAAAGATACACTTGAGGAAAACGGTAAGGCCACACCCTACAGACTATCAGACAAGGTAGACCTGCCTACTTCTTATCTTTGCTCAAAGAGTATCTGCACTGCACTCCAGGCTCCTGCCCACTGCCCAGACCATCTGGCACGACTTCTTTGTCCTTTCCACTAGGTCAATGACTACCTAATCTTTGATGACTTACTCTCCAGAATAACACAACTTCCTGATAATACATAACCTCTAGGGAGCTTTTTCAGCTTTCCTTTGGTGTTACACGTAGCTTTTAAGTAGAGGCAAGGGGCACCTGGGTGGCTCAGTTGGTTAACTGGCCGACTACAGATCAGGTCATGTTTTCATGGTTTGTGACTTTAAGCCCTGCATTAGGCTCTGTGCTGACAGCTCAGAGCCTGGAATCTGCTTTGGGTTCTGTATTTTCCTCTCTCTCTGCTCCTCCTCTGCTTACACTCTGTCTCTCAAAAAATGAATAAAGATTAAAAAAAAATTTTTTTTTTAAAAAGGAAAGGCAATCATGACTTGAGTGTCCCTCCTCACACAGAAGAAAATAAATTATCTCTGAGCCCAAAGTTGCATTAAAGATACAGAGTGGTTCCCAGGTAGCCCAACTGCTGAAAACTTGATCCAGTGTACTAAATTGTCCAAAGCAAGAAAGCATCATTAAGAAGGGGTTAGTTGGCTTTGGAAATTAGAGAAAGAATAATCCCTGAAGCAAATGTTATTGGTGCCTATTCAAACACCATCCTGGGAACGGAGTGCCTAGCCAGTGTGTGACACAGGAATAACTATTGTAGAAATGGTCTAACAGGCCACCCAAATTTGCTGTGACCAAGCCCTTGAGTCATGTAGCTCCAGCCCTTGCTCTGATGTCATGTTGCCAGATAACCACCAGCTAACCTGGCTTTCCTGTCTTGTGGGGAAGAATGTCCTACTTGAGATGGCACATGCATCTGGCCCACCTAACGGTTCTATTTCTCACTAGAAAGTAATCAGTGAGCAGGTAGCTTTGTACATCAGCCTCCTGTGACCATAAATCTGCCTTCAGGCAAATCTGGGACCTTCCCAAGACTAAGTATCTTACCCACCAAAGCCTGGGCCAAGACCTTGGACCACTATAAATTGCCAAGGAAAATGGCAACCTGGGTCAGAGTGAGTGACAAACACACTTTCGTCAAACCCCTGAATCTAACAACAAACACTGGTTGGTTGATGCATTCCCCTTGGAGGAAGACCTAGAGAAACATTCAAACTTTGCTCTTGCTCTCCAGAGGCCTAAGCCCCTCTGTGATTTTAGTTGCTATTGATGTTCCCATTGTTTCAGTAAAGCCACAGGATCAAGGCTATGACACTTTGACAAGGTAACTGGGAAGGCAATCATTTGAACAAACCTGCATTTTCAAATATAGTCAGTCACAGTCGTATTTGGTCAAAAGCTGACCTCCCCGAGTCCATTGTAAAACTCCAACTTCTAGAACTTCAACAAGAGGCCACCTGCAGAGATGGAATGTCCACAGCAGTCCCTGTTTCCTGGCCTATGGTTCACCTAGGCAGGGGTAGGATAAAGTTGTTTTGTTTTGATTATATACTTATTTAAAGAAATTTTAAATGTTTATTTTTGAGAGGGAGACAGAGTATGAGCAGGGGAAGGGCAGAGAGAGAGAAGGGGGCATGGAATTCAAAGCAGGCTCCAAGCTCTAGGCTCTCGGCACAGGGCCCAATGTGGGAAGATCATGACCTGAGTCAAAGTTGGACACTTAACCAACTGAGCCACACAGGCACCCAAGTTGTTTTATTCTTAAATGGGGGTTTCTAGAGGTGCCTGAGTGGCTCAGTTAGGTGTCTGACTTTGGCTCAAGTCATGATCATGATCTCACAGTTAGTGAGTTTGAGCCCCATGTTGGGCTCTCAGCTGTCAGATCACAGCCCTCTTTGGATCCTCCGTCCCCTCACTCTCTGCCCCTGCTCCACTTGTGTGCATGCACGTACTCTCTCTCAAAAATAAATTAAAACATTGAAAACTATTTAAATTTGGGGCTTTGTGGTGTTTTAGCCAAATTTTATCACTTATTTGACCTTGCATATTTTGTACACATTCATTTAAACTGTGAAACCTCAGTTATTAGAAGATGAAATACCTAGTTCAGTCCATGGAGACTGTCATAGGTCACCTTGAATAATAAATTGAACTTTTGATGACAGAGCTCTGTGCAGATGCAGAAAGGTTTACTGTTGTGGCTGGAGGTTAATGTTAAATAATGAGTTACTCACATTAAAGTCTCTTCTAATTTAAGAAAGAAGAATCACATTTGGTAATACAATCGTACAAGGGGCTTCTATGTTTCCAGGGACAGACAAAATTGGGAAGAACTGTGAAGACTGAAGGAAACTTGAGAGAATTTTCTATACTTTATACTGTGTTCTAGGAGGGAAAAAAATAGTATCAGGTTGAAGTAAATTGGCTTAATTCTGTTGTCTGGAATGTGGTCCCTGGTAGACTCTTCCTTCCATTTGTTGACTAATTGAATATAGATTCCATTAAAAGGCATTGGGTTCATTTTTCATTTGAATGAAAGGAACTCAATTTCCTCCCAGAGCTAGCCTGCTAAGAATACCTAGCACACAACGTGCTCGAAATCTGCCATTGAAACCCCAAGAGACACCAAGTCTTACGTGACAGATGCGGGCACACACACATGATGAGTTATACTTTAAAATATTTACATTATGGGGCGCCTGGGTGGCTCAGTCGGTTAAGCGTTCGACTTCGGCTCAGGTCATGGTCTCACGGTTTGCGGGTTTGAGCCCTGCATCTGGTTCTGTGCTGGCGGCTAGTTCAGAGCCTGGAGCCTGCTCTGGATTCTGTATCTCCCTCTCTCTCTGACCTTTCCCTGCTCACGCTCTCTCTCTCTCTCAGAAATAAATAAATAAAACATTAAAAAAAATTTTTTTAAATAAATAAATAAAATCTTTACATTATGAAACTAATTAGTTGTTAGGTCTTTGCACTTATCTTACTGTGAATTGGAGGCCCTCTGAGCACGAAAGTCTAATATCAGAGCCTCCTTTTTCCCTCCTAGCCAGTGGCTTAGGTTTATGAAGAACTGTTAAGGAAATAAAGAATCTAAGGGATGATTGTTGGATTCCAAACATCTGGAGGTTTTGGTAAAAAAAGAAAATTAAAAGTGTATTGTAACAAAGAAGCTGAAAGGTTAAGATTTTCATTGGGAGTTTATTATCCTAGTATAAACATTGGTAAATTTGACTTTTAATCTGAAATGAAACCCTTATGAATTACACTATTGCTTGGCATTCTGTGTCATTTAATCTTCTATTTTTATATAATATTTACATCTTAGTAAAAGAAAAAAATTGATATAGTTCCTCCATTCTTCCATGAAATCCAAATGTATGTCTTTTTTTTTTTTCTTTCAAATTTTTAGAGAGAGAGTGAGAGAGTGCAAGTTAGGGAGGAAGAGGGGAAGAGAAAAAATTCAAGCAGGCTCATGCTCAGCAAGGAGCCTGATGTGGGGTTCAATCCCATGACCCTGGGATCATGACCTGAGCCAAAATCAAGAGTTGGATATTTAACCAACTAAGCCACCCAGGCACCCCATATGGCTTTTTTTTTTAAATATCTGTCACAAAAAGGTCTGAGTCAGACACACAATTATTGAAGTCTCCTTCCCATGTCAAGTCCTCCTGGATCCCCTTTGACCAAACAAATTAAAGAGTTTTTACTCTATATTGATTGCTGGGATCTCACACAGTCTCACATACTTTGTGTCTGGCTGAGTCACCCAAATCCATGTACTCAGGGTGAAGAATCTCTGGGTGTCATATGCAACAACTCAGTAGGGTCATAGAATTCAGGTAGGCAGTATAAGACACAAGTGTGAAATGTTTGACACATTGTCCCAGCTCCAACCTGTGGAGGAAGACAGGCCTTTTAACCTGAGGGTTGAGTGGCAACTTCTGGTCCAAATCCAAAGTACTTCTCTGCAACCTCCTGACACCACCTATGCCCATGGCCTACACCTATGTTTTGAATTTCTGGGTCTTCAGAGTTTTTCCAGCCTGAACCTTCACTTCCATCAGTTCCTAGCCTTCTTAGTTTTGTCTTTCAGAAGTCTTTGCTGCCCTTGAGTTTATCTCAACCATCACAAATAAGATCTTGGGAACCTTGCTATATGTTAAGATGTGGAGAAGAAGGATAGCCCTTTTGGGCTCAGAGCTACTGGCAGATGCAGCCTTCTTTCCTTCTCATCCCCAGAAAATGAGGAAAAGAGGGTTTGGTAGGTGGGTAGGAATTTTGGAAAAGTGCAATTATTATGAAAGCTAGGGGAGCATTTTTGGTGATCCATATAGAATTTTCTTGGCAAAAAGATCATGGGAGATTGTTATTGCATGGGCAGTTTGGGGATGGTGTCTCTGACTGGTGGCTCAGACAGGAAGAAGCCAAGAACAGGCCCCGTAGGTCCTGGACTCCAGAAATAAAGAGAGCCTCCTCATTTCTTTCTTAATGGCCTCACCCACTTCCTAAGCCTAGAGGAGGGGGAAGGATCCTAGGAAAAACCAGGCCCTGGGTTTTATTTTTCTGTAGGTTTTATTTTTCAGGATTCTGCATTACATGTAGTGCTAAAGAGAAAGAGATCCTAAGCAGTGTAAGGGAGGAAAAGTATTCCCTGACCCTCCTGGGGTTCCTGTCCAGGTCTGAAAATTCAACTGACAAAGGCAGATTAACAGGAGAAAAGCATGCATATTTATTTAATATGAGTTTTACGGGACACAGCAAACTTCATAAGGAAATGAAGGTCCAAACAAACAGTTAGTCTTGAGTATTTTATGATACATTGGATGAAAAGCAAACAGTCACATAAAAACATAATAGACTAGGAGTATGAGGTAATTGTAGTGAACTGGAGGAAGCTTAGCAAGGCCTGTTTGTCAGGATTCTTCTCAGTGTCCCTTTGTCTTGGGAGATGATGATGCTCTTTTTCTCCTAGGGTAGAGAAAACAACACTTGGGTGAGGGTTTCAAGGACCCGTTTCAGGAAGAAAGGCAATAGGGGTGGGGTTGGGGGGGTGAGTGGCTGGGAGGGTGAGGGCTGGGGTGTGAGGTGGGAGGGGACATGGAGGTACCATCAGATTGGCCTTCCTCCTTCTGCCATTTTCCTCAAACTCCCTCAGCTTAAATTATTCAATATGCCAAGGTGCTATATTTTGGGGTAGCATGTTCTGAATCCCAGCAACAGTAATGACTTGTTGCCTAATGGTCTGCAGAATTATCACTTCTGTTATCAATCATCGATCTCAATGCCAGCCCCAGCTGCCTACAGGTTCCTTCAACCCCTGACCTCCTCAGGGGAGTTTATTTTGGACTTTTCACTTCCATTCAAAATGGGTATAACCGCCATTCCCATAGGGCCTGTCGGGAAACACTGTCAGCAGACTCCAAGTTCTCTGTGGCCATGGCCATGGCAGGCTGCAGGGTGGGATTCATTGCTTCATTCTAGCTGTTCTCATTGGGCCATGGCCATTAGAGACTCCCCTAGGAGGAAATTCTGATTTTCCATTTAGCTTGACCTCATATTTGTGGGGCCGCTTCTGCACCCCTGAAGCTGTTAGGGTACACATATGAATCATCTAGGGGCATTCAGTCATGACAGCTCTTCAACCATTTTTCTCCTCACTGAGCAGGCAAATTAGTTTTACGTTAAGGTTAATAGCATTTATGCTTCAGTTCCTTTAGATGTGTGTGTAACTGCTGAGGCACCAAAGATATAATAGCGCATTCCAAAGTGCAAAGATAGTGCAAGCTTCCAAAGTATTTAGCAGAAAAGTGTTATAGACCCTTGAACTCTTCACCCACATCAAGGGTATATAAAGGATTGAAGGCAGTAGAGACAAGAGAGAGATGGAGAAGTGGATTTTCACAAAAAATATTAAGAATTCATTGGGAGTCTGATCATAGCCAATGGACAAGAAATGCCCTCCTCTCACACCCAATGCAAGGGGCCCCAGGAGAGCCAGATGAGGGTCTCCACAGTTGGGTCACAGTGATCTGGGGTCAATTCTGGCCTGGGAAGTAAACCTCCGTGTTGAGGAGTGGGATGGCCAACAGTTCTGGTGGTGACAAACGAGGGGTGTTATGTTGGGACCAGATGTTACTTGCAGACTTTGTGAGGCTAAGAGCAAATATATCCTGTGCAACAAATGTAGGTCATAACACAATGGAGAGCTAGCATAAGTTTCTCTTAGGTTCTATGCCAGAGATCCACACAGAGGCACCATGCAGAGGCTTGTGACTTGAGAAGTGGACAGAGGAGTCATAGGACCTGCCTGACTTTTTATACCAGGGCATGGGGAGAACGAGTGCCACTAAATAAGCAAAATTAAATTGCTATCTGACAACATTCCAGAAGTCCCATTTCTTCAGTGTGTGGTAACATATGTTTATGGCTTCTTTCATGTAGTCCGTATACATCTGTTGAGTTGCACCTAGCACCAGGGATGCAGAGGTGAAATAACCAGTGTCCCTGACTCTGAGGAACTTCGTCTTGTCAGAGACTAAGTGGACATGGTCTTTGCAGTGAGATTTAGAGTCTTGAGTCACTTACAACTACCTCTACTAAGCAGTCTCACATAATGCCAAATCAGAAGGAATCCCACAGAGCCTCACTCTCCCCAAAGTTCTCCAGTACACCCTAGCTCAAGAAGGAGCCATTACAGGACACACCTCTAGTCATCTTCGCCTGATGCTGTGACTTATCGTGGGTGACCTCCCTACTTGCTGTGTTACACTCTCCCCATGGGAGGTCACTGTCAACCTGAGTCATCCAAGGTGAAGCGGAGGGATCCTAGCCACCACTCATGGAGAGTTATTTATGTAAATGTCAGGTCTGAAAGCTGAGCAGTGACAGAATCTGGACATTGAGATAGCCACATGTACTGCCTCGAGAGGCAGGAATTAAAAAGAAAGATGCATGCAAAGCCTTCTATTAAAAAGGAGAGAAGAACTGGGTGCGGGTATGAAGATGTTTAGAAGAAAAGCATGACACAAACCAATATGTCTTTGGGGCAGTTTCTTTAGAGACTAAAGTTGTAGCAGCTCCGCTGAGCTTGAGAGAGCTGAGCTGCTAGATGTCTGGGTAGCTCGTTAAAGCAAAATGGAAGCAACAGTCAAGCCTTTTGTCACTGCAATAGGAGAAGCAAGAGTATAAACCATAGAAAGCACCAACTCCCCGATGATCCGTTTTTTCCACGGAACATGCATCAGTTGAGGGGCAGGTGGATCAGTGCTGATGTGGTGCATTGGAAGGGTCATGTCACTGCTGAGGAGCCCCAGACAAAAGGTCTGGGCAGTTTTGTGGACCTGAGGGCAGAATGGGGGGAACCGTGTAAGGAGGAAAGAAATAGGAGTGGAAAAGCATTGAGTACTGAGCCAGAATGGACAAGTATCTTTACAGTTCATCGGTTCTTTGATAAGTAGACTTCCGAATGGAGGTGCCTGCGCTAAGAATGCAGACGTGCATAAGAGCAAGGCTGGCCAGGGATGGCGCTTCCCCCATGTAGTCTGGCAGGGAAAACCTTTATAGCTGCCTCTGTTGGGCTAGAAAAATCACACATAGAATTTGGCCTGGAAGTGGACTCTCCAAGAGTATCTAGACAGTGTCTCTTAAAAAGATGTTCATGGCACAGTGGCTATGGCTTTTACAAAGAGTGAGACATGCTCCCGAAGAAGATATTAAACCTGAAATGCTTGCTTCCTGAGGTGTCACTGGGATAATCAGTTCCTTCTCAGTTCTGGCTTTATTCAGGCAGTTGTGGGCTGTCCCCTGTGTGGGGACTCAGGCAGCCAGGAAAGCCTCTGTGGAAGCATGTGCCCTTCCTTTGGCCAACTCCCCCATCCCCGCCCCCCCCCCCCCCACGGGGTCAAAGCACCAGCGATGCCCAAAGCTCCAGGCTTGGGCTTATAGGTGGTGCCTTAATTATAGTTAGCAAAGGTAAGAGTTCTTTTAACTGAGCAATTGTGAACTCTGTGGATTTTTTTTAGGGAATCGGGTGGTTAAAGATGGCCCTGGAGTCAGAATGTCTGGTTTATAATCCCAGCCTTGCTAATTACTAACAATGTAGTTTGGGTTCATTACATAAATTCTCAGATCCCTAGTTTTCTCATCTATATGACAGGCAACCCAACAGTATCTGTCTTATGTAGTTGTTATAGTAAATGGAATGAAATAACACATGTGAAGTGTTTGATTATAATATGTGCCCAATGGCAGTTACAAATATGGGTTTAGCTGGCTGTCTGGGGGAAAGGGCAGAGAGAGGAAAGGGTTAGAGAATGTGGGTGATGGGCATCTTCACTCTTTCTCAGCTTCCTGGATATTACTCCTGAATCTGGAAGCTCAGTTCCCAGAGAGAGAAGGACCTTTCCAGAACACCTTAAAGGTGTTGGAGGAACTTCAGCTCCCTGCTCAAATCCCATTCAAGAGAGTGTCAAGCATAAGGCACTCAGGTTGAAGAACTATTTTAAATCTGAAAGGGATCCTCTTTTCTGTTTATGAATGAAGCCTAGTCTGGGAGTGCTAAATTGCAGGTGGCTTCCAGGAAGTAAACCAACCCAGTTTGAACACACCTCATCTGTTCCTATTTACAGTAGCACAAGCTGCAACAATTTAAGACTTGCTTAGGAGACATCTTCCAAGAAGAAAAAGGTCTTCTGCTTTTCTACAATAGTAATTGAATTATTCTTCACTTGGCTCATAATATTTTAAAAGTCAACTTTATCGAAGTATAATTTACATACAATAAAAGGCACCTATTCAAAATGCAAACTTCAATGGAGCTAGAGGGAAATCTGCCAAGTGCAGTAAGTCAGATAGAGACATACCATAAGATTTCACTTGCATATGAAATCTAAAAAGCAAAACAAACGGGGGCACCTGGGTGGCTCAGTCAGTTAAGCGGCTGACTTCTGCTCCGGTCATGATCTCGAGGCTTGTGGGTTTGAGCCCCACATCGGGCTCTGTGCTGACAGCTCAGAGCCTGGAGCCTGTTTCAGATTCGGTGTCTCCCTCTCTCTCTGACCCTCCCCTGCTCACGCTGTCTCTCTCTCTCTCTCTCTCTCTCTCTCAGAAATAAATAAAACATTAAAAAAAATTTTTTAATGCAAAACAAATAAACAAAAAGCAGAAAATGGCCCATAAATACAAAGAACAAACTGATGGTTGCCAGAGGGGAGGGAGAAAGGGAATAGATGAAAAGGGGATAGATAGCGAAGGGGTGGAGTGATAACAAGCTTCCAGTTCTAGAACAAATATGGGGTAGAAGGTACAGCATAGGGATATAGTCAGTGGTTTGTAATAGTGTTGTATAGAGCTGTCGGGTCGCTATGTCGTATACTTGAAACTAAGGTGACAGTGGGTGTCAAATTATACTTCAATTAAAAAAATAAACAAATAGGGGCGCCTGGGTGGCTCAGTCAGTTAAGTGTCTGACTTTGGCTCAGGTCATGATCTTGTGGGTTCATGAGTTTAAACCCCTCGTTGGGCTCTATGCTGACAGTTCGGAGCTTGGAAACTGCTTTGGATTCCGTATCTCCCTCTGTCTCTGCTCCTCCCCTGTTCATGCTCTGTTTCTCTGTCTCTCTCTCTCTCTCTCTATCATATAAGCAAACATTAAGAAACCTAAAATATAAACAAATGAAGTGCACAATCCAGTGAATTTCGACAGATTTGACTCACTCATGAGACTACCGCCACAATTAAAATAACAGAATATTTCCTCACCTCCAGAGGTTTCCATGTGTCTCTGCAATCTATCCTCTTTATCCCTGTGTCCAGGCAACCACTGGTTCACTTTCACTGTAGATTAGTGTGCTTTGTTTAGAATTTTATAGACTTGGAATTATACACCATAAACTCTTTTGTGTTTCGCTTCTTCGTTCAACATGATGATTTTGAGATTTATCCTTGTTGCACATGTCAGTAGTTCATCCCTTTTTCACTGGTCCCTTGTATGGATATATACCCTATTTTGTTTATCCATATACCTGCTGATGGACATTTGGGTTCTTTACAAATAGTGACTATTATGAATAAAACTGCTAAGAACATTTGTGTATAAATCCTTGTGTGGACATTTGGTTTCATGTCTCTTCATAAACACCTAGGAGTTGAATGACTGGGTTACAAGGTAGGAGTGTGTTTCTTAAGAAATTGCCAAATTGTATTCCAAAATAGCTGCACCATTTTTCATCTGCAGCAGAGGAGAAAACTATAGTTCCAGTTGCTCTGCATTTTTGTCAATGCTCTGGAGTGTCAGTCTTCTTGTTTTTAGCCATTCTAGTATATCTCATTTTATTTGCATTGCCCTAATGACTAATGATGTTGAATAGTTTTTCCATGTGCTTAAGCCTTTGGTAGATCTTCTTTTGTGAAATGTTTGCTTGTCTATAATATTTTGAGTTAAAAGCTATGTGTTGAACAGTAATATCAAAGTATCAGTGACCACACAAAATGACAGGTTTGAGAAACCCCTTCTCAAAATCCCCAGCATGCCTTTCTTGTTTATGATGCTTCTAGAGAGTCTACTTTATTTTTTTAAAAATTTTTAATGTTTAATTTATTTCTGAGAGAGAGAGAGAGACAGCGTGAGCAGGGGAGGGTCAGAGAGAGAGGGAGACACAGAATTAGAGGCAGGCTCCAGGCTCTGAGCTGGCTGTCAGCACAGAGCCCGAAACGGGGCTCGAACCCATGAACGGTGAGATCATGACTTGAGCCGAAGTCAGATGCTTAACCGACTGAGCCACCCAGGTGCCCCTAGAGAGTCAACTTTAGAGTGCTGCTAGCACTACTTCACTATTTCATGCTCCATATATTTCGCTGGTTACTCCTCATGGTCTTTTTCATATGTCTACATTGAATTAGCCTGCATATTAATGAATAATGTTCTGTTTTATTAATTTCATGGATTGCATATCTATTCTCTTCAAATTGAGCATTTGTACAAAATGGAAGCTTTACAACCTGTGCTTCAGTGAATCTGTTTAAAGTTCAGAAATTCTATAACCAGATTTTATTTTATTTTTATCTTTATGGAGGATGCTTATAGATGGGATGGAAGGAATTGAGAAAGGCAGGAAATGATTAGAGAAACATTTCCTCAGTTTGAAATTGTAATTTTATGCTCAGAAGGCCTCCTGTTAGTTCTTGGCACTGCTATGCTAGAGACTTGGGTGCAATTACTCATCACCATGCTCTAGGGGAAAACTCAATAGCCAAGAGAATAGCCAAGAAACAGGATACATGCATTTAGCCAGGCTGCCCTTTGTGAGCAACAGCCAGTCTGAATCCCTGAAGAGTCTCGGGTAGGGGCAAGGAAAACTGAGGGACTATTAAGGAAACACAATCAGCAAGATGGGAGAAATTGAGAGACTTACCGAGAAGAATTACTAAGAGAGAAAAGTTCCAGCCAAGAAAACAGTAGGAACTTGACAAATGTGGCTGAACGGGACAGGATTGTTCTGCTAACGATGATGTATAGCCAACAAAGAATTGGCAGAATTATGCATTCCAAATAGTTCCAGATTAACATTACAGATGGGAGAGGAGTGTTTATCACAATTTTTGTGTGAATAGATACAGGGCTGAGAAAATTAAGCACGAGAAAATTAAGCATAGGAAAACGTAGGAGGAGTATCAGGACAGGAAGAAAAGAACTTTCCAAAGTTGTTTGGTTCTGGACCAGCCTTCCAAGGGTACAGTGGTGAAGACTGTAGAATTCAACCTGGACTTTTGGTTAGATATCTTCTCCTGGACCCTGGTGAGTGTGTGACTTATGACAATTGCCTTGGGCTATCCCTGCTGTTTTAGCAGAGCTGGTGAACCTTTGGCTAGCCCGGCATCCAGAATTTCCTTCAGCAAACCATGCCTCTTCCAAAATATGCCATCTGTGAGATTGTTAATCCTGTCTCCCTACCTCCACATAAAAGAGGTGTACGTGCATGTGACCCTACTTCTAGATCAATTAGACTCCTGGTCACAGTTACTGAGCACTTGCTAGTTACCAGAAACTATTCTTTTTTGTTGTTTGTTTTTAATTAAGGTCTAATTGACAAACAACATTATGTTAGTTTCAGGTGTACAACATAATGATTCAGTATTTGTATATATTGAAAACTGATCACCATGATAAGTCCAGTTAATATCCATCACCACACACAGTTACAGATTTTTTTTCTTATAATGAGAATTTTTAAGATTTACTCTAACAACTTTCAAGTATACAATACAGTATTATTAACTACAGTCGCCACACTGTACACTACATCTCTATGACTTACTTATTTTATAACTGGAAGTTTGTAATGTTTGACTCCTTTTACCCATTTTGCCCACCCCCTACCTCTAGGAACCATCAGTCTGTTCTCTGTATCTATGAGCTTGGTCTCTTTGTTGTTATTGTAAAATCCACATATAAGTAAGAGCATGTGGTATTTGTCTTTCTCTAACTCATTTCAATAAGCATAATGCCCTCAGGGTCCATCCTTTCCTGTTGAAAATGCCAAGATTTTATTCTTTTTTTTTTTTTTTATGGCTGAGTAGTATTCCATTCTGTGTATATATCACATGTATATCTATTGCATCTGTTTTATCCATTCATCCATCAATAGACACTTAGGTGGCTCCCATATCTTAGCTATTGCAAATAATACTGCAGTGAACATAGGGGTGCAGATATCTTTTTGAGTTAGTGCTTCTTCTTTTTCTTTTTTTTTAAGTAGGCTCATGCCCAACATGGGGCTTGAACACATGACCCCAAGATCAAGAGTCATATGCTCCACCGACTGAGCCAGCCAGGTGCCCCTGAGTTACTGTTTTTGTTTTTTTCACCAGGAACTATTCTTAGGACTTCACATATAGTAATTCATTTAATCCTCAGAACAACTCCATGAAGCAAGTAATTTTACAGATGAACGAACTGAAGAAAGGAGAGATAAATGACGTTCAGGATCACATAGTTAGGAAGAGATTTGAACTTGGCAGCCAGTTCTTGCTGGCTGCAGAAAACGCTGGGAGAAAGGCATTTCAGCTTTTCCAGCCTCTAAAGTAGACACAGGCAGGAAAAGAAGGGAGTGGGAGATGTTGAATGAGTCACCTACTGACATCTGCCAAATCTGGTCAGTTTTCTTTCTCTCTGTTATTAACTGTTTCTTCCTGCCTGTCATGATTTTGCACATGATTCAAAAACATCTCCAGTGTCAGACTCATTGCTTCACACACCCACATCTTTTACAAGACTTGCAATTTCATTTTGAAATTGATTGCATTGTTGTCCTCATAGTCGCAGATGTCATCTGAAAATGGCAGATACATTTATAGTCTCTGACAGCCGACGAGAGGCTGACCACAGTCTTAGATTGATAACTGGCAGGGATACTAGAGTGCTTGGGGAGGGATATTTGAGGAAGGGATGATCTCAGCAAATGGGCATCTCAAGAGCATATTTTCTATATCATAAGGTATTTGCTTTCCTACATAACCTGGTAACCTAAGTTCCTGAACAATGAGTACTAGGATCACAAGAACTCATTGAATATAGCACGAATGTAACACGAATGTACTTTTCTTCCCTCACCAGTCCCATGTCTGCCTTAAAGAGGATGGATATTCAAAGAATGTGGGGAACATTAACAATGATAGCAAGAAAAGTCTATAGGTTTGAGGCCCACTGAGCTCCCAGGCCCATCCATTCCTCAGGCTTCCAGATGTCCCTTCTGTCTGCCTGTCAGCATCCTTAGGTACAGCTCTCCTTAACCCTCTGCTGCTGCGGCACAGAACCTGACTGCTGTTGCAGCCCCACTGCTGACTTACCTGTCGATGTGGGTGTCTGCTGAGCCACTGCAGTGCTCTCTCTCGAGGTGAAGAAGGTCTCCTTATGTGATGTTTCACAACTCAGTTTTTAAAATACTGGAATAGTAATGTCACTCCCTCAGTCTCCTGTGACTCCCTGAAGATTCTGGGACAACTTGTCTCTGGGCAGCTTTGGAAGAACTTTGGGTAGGACCAGACAGCATCTTATCCTCTATTAAAAGATAATTAAAATTAAAATCATGGCAGGGATGCCTTTGATGAAGTTCTGGGGTGATGGTGGGATGGTCTGGAGCCAATCCAAGAAAGAATTCTTGAAGACATCTTTGGTGCAAAAAGGTGATTTTATGAAAGCACAGGGACAGGACCTATGGGCAGAAAGAGCTGTACTGGGGTTGTGATGGGTAATTGATTATATATCTTCACGTTGGGAAGGGTTTAGGGATAGGGCTAAGTCTCTAAGGTATTTTGGAAGCAAGTGTTCCAGGACCTTGAGGGTCTAGTTGTTTTCAGAAAATGCCATTTATTAGTGTCTAGTAAAACCTCAGTCACGAGACACTTTCAGATATTTATCAGGGGGCCATAAGCTTGGAGTATGATTGCCAGCATCTATCCTGGGGAAGGTTAGATAAAGTAAGCTTCCAAAGGAATTTTTATGTTAAAGTAGGCTAACAGTAGCCTTGGGGGTGGGGGCAGCAGGATAATATTAAGCCAAGATTCCCTTTTGCCCTTAGCAAAGTGTCATGGAGGTAGCTGAGGTCCTAGATGGAGGTCACTCTGCCTGTTTCAAGGACTTGTCAATAGGCTGTATGTAGTAAGGGAATTTAGTTTTTCATTTGCCTTAGTTTCCCACGTCACCAGGGCAAGCACTTAAACCTGTTTCCTTTGTTCTTGAGTAGCCAGAAATGTCTGAGGAATATCATACATATTCCACTTGGGTGTGGGGGAGGTTGCTGTTGGCCTGTACTTTGCGCCATGCTCCCTCATCACCTTGGTGGCTCAGTCAGTTAAGCGTCTGACTCTTAATTTTGGTAATGCTCTCACACTTTGTGAGATCAAGCCACATGTCAGTCTCTGCGCTCTCTCTGTCCCCCTTTCCCACTCGAGAGTACGCTCTTTCAAAAATAAATAAATAAACTTTAAAAAATTTGGGGCTCCTGGGTGGCTTAGTCGGTTAAGCGTCCGACTTTCGCTTAGGTCATGATCTCGCGGTTCGTGGTTCGAGCCCCGCGTCAGGCTCTGTGCTGACTGCCAGCTCAGAGCCTGGAGCCTATTTCAGAGTCTGTATCTCCCTCTCTCTCTGACCCTCCCCTGCTCACGCTGTCTCTCTCTCTCTCTCCTAGAAATAAATTTTTTAAAAAAACTTAAAAAAATTTAAAATCCTGGCAAATATACACAAAGTTCTTTCAGATATATATCAGGAAGCCATAGCTTGGACTATGAGCGGGGCTCAAACCCACACATATAGTTCTTTCTTGAACAACATGGGTTTGAATGTGTGGGTCCACTTATACATGGGATTTGGGAGGATAAGGCAGGTTGAGGGCCAAGCACAAGCTAGCACAAGCCCCCCGGTCCCAGGTGGGATATGTGTGATGTTCCTCAGGCACTCCTGGCTGCCCAAGAACAAAGGAAAGGGGAGGAAGAAAACAAAAGGTTAACTGACAGAGATCATAGTCAAGCAGAACATAAGTCTCCGTCAGTTTACAAATATCTTAGTAAATTACAACAAAAAGGCAATGTTATCAATAGCCTAACCTCCAGAAACCTATAGACTCAGTTTCTTGGAGACCCTAATATCACCATCCCCTCCCTAGTGATGTGGGGAACAAAGGCAAGAAGGAAATGTCAGGTAAAAGTAAACTTCCTAATAACCTGCAGCCCACTGACAAATACTTGAGGCAAAACCAGAGTAAACCATTTCTCAAGGAACCCCTGCTATTGTAATGTTAATACCTTACTAGAGGGAAGACCACCTTAGCTTGACTGTAGGAGGCCTGTGGCACCTTGTGAGTCCTCTTTAGCATATGAAAGTCCTTCTGGAGTCCTCCCTTTCGTCTTTAACCCCCCTCCCCCAACTCCATAGTATATAATCAGCCACTCTTCACAACCTCAGGGCAGCTCTTCTGCCCTTGGATCCTGTCCCCATGCTTTAATAAAATCCCTTTTTTTTGCACCAAAGACATCTTCAAGAATTCTTTCTTGCTGTGGGCTCCAGAAACCCCCCACCCCCACCATTCCAAAACCTCATCACATGGATTTTTTCAATAAATAGAGTACTGTAAATGTAATTGTATTGTCTCATCTTTTCCTTAAAAAATCTTTTTAAGTGTTTATTTTATTTTCGAGAGAGAGAGAGAGAGAGACAGACAGACAGCATGAGCGGAGGAGGGGCAGAGAAAGAGGGAGACACAGAACCCAACGCAGGCTCCAGGCTCTGGGTTGTCAGCACAGAGCCCAATGCAGGGTTCAAACCCACAGACAGCAAGATCATAACCTGAGCTGAAGTCACTGCTTAACTGACTGAGCCACCCAGGCACTCCCTTATGATTTTCTTAATAACATTATTTTCTCAACTTACTTTATTTTTAGAATAATGTAGATAATACACATAACATACAAAATATGTGTTAATCAACTGTTATCATAAGGCTCCTGGTCAACAGTAAAGTTTTGGTGGGGGTCAAAGTTACAAGTGGAGTTTTGTAGTAGTGCCCTTAACCCCCATGTTGTTCAAGGGTCAATTGTATATATATATATACAATTATATATATATATTACATATCTATATACATATATATGTTAAATATTTAATTTTACTCATTAACCAATGAAGTAATCAGGCAGGCATTATAACTCTAAGAACAGAGGTATTTATAGATCAGAAATATTGAAATTTATACTCTGGTTTCTCTTCAGATCGTATAAATCTTTCGCCTTTTACTAAAGAAATTCATATGTAAATGAAAGCCAACTGGTTTTTCCACAGGTTTTTCCATGGGGCTAGGGAAATCAACTGGACCTCTATCAGTCAGGACAAAATTTGCATGTTGATGAGAATTATTTTGCATTACTATCAACCACTTACAACTAAAAAGGTTCTAAAATAGCCCAAAGACAATCAAGAGATTAGAATCAGATAACCTGAGGCAATGCTCTGGTCAGTTCCTGGTTTTCCAGGAAGCAGAATGTGCTTTCTACAGCCCTCACAGCATCTCTCTCCCTTGATGGCCAGCAAATTCCGTGTACCATTCACACAGGGACAGCCTTAATGCCAGGGTTCCTGGGATTAACATGAGCTGCAACATTGTTCCCCCCCTCCCCCCCGTTTCTCTCAGGGCCCCTTGTTCCTTATATAAACAGTGCTCCCGGAGGCCCGCCAGAGTTCTAATACCAGTATGGAGATCAGGCCTTCTCTGGGAAGCTAGCTGTGAAGTGGGAAGCTTTGTTTGTATTGCTCTGTTGAGGGAGGGTGTGGTGTGAGGATTGCTGCAGGAAAGACAGGTCAGGACCAAGATGTGAAGCATCATCTGTCTACAGGTTTTGGTCTTGACCCCAAAGCCAGTGGATAATAGCCACAGTCTTTTGAATAGATCAGTGTGATGATCAGGGCTTTTGATTAGATCACTGGACATGGCATGAAGGACATACCATTGGGAGGAAACCAAAGCTATTTCAGGGGTCAGGGGTGAGATGAAATGGCGGTGGTAAGCCTTAGCTTATGGAATTGTCTTGAGTGAATAAAAGTGACTTTTAGAGAACTTTCTGCCCATCACAAAGAACCGTCTCCCACTCTTCTCTTCATTTTATCCTCAGATCTGTCCTGCGCTCCTTTCCTGCCTTCTGGGGGCTTCCCTTTCTCCAACAGCCCCTAAGCTAGGAGAACACTCAGCCACCAACCTCTGTCCAACACTGTGATTCAGTCAGTCATATCTGAAACGCTTAGCAGGATTCATGCTTTGTGCAAAGATCCTATACACTTTTCAGGCACCAGAGTGTCGAAGGCAAATATCCCTGAACAAGGAAGGTAAGGACATTGATTATACTCAGACTCGTAATAGGAAGAGCCTTCTAGATGTCAAGTTCAGAGTGTCTCTGAAGAGCACTTTCCCCTAAGGCTTTTGTAGGGAAGCAGACAAGTTATAGATAGGGTGATCTTACAGTTGGAGTTGCTTCCTTTATCATCAGGGGAAGCCGCAGTCAGTCAGCTGATCCAAAACAATATTTATTTCTGTTTCCAGTTATTTGCATTTTGTTTTGGTGTTTGTTTTTGTTTTTGTTTTTGGAAGGGTGGTAGTGTAGCGGCCAAAGGCAGGCTGTCTCAAGATGGGCCGCTTTGGCATACAGATTATACTCAGCTGAAAACAATCAAAACCCAAAAGACTCAGCAAGAAACTTTTTGCTCCCCTACAACTGCCTAGAAGAATGTGGATAGAGGACTTGCTCCAGGAAGAGAGGTATCCCCATAGAGAACTACATTACGTGACATGAACCAGGTATGGTGAGAGAGGAACCCCGCAAGGCCTGTTTCATCAAAGTCCTCTCTGTCCCATGGCTTCTGAGTGGCCCAGCAAGCACTTGTTTACCAAATATTTACACTTTTTTTCATTTTCCTGCAAAATGTATTCCTTCCGCTTTAAGTCCCAGACCCCTGCCCCCTTCTCTTTAGATCAGAATGACATGTATATAATTCATTTTGCCTGAGTGTCTTTGGAATTTCCATGCCTGTGTGGATTCCCTATACAGACAAAATTAAATTATATTTTCTCCTGTTAATCTGTCTCACGTCAATATGATTCCTAGTCCAGTGTAAAGGACCTTGAAGGGCAGGGGAAGTTCTTCCTCCCCCATTGGGGAGGGGTCAATTCATCCAGTCATTTTTTTTTTTTAAGTTTTTTTAATGTTTTATTTATTTCTAGGAGAGAGAGAGAGAGACAGCGTGAGCAGGGGAGGATCAGAGAGAGAGGGAGTCACAGACTGAAACAGGCTCCAGGCTCTGAGCTGGCAGTCAGCACAGAGCCAGACGCGGGGCTCGAACCCACGAACCGTGACATCATGACCTAAGCGAACGCTTAACCGACTAAGCCACCCAGGCTCATTCAGTCATTTTTGAGACTAGATTTAAAGAGACAACAAACCCAAAATAAAGTCACTTGTGTAAGACCACATCACCAAACCGAGACTTCATACCTAACCTAACTGCAGTTTTGCCTTTCCCAGGAAAATAATCTTAACCAATCAGTCTGGAATTTCCTGGACAGCACTAGTGAGGAGACCTACCTGATAGACCTCTGCCATTCCCCAAAGGAAGGTGACCTTGCCTAAACAATTCATTTTCAACCAGTAACATCTTTGACCTTGCTGCCAATAAAATCTGCTGTTTTGTACAACTTCTTGTAGTCATTTTCTATTTGCTTGATGGGATGCTGCCCAATTCTTGAATCATCGAATAAAGCCAATTAGATCTTCAAATTTACTCCGTTGAATTTTGTCTTTTAACAAGACACAGAGTAGGAATTTGGAGGGTCTGTGCCTGGCCCTTTCATGGGTAAAGAAGGGGGTCTCTTCAAGTCTTTCCAAAGGGGAAGGGGGAGGTTTTTACAGGAGCCCTTTCTAGTAACACAAAAGGGTGGAGGACTTCAGAAAACAAAAGGTTGGGAAGATTAACCTGCCCTCTTTTCCAGAAGAACAGGGAGCAGGTAAATTTCAATGTTGTCAGTGATTATAGATTTATAGATAAATCAAATCTCCAACCTTAGTGTAAAGAAACGACACATTATGTCCAAGAAGAAGTTGGAAGTGCTGATATCCTGACTCCCAGTATTGCAACTGACTCTTTTTGACAGAGAGTAAGAAATCAAAGCCTCTCAGTACCACAAGTCTCATTAACAAGTGGGTGGGGGTGAGCACTGATGTAACCTGGCTTGCTTGTGCCCCATCGAAAGGGGGAAATGCTTCTGAACTCCACGTGTGAGGATGTGGGCCCAGTGTTGAAAGACCTTGTTTTCTTAATTTCAACAAGGGATTCTGAGGATCTGCTTGTTTATGTTTCTATCAAGACACTTATTTAGACAAAGTACCTAAAAATTTGATGGCTAACCAATTATTTTAATGGAAGCATATTTGACATACAACATTATATTAGCTTTAGGTGTACAACATGGTGATTTGACATTTATACACAGTAGGAAGTGCTCACCATAAGTGCCATTCCCATCTGTCACACAACGTTATTACAATATCACTGACTGTATTCCCGGTGCTTACCTCTCATCCCTGTGACCTACTGATTTTCTAACTGCAAGTTTGTACCTCAGTCCCCTTTCCCTTTCACCCATCTTCCCACCTCAATCCCCTCTGGCAACCAGCGGTTTGTTCTTTCTTTTTACAAGTCTGTTTCTGCTTGCTTTTGTTTGTTTTGGTATTTTGGATTCCACATATAAATGAAGTCATATGGTATTTGTCTTTCTGTGTCTGATTTATTTCACTTAGTACAACACCCTCTAGGTCCATCCATGTTGTCACAAATGGAAAGATTTTCAAATAAAATCTCCTAATTTAAGAGTTGAAGGCATAGTAAATGTCAGGAAAACACATCAGGAAAATGATGGGCCATCTGTTTGCAACCTCCCATGTGGAGGTCACCCAGTTACAAACCCACTTGGTCTTACTTTACTCCTTGTAACCGCTCACACAGGAAGACACAGCTGCAATGACCGCAGGCTCTGCAGAGGGGTGGACTGATGGCTTAGGGTTACCTGGCTGGCAAGTAGCCTCCTTGAGTTGGAAGCTAGCTCTCCATGACTGTGCTTCCTCTTGGGGGTACCACACACTGTCCCTTGTAATCAGGTCCCAAGTCCCCTCCTCCTCTATTAATAGAAGAATGGGAAGGGATGGGTGTTATGTGGGATAGCCATCATTTTCTCTTTCAATTCTAAAATTCTGGGCACCTTCTCTCATTCAGTGTGCAGCTCCACTGAACAATTTAGCAGGTTTAATAAGTTACATCCTTACTCACTTATTTTAGAAAATAAAGTTTTGATTATTTACTCTCAAGCTAGTCATCTGTTTTTTTCAGAAGCTTCTGTCTCCCCATGTGCAGAATCTGAAATGACAATCAGTATCTTAAGAGAGGTGAAGGTGAAGAATAGACCCGAAAAGGAATAATTATTTTATTGGTCAAGCAGCAGGACAAAAATCAGTTATAAATAACAATGGCTTGTAACTCATTGAGTTAACTTTTATGATCAAGATAAAACTCAGATTGAAGATGTCTAGAGATAGGATACATTTCAATTTCCAGAAAGTCCTCTTCAGCCATCACACAGGTAAGTTTCCCAGCTAATTATCTTATTTATCTGCCTCTTAAAAATATCAGCTGCAATTGGAGATCCTCAAAAAAAAGATGGCCTTTTAAAAAGTACATTTCACCAAGTGGGAGCTGCTGCTTCTTTTTAAGATTTTACTTTTAGGTAATCTCTACTCCCAGTGTGGGGCTTGAATTTACCACTCTTGAGATCAAGAGTCACGCTGTTCAAGCCAGCTATGTGCCCCAAATGGGAGCTTCTTGAATTTTCTCGGTCCCTGTCAGAACTTTTAGGAGTTAACTGATGGGACAAGATAGTGACATGAGCTCATATGATTTCTGTTTTCTCTTTACCTTGCGTTGCAAGGAGAATTTTATTTTTCCATACTGTGTGAACAAAAGACTTTAACTTTGAGAATCTGGGAAGATAGCCAAGAAATGCCGCCCTCTGAAAAACAAAAACTGTGGGAATAAAAAGAATAACATTAACTGACTCCTGAGGAAATAACACATTTAAGCAATGATGGGTAAGTGAGAAGCATTTGACCAGAGCAACGTTTCTCAAAGTGAATTGTAAACAGAAACCTACTAGAAAGAGTTTCATGGCCGAATTATTTCTGCAAGTACTGGATTAAATAATGTTGAAACACATTCATTGTTGTAGGGTTTCTCAGAACCTTTAATGTATTGATAAACATTGTAAACTTAAAACTTTTTTTAAATGTTTATTTATTTTTGAGAGAGAAAGAAAGAGAGACAGAATGGAAGGAGGGGAGGGGCAGAGAGAGAGGGAGACACTGAACCTGAAACAGGCTCCAGATGCGGATCTCAAACTCACAGACTGCAAGATCATGACCTGAGCCAAAGTTAGACGCTTAACTGACTGAACCGTCCAGGTGCCCTTACATTGTGAACTTGTAAGAGAAGCTATAGTATGTAGTATTTTCCAAAAGTGTTTTACTATGGAATCATTTTTTAGTAGACAAATCTACTAGGGCAAACTCCACACTGGGGTATTTTCTTACTTTCACCAAGGGATTCTGATTATCTGCTTGTATATATTTCTACAAATAAGTTTCTTTATAAAATAAATATTTATAGAAGTAAGTCTATACAAAAAGTTATTTATACAAATGAATTGTAACATGTCTCAATGTGTGCTGTACTTTCAGTTTGAGAAGGAGAGTTGAAAAGGAGAATTGGGGGGGCGCCTGGGTGGCTTAGTCGGTTAAGCATCCGACTTCCGCTTAGGTCATGATCTCGCGGTTGGTGGGTTCGAGCCCCGAGTCGGGCTCTGTGCTGACTGCCAGCTCAGAGCCTGGACGCTATTTCAGAGTCTGTGTCTCCCTCTCTCTCTGTCTCTCCCCTGCTCATGCTGTCTCTCTATCTCTCCTAGAAATAAATGAAAAATATTAAAAACAAAAACAAACAAAAGAAAGAAAGAAAGAAAAAGAGACTTGGATAAGAGGCATAATTTGTGCCAGGCCATCTAGTCGTTTCTCTAAAATGGGTGGGTGCTAGTTTATGAGGGCCGCCATAACAAAGTACCACAGACTGGGCAGCTTAAACAACAGAAATTTATTTTTTCCTAGTTCTAGAAGCTAGAAGTCAAGGTATGAGTAGGGTTGGTTTCTTCTTCCTTGGCTCACAGATGGCCTCCTTCTCTCTGTGTCCTCACATCATCTTCCTTCTGTGCTTGTTTGTGTACTAATCCGCTCCTTTTATAAGGGCACCAGGCATACTGGAACACAGCCCACCCTAATCACTTCCTTTTACCTTACTTACCTCTTTACAGGCCTCACCTCCAAATATAGTCACATTCTGAGGTACTAAGGGTTAGGACTTCAACATGTGAATTTTGAAGGAACATAGTTCAGCTCATACCAGTAGACTAGGAATAGAAATTACCAAGAGCTGGCTACCTATTCCATTGAGACCATAGCGTTCTTTACACCCCATCCCAGTCCTTCTTGAGTAGGCTTTTGGACCTGTGATGAGCCTCAGAGGATGTTCCAATTGGGAGGAACAAGCCTCACAGCCAGATATTGTCTTTTTGACCATTATATTTCCCAAGAAACTTAATACATTAGCCTGCTGGCTTGTGAGCTAATCTCTTGAAAGTTTAGTCACACCTAACTGGATGGATAAAATGTATTTTTTAAACTAACAGAGCTGGGGGCCAGATATTGCCCCTGCTGTGCCTCTAGCAGACGAGCCAAGAAAAAGGAATGATATCTGACTGAGGGTCAACTATGCAGCAGGGACTATGTATACTAACAGCTCACAGGTCCTGAACTGTGTTGGGCATTTTACATTAACATCATCTTATCTATTGCTTACAACATCTCTTTGAGATAAAGATACTATTATCACCTCTAGATTAAAGACAAGGAACTGAATTCTAAAGAAAATACTTATTAGTCATACAAATAGAAAATAATTCGAAGTTTCCAATGCTCTTAGCTACAATCCCACATATAGTTTATTGATCTCACTTGACTTTAGGGGGACCAAAAACTCTTCCTCTATCCTCTTATGTTCTGTAACTAGGGACTGTGATTTAAACTGACAAAAAACACATTAATAGGAGAAAACATTTTTAGAGTTTATTTATTTATTTTGAGAGAGAGACTGAGCAGAGGAGGGGCAGAGAAAAAGAGAGAGAGAGAGAGAATCCAAAGCAGGCTCCAAGTTTAGTGCAAAGCCTGCTGTGGGGCTTGAGCCCACGAACCATGAGATCATGACCTGAGCCAAAATCAAGAGTTGGATGTTCAGCCGACTGAGCCACCCAGGAGCCCCTTATTGATATTTTTGTATGCGTGGGAACTTCACAGGATAGAAGTGAAAACCCAAAGAAATGGTTAGATTTGGGGGCTTATATATTATTTTAACAAAGAATGATAAATTGTGGAGAAGTAATTAGATAAAGGAAAATGGTGTTGAGGTTCTAAAGGACAGTAACATGTGGGAAATTGAGTAGGAAATGTTGGTAGATAAGGGTTGTTTAGTAAGATTTGCTATGCTGACTCCAACTCCAGGTGCCCTCTCCAATGATTACACTGGTTCCCTTCCAGGTATGGGAGAGAAGAACAACTTTACAAATGGAAATTTATGTCACTTCTGTGAAGGGGAATTTATGCCCTGCTTTTAGGCAGAAAGGGTGAGGGCAGAGAGCTCCTCCTATATCTGTTTCTCAATTGCCTTTAGCTTAAAATAATAAAAGTAATCCTTATGCCAAGTTCGGCATACTTTGGGATGAAATATTTGGATCTCCTTCAGTTCTTACAATCTTTAGAGATAAGGAAGGAAAATGAAGGCAAGAGTTGTCCAGGCTTATAAAGTTAATAAGCAGAAACTAGACTATAAGCTGATCTTTCTGACCTGTGAAGCACCAGTATACATGCTATATAAATAGAATTTTTTAAATAAACATTTTGTTTCAGAATAGTTTTAGATTTACAAAAAAATGCAAAGATAGTATAGAGTTCTCATATACCCTGAACCTAGGTTCCCCTCTTATGAACGTCTTACATTAGTGTGGCACATCTGTTACAAATGACAAATCAATATTGATATATTATTATTATTTTTTAAAGATTTTTAAAAAGTTAATTTATTTATTTTGAGAGAGAGAGAGATTGGTTCAGGGAGGGGCAGAGAGAGGAGAGAGAGAATCCCAAGAAGGCTCTGTGCCACCAGCACAGAACCTGATGTGGGGCTTGAACTCACAAACTGTGAGACCATGACCTGAGCCAAAACCAAGAGTTGGACACTTAACCGACTGAGCCACCCAAGTGCCCCTAGATACATTACTATTATTAACTAGAGTCCATACTTTCCAGATTTCCTTAGTTTTTATCTAATGGCTTTTTTTCTGTTCAATGATCCCATCCAAGATGTCACATTGCAGTTGGTCATCATGTCTCCTTAGACTCCATTTGGCTGTATCAGTCTCTCAGACTTCCCTTGTTTTTGATGGCCTGGACAGTTTTGAAGAGTACTGGTTAAGTATTTTGTAGAATGTCCCTCAGTTGGGATTTGTCTGATATTTTCCTTGCGATTTGACTGGGGTTCCATGTTTTAGGAAAAGGCCGCGGAGAAAGCGTCATTTTCATCACATCATATCAAGAGTATGCACTATCGACATGACTTATCACTGTTGATGTATGTCAGGTTTCGCCACTGCGACTCAAGAGAATTTTTTAACTGTCTTTTCCTCCTGGGTATCAATCATTTCGTTCTCACGTTTCCATACAGCAGCAGTCTCTAATCCTGTGCTTTTATAAGAACTCCACTGTGTGTCCGGCTGTACCATGTAGTAACTGCTTGTCATTCTGTTACTGAGGGGAGGGATTTGTTCTTGCTTTTGTCTTTTGTGAGCAAGTTTTTGTGCTTGTGTGTGTGTGTGTGTGTGTGTGTGTAAAGGGTAGTAGGTAGCTTGTTGGTGGCTTGTTAATTCATCCAAGGACTCTGCTGACCAGAATGTATGAGTTCTATGAGGGCTTCAGACCAGTGCTGGAGCAGTAACCAACTGAGGGGACTTAGCAAGTGACCATGCTGGGGCTTTAAGGGGAGATGAGTTTAGAAAATAAACTTCCCATGGGCCTCAATTTTCTCAATGATGAAATAAAGTGGGGGAGATGGATTCTGTGAATTCCAAGGTCACTTCTCACTCTGAAACCAGGGATCTGGGGTCAGAGGGCAGGAAAATAAGGTGGGTTCTCTCTTCCTGTGTCAACTTTATTTCTTTAATAATTCATTACAAGCTAAAGCATTAAAAAGAATCCTGATTCCTAGTCCCTGGAGGTATTTCTTTGGCTGGAGTCTCTGGTTTAATGAAGATACAAACATTCTTGTGGGAACAGATCCCAGCTCGTTCTTCGCCCACACTTGCTTCCACAAGAAGCTTGGCCCCGTTTCTTCTCAGCCTCTGCTGTGTTTCTACATCTTTCTCGCTCCTTTGCATCCAGCTGTGGTGAGAGAGACTCAAACGGTTTACTCTTTACCCTCCAGGAGCATTTTTCTAAATTGAGGTGGAAATATACCTGGTACATAAGTCCCTTTCTGCCCAAAGCTGTCCCCATTTCTGACTTTATTTTAGGGTCAAAGTCAAAGTCTGAAAAATTTCATTCTTGCTTTGTGAACCTGAGAGAAAAATCACAGTGCATTTTGCGTGTGTGCATGTGTGTGTGTGTGTGTGTGTGTGTGTGTGTGTGTGTGTGTGTGTATCCTTGATCATTTGCCACGAAATAAAACCTTGTGGAATGTATGCCTTTTGTTTTTCAAAGTTTCTTTAATTAACCCCTATATGCTGGCTCAATCACACTAAATATTTACTGTATACTGTTGCAATATTTCCTTTTTCAACAATGTACCCCTACATTCTTCTATACAACTATTAACTTTTGTAAGTTCAGAACTTGCCCATTTGTCATGGGCACCGAATATGCTACATTTTGGCTCCAGGTAGAAAAGGAAAAATCTAGGAAAATGTTGTCAGGCTCCAGTTTGTCTTGCACTCATTTCTCCTCCTTGGAGATGGAGACTTAAGGTTATTCTTCTATCAATTTTTCCTTGTCTTTCTGCAGCCCCATTTAAGAAAAAAAACCCTTTTTGTGTGTTGTCAATTCCTCTGGGTTCACTTACATCAGCTTTGGCTGGTTTGATGTTTAAAACATTTTCAGAGGGGTAAATAATTTATTTGAAAGCTAGTGGAGAAAGGCACTTAGAAAAATTAAACCAACTGAGTGAATTTGAAAGAAAAGATGTTACTGGGAACCAAATAGTTTAAAGAAGAGGAAGGGATCTTCCTTTCAAAAGCAAAGGTAAATGTCATTTAAGTGTTACTTTATATATTTTTTTCATAGATCTTATTTGAAGATTTACATAAGTACAGTTGTAAATATGTCCAAATAAGTAAACATGCCTTTAAAATATTGGCTTAAAGATATTCTTCTAAGCTTTGATATTGCCTTGTGACATGTTTATATATTACCATTGTGAGTAGATTTACTAACTCTTTAAATAATTAAATACCTTTCATGTCCAATTTGTACAAGTTCTCTGGGATTTCACGAACCTATCCTGGATTTCTCCTTTATCTATCTATCTATCTATCTATCTATCTATCTATCTATCTATCATCTATCTATCTATCTATTTAAGTGGACTTCATGCCTAACACAGAGCCCAACTCAGGGCTCAAACTCATGACCCTGAGATCAAGATCTGAGCTGAGATGAAGAGTCGGATGCTTAACCAACTTGAGCCATCTAGGATCCCCTCTAATTTGTTTTTATTCTAGACTCCCCATTACCTTACTCTACTTAAATCATATATAGAACTATCCCTCATCTTGGGTTCTCATCTTGGTCTCTAGGGAGAATTCACATAAACCTAGGCAAGAACCTAGATGCCCCATAACAGTTCTTGTATATAACACTGGATCTTTTTGGCTGTAGGGAAAACATTTGTGAAAATGTGATTGTGAAATCATGGTAAGAGTAGCAACATTAACATAAATCAGAAGAAAAGGAAAAAAGGACCCATAAACCTCTCATCCATCACAATAAATCCAACTACTTTCATTTTTGCTTATGACTTTTTCTATCTGTGTAAGCATGGACACATAAACAATGGAAACATTGCTGGGTTCTCCAATGTATGTTTGCATTTCTCTGAGGTCAGACCAAAGTAATGAGAGTTGTTATTTCCAGATGCTCAGGCAATTACCCCAAACTATTTGGCTTTGAACTTTCTAAGGAGATAAAAATGCTTTTTGCATTCTCTACCAGAAGCTAAATGTGACAGCGTTTTATTCTCAACCCAGCTACTTAATATCCCCCCAAAATGTATTTTAAAGTTCTTTCAAAATATGTTTTCCAAAAGTTTCAAATCTATCTTTTTTCTGTCTTTTATTAGAAGCTGATGAGTATTTTAAAAAAAATGATAGCATACTGGAGGCTTTGTCTTACAGTGTACAGATCTGAGTTTGGATTTTTTAGGCATTTATTTTTAAATCTAAATGATTTCTTCCATTGATCTGCCTATAGTTCCTAACCAATGAAAGTGACAATAAATACCTTAAAATCCAGAATTTAATTTTTTTTTCTTTATAGTTTGCAAGCCTTACTCTCCCTCATAACTGGACTTAATGCAGTGTAAAAATCCGCAAGGCTTTTGAGTAATGTGAGCCTCTGATTCCCTCAGGTTCTTTTTGGCGCCATCAATATTTCATTGTTTACCATTTGCTTCATGGTTTGGCACATTTCCTATCCTCCTCCCAACTCAGTAAAACTGTAGTTCCCATAGCAGCTTCGGGGAATGAGGCGGGTGAAGTCTGTTGGGGCCTTCGAAACAGGCACAGGCACAGGCACAGGAGTCTGAACCTAAAGGCTTAAAATGAATCTATGGGACTCTGTAGGCCATGAAAAAGTGCTTGGGGAGTTGGAGTTGAAATACAGGAAACCATGCATTTTATGCAAAGACTCTTCTCTCGATTCACTTGGAACCTCAGTGTTTCGTTTTTTTTTAAATTAAAGGGCGCCTGGGTGGCTTAGTCGGTTAAGCCTCCGACTTTCGCTTAGGTCATGATCTCGCGGTTCGTGGGTTCGAGCCCCGCGTTGGGCTCTGTGCTGACTGCCAGCTCAGAGCCTGGAGCCTGTTTCAGAGTCTGTGACTCCCTCTCTCTCTGACCCTCCCCTGCTCACGCTGTCTCTCTCTCTCTCTCTCCTAGAAATAAATAAAATATTTTTTAAAAAAAAAGATAAATTAAAAAAATTTTTTTAACATTTATTTATTTTTAAGAGTGAGAGAGACAGAGTGTGAACGGGGTGGGGGTGGGGGGGGCTAGAGAGAGAAGGAGACACAGAATCCGAAGCAGGCTCCGGGCTCTGAGCAGTCAGCACAGAGCCCAATGCAGGGCTCAAACCCACGAACCATGAGATCGTGACCTGAGCCAAAGTCGGCCGCTCAACCAACTGAGCCACCCAGGCATCCCGGAACCTCAGTGTTTCTTACATAAAACTGTGACCCTTAGAAAATCAAACTATGTGAAAGTATGTTTAAGAATTTATGTGAATGTTCTTGACACAAAACAATAAGCGAGTTTAATTGGAAACTGGTTTTATACATTTACAGGGTACATTTCTTTGGCTACCAGTCCAATAAAAAGTGAGATTTTATTCTGAAATTGCCTTGGGCATCCAGCAAAAAATGTTTTTAATTATCACTGACTTGGATGGCTTTTGTTGCTACACAGTAGGCCTTGATGGGCTACCTTTATGCTAGTAATAAGAAAACTCTATTGTCATCATCTGAATACAGCTCCTCATTAAGAGAAAATTCAGCTTGTCCTTTTTTATTTTAAACTATTTTTTAAGTTTATTTATTCATTTTGAGAGAGAGAGAGTGCACATGCATGCACAAGCAGAGGAAGGGCAGAGAGACAGAGGGAGAGAGACACACCAAAGTGGGCTTTTTGCTGTCAGCACAGAATCTGATGTGGGGCCCGATCCCACAAACCACAAGATCATGACCTGAGCCGAGATCAAGAGTCAGACACTCCACTGACTGAGCACCCGGGCACCCCTCAGCATGTCCTCTGATGCCTAAACTAGTACCTATCTCCCATAAGGCCCTTTTCTGTCTGAGGGTCAATGTGGTTGAACCCACCGTGCATGCTGTTATTGTGTACTAATGGCCTGGGTGCAGTGAGGATACGTGTTTTGTACTCAGGAATGCTGAGTCCCCTGTACTGGAGTGAGATGTGTGGTTGTCACACCTAGATGTAGTTTAGCCTGAGTATGCCATCAGGCCTACCATAGCCTTCTTCATCTTGCGCTGATGCTGTTTCCCAGGGCAGCTCAGCTCTAGCACGTGATGCCCACGTCTTTATTCCCCAGAAAGCCACTGTCTTTTCCTATTGTGTTTGATACCTTGCCATCCACAAAAACAAGGACGGTATGTATGTGTGCACAGAACACTGTGGCATATTGGGTATGCTGCTGCTGTATTTTGACCCTGATAACTGGGAGCATTTGATCATCAAGGTTTACACAACAATCACTTGGCCAGACACTGTACACTACACAATTCGATGACCCAGTAGAAAGTATTTCTTGGAAATTCCTAACTTAATGATATTCTTTGGTAGTAGATGCAACCTCAAAAACAAGAGCCAGAAGGTGTGGGAACATTACTAGACTCCTATCTGGTTCTTAATAATTGGTTCAGTTCAATATATATAAAAATATTATATATTTTGACATTTTAGTCAAAATGTCACTCAGAGCAATGCCACTCAGATCTGTATATTCCCACTTGTCCTCATCAGATTCCAAAAGCAGGGATGGTCTTTGGCAAATGTATGGCTCTACCCTTTCAGGTTCCTGATACAACTGTACTAGAAGACAATATCCTTCTGTTGTTCTGAGTATCACTAGGGTGTCAATGTAATATTGGATTTTTCCTGTGGCATAATACATTTATTCATTCCTTTACCCCTAGCTACTCTTTCTCCTTCTCTCTATATGTCAGTGATTTTTTGCCCAAACTTTTCCACCATTTGAAGGGATGTTAGGTTCAACTACTGTGCTGGTCCAGAGGGCTTCTGCCTCAATCCACTCCTGTTCCACAGAGTGAGGTTACACAGTCCTGAACTAGTGGGCTTTGTAGAGCATTGAGCAACACAGCTGCCTCCATGGTCAGTATGAATTTTGCCAGATAGAGTGAAGGCACGATTCAACCTATAGGTCCTTAGGAATTCTGGCATACAGATTTAAAGGCATGGCTAGAGCTTCTTGGTGGGGATCATCGCTACTTTCTCCTGCCTTTGGTACCCACAGTTGCGGTCTTGGTCCCCAAACGACCACCATCAATTAGAAAAAAAGAAAGTTGAGGTGATGTGGGGATAATTGTATAGTCATACTAGCATCCTCCCCATCCCTTGTCCCCCCAATTCTCCAGAGAATCAGAGGAATCTAAAGAGTGGGGACTCCTCCTTGGTCCCCTCCCCCCACATTGAGTGTGAGCACACACTCTGAAAGTGTGTGAACCAGCCTTTCATTCCCTTATCTCCCCGATTGTGGATAGTAAATGTTCAGTTGCTCCAGCCAACCCTCTATGAAACCATTACTCTGAGGATGATAAGCACATGACATGTCTATTTGTGTGAGATCAGTTTGCCTACTCTTAGACACTATGGGCTATAAAAGACATCTTTGGTCTAAAGAAATGTAACTCAGGTGTCCAAACTGGCATAGTATCTTCTGATCTGGTCCTTTTAGGGTATTTCAAGCATTTGCATTACCATAGGTATGCAAATCCCAGTCCAAATTAAGTGTCTCTTCCATCAGGACCAATTTATAGCCTCCCAGCACTACTGGCAGTGACCCAGTATAGTCTACTGGCCAGCTGTACGCAGGAGGCTTCTCTTGGGAATCTACCCCATAGCCACCTGTGGTTTCTGTCTTCCTACCTGGCAGACAGGAGAGTTCTGGTTGGCGTTTTGCACCTCTGGGAGTGCAAGAGGGATTTGCTGGTGATCAGCCTTTCTCTGCTTTGCTGTAGTTTCCCACTGTGGAACCAGTTGAACACCTTAGGCAAATGCATCAAGATAACCAATTGCTGATTCCAATCACTTTCCAAACTGAGAAAGAAATTCTTCTAATGGGCATCAGCTTGTCCTATTTAATGCACCACTTAAATTCCCATAGGGCTGTGTCCCATATGGATATCCATTTAATAATCCTATCCTTCATTTTCCATCTGCCTGACCATATGGCCAAGCCACTGGCCACTGTCCACGAGCCAGACACACTCTGACTTTGGGGTTCTCATTGTTGTTCAATTCCTCCAACACTGCAAGGAAAATAGATGTAATCCAGCCCACTAACAGACTGGTTCTCACCTTCTTCAATTATAGTTTTTCATCAGCTGGTCACGGTGCACAGCCTTCCAAAGAGGATGTTGCTTGTACTTCAGACCTGCCATCCTTGAACCACTCAGCTTTTTGTAGGTCAGTCAAAAGCCGCTTGTATGACATCATCAATATGTCAATAGGATCTGGCAGCTCTTCAGACAGTTCCAAATTTGGCCCTCTAGAAATGGGGCTATGCATCCCTGAGGACCACGAGAACCTCCTTTCACTCCCCTGGGAGCATGTTCCTGCATAAGCCATTTCTATTTTATAGTGGAGCTCTTCTTGGTACTGATTTCCTTATTGGGATGTTTCTCTGACATCACCCAACATACTGTGTATATTTCAGGTTTCAAGATTATTTTATCTCCCTCAGTCACAGAGTCAGTTTCAATTAATGCCCGGTAATAACAGGCCAGTAATTTTCTCTCATATGGCATGTACTGTACTGATGCACCTGGAAATTTCCTGGCCTCAAATTCCAGCAGTCACCCCAGGGCAGTAATTATGGGCTATTGTCATAAGCTCTAGCCTCTGTTAAGTGTGAGTTTGCAGATACTTCCAAAATCATATCTGAGTGTGAATCATAAGGGCCCCATATTGATCAGGCCATCACTTTTTGCTACCGTTAAGTGTCCTGTTCAAATATAGCCTTCTTTCAGGTAGTTTTACGATAGGAGCAAGCAGTGTTCCCAAATGTAGGATCTGTGCCCTCCAAATCCAAGCAGTGCAACAGGCACTGTGCCCCTCCCTTAGTTCCAGGGGTAGGCAGTGATAGCTGGTGGTTTTTAGTTGTCTGTGGAATATCAGATGTGGCTCCTTCCCACGTTACTCCTAACGATGTCATGGTTTTGGGTGGGCTCTGGGATCATTGCTGGATTGGTCAACCAGCATCTGTTAGTTATGTGTGTCACCACTGCATTTAAGTGGTCTGGGCTTGTTCCTCAGTTTCTAATACTATCATGATATCATCAATGCCGTGTATTATCAAACCAAATTATGGCAGTAAGCTAGTGAATTCAAATAACCCTGTGGCAATGCATATGGAATCCTTCTTATATGAAAGCAAACTGTGGTTGGCTCTTTTCTGAGATTATGATCAAGAAAAAAGCATTTGCAAGAATAATCAAGGAGAGGGGTGCCTGGGTGGCTTAGTCGGTTAAGCGTCCGACTTTCGCTTGGGTCATGATCTCGTGGTTCGTGGGTTCGAGCCCCGCGTCGGGCTCTGTGCTGACTGCCAGCTCAGAGCCTGGCGCCTGTTTCAGTCTGTGACTCCCTCTCTCTCTGACCCTCCCCTGCTCACGTTGTCTCTCTCTCTCTCTCTCTCCTAGAAATAAATAAAAAAACATTAAAAAAAAAAAAAAGAATAATCAAGGAGTACCAGTATCTTTGGTCTGTATTTTTTGCAGTGTTGAAACCATACTGCCAATGTTATAGGTGTTACTATATTCAAGCCTTGATAATCTACTATTAGTCTCTATGAGCATATCTTTCTCATGGGCCACACAGTACTAACATACAGAGATGTCATTAATTAAAGTGGAAATCTGCTCTGTCCACCAGGTAACCACTACTGTGTCGAATTACCAATCTTTATGGGCACCAGCAAATCTATAGGCTCTCATTTAGCATGTCCAATTAATAATAGCTAAAGGGTACACTAACATGCCTTCAGTTTTACAATACAAGATAAAGAAAGTGTTCCTCAGTCAGTCATAATACCCACCCCAATAATACATTCAGGTAGAGGAGACACACTATCTCACATGAAATCTGTTAAAACAACCTAATTTTCATCCAAACTTTCACCTTAATCCCATCACCATTGCATCCCCATATGATCCCAAGCTGATTGTGGCTCCCTTTAGGACCTCCCCACTAGGTTTTGAAATTATACATTGGGATCCTGCATCATGGAGTCCCAGAAAGAGTTTTGTTCACCCCCTGGTCATTTTAGCCACACATGTGCACATGGCCTTGGGTTCTCATCTAGGGAGCAGGCCAAGACACCCTGGTGCTTTTATTGATCTTCATCCTGATTAATTTGACTGACCATTTCCACCAGTGATATGATGTCATGTTTTTCATTGTCATCTTTGCCTTCCAGTTTTTAAATTTCTTCCAAACTAGGGTAGATGGAGTAGATTTGTTTAGAGCTCTTCAATGTTGGGGATAGTGGGAGTTGCAATCAATCCTCTCAACCTCCCATAGTGGTGGATTAAGATCTGTGTTTCAACCTCATCAGTGTCCTTCATGTTCATTTCATTTGCTAATAACTATTGAAAGACTCTTCTCTGCTGGGACTACTCCCTTGACTATCCTTCCTTTCCCCCATTCCTTTGTGAATGGGTCTAATTTTCTTAGACTACAGGTAAGCTGAAAAAACAATTCTGATATGGTTTATTAGACTGTTTCTTGACTTTGCAACAGTATGTTTATATGGGGTGTCTATGCAAAAGGGGCTCCCTTAAATCACAGCATTTGCTCTCACCTGGGTAAAGGGCATATTAAGTTGATGAGCATCCTGATCATCATAAAGCTAACTTAGCATGAATTGCATATGCAGCCTATGAACTGCCTCATCTGGGCAGTTCCATCTGACACTTAGAGGTGTGAACCACCAACTTACCTTCTCAGGGTAAACAAACTTTACAGTGGCCTTTATCCCATCTACCAGGCTGGCTGTCTCTTCTGAAACAACCTGCTGTGTGTTTGGATCACATACCGCCATGTTTGATTATTCAATGGTAAGCTGTGGGTCCTGCACCAACCAAACATGCTCTTGTACTCTGCTGTATCCACAATCAAGAGACTGTTCCTCAGTTAGTCACTCTTACAAACTACTTCAGTAAAAGTTCTTCAAGAAGTGATGATATCAATCTACAAAGTGAGACCACTCCTTCACACTATGACCTCTGGTTTAGTAGTTTCTTGGTTTTACACACTCTGAACATCCCCTTCCCTCCACCATTTGGACTGCTTTCTTGGTTTCCAGAGGTTGTAGGGGCGTAATCTGTTGTTTGAGCATGACTTGTCTCTTTGGTAGTGGCCATAGGCTAGCAACCATAGCTTTTTTAAAAAATATTTTTCACTTAAAAAATTTTTTTTTATGTTTTATTTATTTCTGAGAGAGAGAGAGCATGAGCAGAGAAGGGTCAGAGAGAGGGAGATACAGAATCTGAAACAGGTTCCAGGCTCTGAGTTGGCTGTCAGCACAGAGCCTGGTGTGAGGCTCGAACCCACGAACCGTGAGATCATGACCTGAGCTGTAGTCAGACGCTCAACCAACTGAGCCACTCAGGCACCCCTTCACTTTTTTTTTTTTTTAAATTTACTTCCAAGTTAGTTAGCATACAGTGCAATAATGATTTTAGGAGTGGATTCCAGTGATTCATCCCCTGTGTATAACACCCAGTGCTCATCCCAACAAGAGTCTTCCTTAATGTCCTGTACCCATTTAGCCCATCTTCCAGTCCCTCCAGCAACCCTCAGTTTGTTCTCTGTATTTAAGAGTCTTTTATGTTTTGTCCCCCTCCCTGTTTTTATGTTATTTTTGCTTCCCTTTCCTTTATGTTAATTTTCTTTGTATCTTAAATTCCACCTATAAGTAAAGTAATATATTTGTCTTTCTCTGACTGACTTAATTCACTCAGCATAATACACTCTAGTTTCATCCACATTGTTGCAAATGGCAAGATTTCATTCTTTTGATTGCTGAGTAATACTCCATTGTGTGTGTGTGTGTGTGTGTGTGTGTGTGTATGTGTGTGTGTATGTGTAGATAGATAGATAGATAGACCACATCTTCTTTATCCATTCATCTGTCAGTGGACATTTGGGCTCTTTCCATACTCTGACTATTGTTGACAGTGCTGCTATAAACATTGGGGTGCATATGTGCCCCTTCAAAACAGCACTCCTGTATCCCTTGGATAAATACCTAGTAGTGCAGTTGCTAGGTCATAGAGTAGTTCTATTTTTAACTTTTTGAGGAACCTCCATACTGTTTTCCAGAGTGGCTGCACTAGTCTGATTTGAGTATGGCCCAGCACTAGGATTCACCACGATGCTCCCCTTTACTTTCACTTTAGTTATTATAGGTAAAAATAGCAAGGGATAGTATATTAAACTTCTTTCTTGTCACTTTTCTTTCTTTCTTTCTTTCTTTCTTTTTTTTCTGTACCCAATGAGCCAGCTCTTTGGGAATTTGGTCTATCATTTCCAAATTTCGTTGGTAACTTTTACCTCCACTAACTGATGACAGTGTAGCTGCTTATTATATTTCCATTCTGAGAGATGAGACAAAGGGCAGAGAGCTTAGGTAACTTGCCTAAGGTCACACAGCAAAAGAGGAACAGTATTTGAAACCAGGCTTATCTGACTTCAAGGCCTTGTCCTTAACCTTTAGCAAAATTCCCTCCTGTGAAGTAATTCTAAACCTTAAAAGCTAGAAGATTGTATTCCATTGGGCATTTCTTACATTATTCCATAGGAACTCCCTCTTTCCAACCAGTCCCTTCTCCTCTTTTTGCAATGGGCTGTCCCCTCCATCTTGCTCAGCTTCAGAGGTGTGTGGGGAACAGGAACATCCTCTGAACTATCTTTGGGCCCCTTCTGTTTCCACCCCAGGGCCTCTGCTGGGCAGGAAGTGGCAGTTCAAATGACCAGTGATTTTTAAACTTGGCTGCAGATTGGAATTATTTGCGGAACTTTAAAAAATGTTAATGCCTAGTCCTACCCTAAACAGTCTGATTTAATCAGGTGATTTCTGTCATCATTTATTCAGGCTGCTAAATAGAATGCCATAGCCTGGATGGCTATCTTCTGTTTTTTCTAAAGAACAGAAATTTATTTCTTACTGTTCTGGAGGCTGGGAAGTCCAAGATCAAGACACCAGCAGATTTGGTGTGCGGTGAGGGCCTGCTTCCTGACTTAAAGAGGCTGTGTTTTTGCTGTGTCCTCACATGGTGGAAAGGGAAAAGTAGCTCTCTGGGACCTCTTTCACTAAGGGCCACTAATTCCATTTATGAGGGCTCCAACCTTATGACTTAATCACCTCACAACGAGCCCACTTCCAAATACCATCACACTGGAGACAAGGCTTCAGCATAGGAATTTAGGGGGCATGCAAACATTCATTCTCTAGCAGTTTTTTGTGGGTTGAATGATTGCTCCCAAAAAGGTATGCTTACTTCCCAGAAACTGTGAATGTAACCTCATTTAGAAAAGGGTCTTTGCAGATGTAATTAAGTTAAGGATATTGAGGTGAGGTCATCCTGGATTATCTCAGTTGTCCCTAAAACCAATGATAAGTGCCCTTACAAGAGCCACCAGGGGAGAGACACCTGGAGAAGAGGTGAAGGCCGTGGGAGGGTGGAGTAGAGATCGCACCCCTGCGCCACAATCCAGGGAACGCTTTGAGGCACCAGAAGGGGGAAGGGACCAGGAAGAATCCTCCTCTAGCGCCTTCAGAGGAAGCACAGCCATGCTGATACTTCGATTTCAAACCTCTAGCCTCCAGAAATGTGAGAGAATAAAATTCTGTTGTGTGAGCCGTCCTGCTTGTGGTAATTTGTCAATCACAGGAAACTAACACAGGTGGGTGTGGCCTGGGCATTGTGTATTTTTAAGAGTTCCCTCGGTGATTCTGACAGGCAGCCAGGGCTGGGAACTACTGGAATAGGGTGTTTCACAAGTGTGTCTCCTGGCAGTTTTCTTCAGCTTGGGGTTCAAATGCTTTCGGCAATACTAGGATGTCTTCTTAATTACATTTTTATTATCTTTTAGCAAAGTAAATATTTGATGCACTGTGAGAGCAGCCAGGGTATATAGGATTTACAGTAAGGAAATAAAAAGCTTTATGTACAGATATTTTGGTATTTCTTTTTTTAAAAAAATTATTTATTTATCTTGAGGGAGAGAGAGAGGGAGCAAGATGAACACATAAAGAGAGAATCCCAAGCAGGTTCCACACTGTTAGTGGCTCGAATGCCACCAGGCGCCCCAGTATCTTCTTCTTTTTTTTTTTTTTTTTTTAAAGTTTATTTATTTTGATGGAGAGAGCAAGTGTGCACAGTGGGGGAGAGGCAGAGAGAGAGAGGGAAAGAAAGAATCCCAAGCAGGCTCAGTGGGTCAGTACAGAGCCCCATGCAGGGCTCCATCTCACAAATTGTGAGATCATGACCTGAGATGAAATCAAGAGTTGGATGCTTAACTGACTGAGCCACACAGGTGCCCCTGGTATTTGCATCTGAAGTACACCCCTATGCCCACAATGTTTTCCTCTGAGGCTGTTTGGGCCGTATCTGCAGTGTTTGTTACTTCTTTGTTGGTTTTAGGAGTTATCCTGCCCTTTTTTCTCCTGCCTTCCTCACCTCTGCCTGCTGCCCGTCTCTGGGCAGTTTATTCTAGGGCTCCTCAGCACCTCTGGCCTGAGGAAGGAGAAAGGACAGTGCCAGGTGCATACCTGCAGCTTCTCTGCGGGGCTGAGGAAATGTATGGGCCGGGAGGAAATGGCCACTGTGAGGTTTCTGGTGTTTTGCCCTGTCACCACATCGCTGGACAGGGAAATACTATTTCTGATATACATTCACATTTTGATATAAACCTTTTGATATAAATCTTGAGAAAGAAGATGTTGGGGAATGATAGGGGTACTTATATTCAAGTATAGAGACTTGGTTACTCTTTTAAGGGGGTGGTGAATAATTGAACTGATGGTTTGATAGCTTCCAGAGGGTTGGGATTCAATACAAGTTTAATAGTCTCAGAAGCCTATGATTTCTCCACCATACCCTGCCTCTTAAAAAAATATATATGTAAGTGTAAAAATATTTATACTGATACTGACATATTTATACATATGTACTCATGTATGTATATGTATTTATATGTATATAAATACATTCCACAATGTGGATGACCCTTAAAAACATTATGTAAACTGAAAGAAGCCAGACACAAAAGAATACATGATGGATGATTCTATTTATATATAATGTCCAAAATAGGCAAACCTGTAAAGATAGAAAATAGACTGGTGGTTGCCTGGAGTTGGAGGTGAGAATGGGTACTAACTGTGGTTGGACAAGAGGAATCTTCTTGGGGTGTTGGCAATGTTCTAATGGATGAAAACATGATTTTGCACAACCTGGTAAGTTTACTAAAGATCATGGAATTGTACACTTAAAATTATGTTGCAGTATATAAATTATAGCTCCCTAAACTTCTCTAAATACATAAACATATGCATACACATACACATATACATATACATACACATATACATATAATATATCTAATTTAACCCTGTTACTATCCGAGTGCATGTTAAATTGTGTAATCTTTAGTATAACATGCTCATGGCAAGGCCTCATTTTCTCTGAAGGGGTTGGGCACCATGCATCTGCCTAATCCTGTGAGGTCAAGAGGACAGAACCTGCTAGAGTAATCCCAGGCCCGGGGGGGTTTCTCACTAAGTCTTCAGGTTAGTCCAGGTTCCTTCTCCTGCCAGATAGTTTGGAAAAGTGGCCCTGGTTTTCTCTCCTTTTGGCACCATGCTAGGATGTATACAACAGTTTTATTATAGTTATCCACAAGCAAATCATTAAAGTCATATTACTACTGTAGATTCTATTAGGGTCTTGGTTTTACTTCCCATATCAGTCAGGATGAAGTGGACTAAGCTGCAGTAACAAAAGACATCCAAATCACAATGGCTTACAAGAACAATGTTTTTTTAAAATTATTATTTTTTATGTTTATGTATTTTAGAGAGACAGAGCACAGGTAGGGAAGGGGCAGAGAGAGGGAGACAAAGAATCTGAAGCAGGCTCCAGGCTCTGAGCTGTCAGCACAGAGCCCGATGTGGGGCTTGAACCCATGAATCGTGAGATCATTACTTAAGTCAAAGTAAGGCACTTAACCGACTGAGCCACCCAAGTACCCCAAGAACAATAGTTTATCACACACAGTACATGACTTTGAGGGTTGGTGGGAGGCTTTGCTCCATGTCATTCTTAGGGACTCAGGTTCACAAAGTTTCCACCATCTAAGACATTGCCAGTGAGGAAGGAAAGATGGAGAATTACACATATTGGTTCTTAAGTGCTTCTACCCAGGAGTCACAAGCGTCTTTTCCAAAGTCACATGACATCACTTAACTTCAAAAGAGCAGAGAAGTGTAAACCTCCCTCCTGCTGGGAAATAGAAGGGAACAGGAAGCAGGTGGTCAATAATAATGCTTGTCACACCCACTTTCACCAGAAGAGGCATCACAGTGTTGAGGACTTACAAGCTGCCATCTGCTGGATGAGGGTGACCATCTGTCCTGTTTTGCTTACAGGGTTTCCTCATGTTGAGGCACATTTAGTGCTAAAACAGCGAGAGTTTCAGGCCAGTTGAGATAGTTGGTCAGTCTAGTCTGGTTTTGCCTTGGGTTGCACGTTATGGACATGGAGGATGGTGGATCTCTGTGCCTGTGAATACTCCTTTCAGAAAATCTGAAAGCTCTAGTCCAGGTCCTGGAGTAACCTGGCAAAGCCTTTTGAGCCTTTTTATTAAAAATTGGGGTTACAATAGAGACTGCTTTAAAAGTTCTCACTGGTCCCGGGCCTTAGGAGAGAATCTGAGTACTTGTCTCCCCTGGCAAGGTCTGGAACTTCCTTCGCTCACTCCAAAGCCAGCACTGAGGTGGTCTCTCATCCTGAGGGAGTTACCTACAGTTGATGAAGCTTGAGACTTAGAGCCGTTCACTTACATGGGGCCCTTCATGTGTTTGCATGCTCAATGTGTTTTTGTAAAATTTCTGAAGTAAGATATGTTTGTATTCTTTTTTCTGAGAGAGGGCTTCCCAAATTATATACTCTTCAGCCCTCACAAAACCTAGACTGATTCCAGATTGCACCAGAACAGGTCCACTATATTCCTCATGACTCGGAGTGCCAACAGGCATGACTTGGGGCACCTGGATAGCTCACTCGGTTAAGCGTCCAACTTCGGCTCAGGTCATGATCTTGTGGTTTGTGAATTCAAGCCCCACATCGGGCTCCGTGCTGATGGTATGGAGCCTGCTAGGGATTCTCTCTCTCTCTCTCTCTCTCTCTCTCTGCTCTTCTCACTCTCTGTCTCTCTCTCAAAAATAAATAAAAATTAAAAAAAAAAAGAGTAAGACTTTCCTCAGGAAAACCTTCCCCACCTTTATGTGTTTCCTTTTCTCCCTATTATGCATTTTCAGAGAACCATGGACCTCCTATTCATAATACTGGAGTTGCAATTTTAACATTGGTTTGTGCAATTATGTGATTAAAGTCTATCTCCGCTAAGTGATTGCCCACTCCAGGAAGGCAGGGCCCACTTGTCACTGTATCTCTGGCATCTGCCAGGGTGTTTGGCACATAGTCAATAAATGTTTCATAAAAATAGTGTCATAACACTGTGTATACTGCATGCATAATATTTTTTTTAGTTAAGTTTCTTTTGAAGAATTTGTTGTACCCTTACACATAATTGGAGATGAACCCAAGGTTTGTAAAACTGAGGCTGAGTGTCATTGCTCCAGGCTACTCTCTAGATACTGTATCTAGATGTATCTAGATAATGCAGGTTAACACACATGCAACACTAGTGTGATCACCATTTCTACTGGGGGAAATTAAACCTCAGTTGCCCAAGAATCTGAAACTATATCATTTTAATATTCCACACAGCTCTCAGAATTCCTTGAAGTATAGGTAGGAGAAAGCTCAACAATAATACAAAACCTAGCAAAATAATCCTTGTTATAAGTGGACACTATAATTCAAGTTTTAGAGTCATTATACACTTTTCTTCATTGTAGCTCCAATCTAGTACTTCAATTATACAATCTTTTTCAGTAGTAGTAGTAGTTAACATATATTGAGCACTTAATTTGTGCCAGGCCCTGAGCTAGTTACTTTACATACACTAGCTAAATCCTAACAATATGCTTATGATACTACTATCCTAACTTTACAAAGAACAAAACCGAGGCTCAGAGGGGATAAGTAACTTGTCCAAGGTCACAGAATGCTTAAGCTCAAGGAGGAAAAGACTACTGGTTATCCTAATATTCATTCTTTCTTTACTAGTAAAATCTCTAAATTTTAGTAGAGCACAGAGCTGCCCAGTATAAAGCCCGAATTCTCTAGTTCCCTTGGATCTAGACACAAGACTAAGTTCTGACCAATGGCATGGGGCAGAAGTCATTCATGAAAGGAAGGGGCCTATGCTTTCATTCTTTCTTCCTTCTCCACTGGATGGAAAGTAGACTTGGTGGTAGAACTGGGAAAAACTATCTTGATGGTTACTGCCAATCTAAATCACTGGATTTGAAGCCAAATCTGTCTGATGCTAGAGCCTATACTGAGTTAGGCTTTCCAACATCTTTCAAAGGCAACTGTGTTTATGAGAATTTAGCAGAACTCATAGGCCACCTGGGAAGCAAAAAGGCTTTGGCAATGAACATACATGGAGATGGATGTAGACTCCCATACTTACTTATCTGTAAAATGGGAATGATGACAGCAGCTACCTCACAGGGCAGATGCAAGGTCTAAGCAAGATAATACATGTGAAAGAGCCTAACTCACACACAATTGCCTATAAAAAGGCAGTAAAAATTAGTGATTATTATTATTATTATCCAACCCTACAATCAACTGTATAATGTTGATAACATCGTTGACTGTACCAAAGATGGTTTGAGATAATATATTAAAAATGTTTAGTGTAGCCATGGGACACCTGGATGGCTTAGTGGGTAGAACATGTGACTCTTGATCTTGGGGCTGTGAGTTTGAGCCCTACATTGGGGGCAGACATTACTTAATAAATAAAAGTTTTGGGGTCACATGGGTGACTCATTCGGTTAAGCATCTGACTTTGGCTCAGGTCATGATCTCACAGTTTGTGGGTTTGAGCCCCAAGTTGGGTTGGGTTGTGTTGACAGCTCTGAATCTGGAGTCTGGTTCAGATTCTGTGTCTCCTTCTCTCTCTGCCACTCCCTCGCTTGTGCTCTTCTCTTTCTCTCAAAAATAAACATTAAAAATTCTTTTTAAAAATTTAAAAAGTTTTAAAAAAATTATTCTGAAAAATGTTTAGCATAGTCTTTTGCATAGAGTAGGCACATCACAATGGCAATTATTACCAACACACACATATTTGGAATAGCAAAGAACCTTGCTCTTCACAAAAAAGGCAAATAAATGAATATGAATAAAGTTATTTCAGTTTAGATTGAGATAGTGATAGTATTGATTATCATATATTTGAACAGCAGGGACTTTATAATAGTAAAAAAGTGTAATAATCTTTTCTCCACAGCTGTAGGTGAAAGCTTACTTCCTTGGGCAGGCTTTGTCAAAGATCTTTGACCTTGAGGCTTCACCGATTAACAACCCTGTTGAAAAACGTCTTTCCCTTGGTATAACATCAATGACAAAGAAAGAATGGAGTTAGTGGAATTCATAACAGACAATGAGGGAGCCACAGGGTATGACCTACTGTTAAGAGAGATAAAAGTAAAGTATTGTGTCTTTCTAGAGAAAAAATAGAAAAGACTCATTATTTGAGAAACTCAAAACTAACATTGATTTGGCGAACAGAAGACTTGAAATGTGGTCTAATCTTTGTCCTGGTCCTTTAGCTAGCTGCCTTTGTACCTTCTAGAATTGGACACAGGTTCTTGCAGAAGAATTTATAAAGTATGAGGACAAAGAACAAATAATTGAATTGGTAGTCATGTTAGTTCTTCAAAAATAGTTCAAAAGAAACATTAACATTTTTCTCAGTTACTTTTCTGCAGCTGACTCTAAACAATGAAACAATTTTAGCTTTGTCTGTTCTTCCATCTGGGCTCCTGTGGTATTTTTTATGGCTCATGAATATTCCTGGTAATAGTTTTAGCATACTACAGGGTGAGAAGGGGGATTCTGGGACCAGCAGAATCATGGTGGGTGATTCAATTCACTTAGAAGTATGTTTGTGGAGCGATACTGGAGAGAAGAGGAACACGTTTAACTGGAATAACACATTGAACTTTCAATCTACTTTCACATGCATGAATTCATTTGACTCTGGTTACAGGTTATGGTACTCGAAGCTAGAAGGTTTGTGGTCTTAGCACTCACATTTTGTGTCTCTCTTTTCCAAGCTATTAAATGGAGATAATACTATTTTCCTTCCTGGTAACACAGAGCTGTTTTGTGGCTCAAATGCAAACATATGTGTAGACATGCTTTGTAAACTGTAAAGCTCTGTGTAAATAGAAACCATCATACTAAAATAATATAAAAGAGAAGGGAACAGAGGCTGTGAGATGTTCCTGGACTTGCCAACAGTGACCGTGCAGGTAATGGCAGAGCTGGGCTCCACCATTTCTCCAAAGAAATACGTAGGCAGCGGCCATCTGTCATTCTTTATGGCCACCAGGCAACTGAACTTCCTGGCTTGTGCTTCGACGACTCCCTCCCCTTCAGAGGCATCATCCCTCTGAGGTCATTACTTAAACTGACAATGCCACTCCCTTTCCTGGCCTCCCCTAAGCTGGGCCCTAGGAACCTTCTGCCTCTGCCTCATGCCTGGGCTTGGAAGCCAGGGAGAAAGGGGCTGGGCCCACATGGGCTCCAATGGTGACTGAAGCCTGAGGCCCAGTGGTAGCTGTCCAGGCTGCTGTCCTCACTGGGTCCCTCTGTGGAGTGATTTGGGGTATTGTTCCAGATAGCAATACCCCTAATCTGGCCCTCCTGGGGAGTCTTTAAAGCAGTGCTTCTCAAAACTGTGCAGTGTTGACAAATCCCAGGAGGTTGTGTGAAAATGTAGATGGGGACTCAGTAGGTCTGGGTGGGCCTGGGATTCTGCATTTCGAATAAGTTTCCAGGTGATGCTGCTGCTGCTGCTGGCCTGTGGATTCCACTTTTGTGGCAAGGCTGTGCTAAATTTGTTTTCAGCTCAAACTAACACCCTGACCTATACTGACAGATACAGAATCTGTCAGTATAGGTCAAAAAACAAAAATGAAGAGGCAGAGTTTATACATAAAATGATACTGAAACACATTAAAAGGAAAATTTCCAATTTTTCTGGAATTACAAAAAAAACCCACGTGATATTTAATTTTAGAAATTAAGGTGAGTTATAAACTCAAAATGGATGAAAGACCTAAATGTAAGACAGAAGTCATCAAAATCCTAGAGGAGAAAGTAGGCTAGAACCTCTTTGACCTCAGCCACAGCAACTTCTTACTCAGCACATCTCTAGAGGCAAGGGAAATGAAAGCAAAAATGAACTATTGGGACCTCATCAAGATAAAAAGCTTCTGCACAGCAAAGGAAACAATCAACAAAACTAAAAGGCAACCAACGGAATGTGAGAAGATATTTGCAAATGATATATCAGATAAAGGCTTAGTATCTAAAATCTATAAAGAATTTATCAAACTCAACACCCAAGTAACAAATAGCCCGATGAAGAAATGGGCAGAAGACATGAATAGATACTTTTCCAAAGAAGACATCCAGATAACTAACAGACACATGAAAAAATCTTCAACATCACTCATCATCAAGGAAATACAAATCAAAACCGCAATGAGATACCACCTCATACCAGTCAGAATGGCTAACATTAACAACTCAGGCAACAACAGATATTGGCGAGGATGTAGATAAAGAAGAACACTTTTGCCCTGCTGGGGGGAATGGAAGCTTATGTAACCACCCTGGATAACAGCATGGAAGTTCCTCAAAAAATTAAAAATGGAACACACCCTATGACCCAGCAATTGCACTATTAGGCATTTATCCAAAAGTTACAGGTGTGCTGTTTCAAAAGGACACATGCACCCCAATGTTTATAGTGGCGCTATCAATAAGAGCCAAATTATGGAAAGAGCCCAAACGTCCATCGACAGATGAATGGATAAAGAAGATGTGGTATCTATACTTATCTGTATATCTATCTGTATATCTATCGATCTATCATCTATCTATCTATCTATCTATCTATCTATCTATCTATCTATATGTATCTGAGCATTACTTGGCAATCAAATAAAACCATGAAAACTTGCCATTTGCAACAATGTAGATGGAACTAGAGTAAATTATACTAAGTGAAATTATCCTATCAGAAAAAGACAAATATCATATGACTTCACTCATATGTGGAATTTAAGATACAAAACAGATGAATATAAGGAAAGGGAAGCAAAAATAATATAAAAACAGGGAGGGGGACAAAACATAAGAGACTCTTAAATGCAGACAACAAACTGAGGGATGCTGGAGGGATTGTGGGTAGACAATGGGCTAAATGGACAAGGGGCTTTAAGGAGGACACCTTTTGGGATGACCACTCGGTGTTATATGTAGGGGATGAATCACTGGAATCTACACCTGCAATCATTATTCTACTATATGCTACCTAACTTGGATGTAAATTAAAAAAAAAAAAAAGAAGAAGCTCAAACTCAGTGATAGAGTGACAAGAGCTTGTCTGTACCTCTTAAAAGATATCCACAAGTACACAGTGGACTAAGTGTGCAATCTCCCTGGGCGTATCAGAGGGTCATATTTTCCTTACTTTGAAATCTGAACTGGTTATTCTAAAAGGAAAATCATTGCTGAGTGAGGGAGAAGCTAATACAAAGTTGTGAAGGTGTAAAAAAAAAAAAAGAGAGACATTAAGGTGAGTTAAAATAGTGTTAAGCAATGTTTTATTGTTCTGTAACAGCCCTAGAATTAATTGGCGGCACAGTGATGTACCTATCATAAAACTAGATCTGGAAATCACTGAGTAGTTATATCTTCAGATGCATGACTAGAATGGGGATGTAAGGGGAAGAATGGAGGGAAGAATGGTAACTTTCTAGCTGAAGTTACTTTCCTTAAATCCCTTCTCACACACTTTCTGTCTCTAAGTAAATGAAGCAAAGAGATAAAGTCTATAGGGATAAAGGCAGAAACAGAATAGTTCTCCCCCAAATATGATAACATGTATTGACAACAGAAGCCTAAAGACTAGGGTCTGAGTCAGCTCGGGCCGCCATAATAAAATACCACAGTCTTGGTGGCTTAAACAGCAGACATTATTTCTCACAGTTCTGGAGGCTGGGAAAGTCCAAGGTGCTGGCAGATTCGGGTTTGGGTGAGAGCTCTCTTCCTGGCTTGCAGAAACTCATTTTTGCTATTTCCTTACAAAATGTGAAGGAAGCTCAGGTATGTTCCTCTTCTTCATTTGTTTTTAATTTTTTTTAAATCTTTACTCATTTTTGAGAGAGAGAGAGAGACAGAGACAGAGACAGAGTGAGTGGGGGAAGAGGAAAGGGGGGGGAGACACAGAATCTGAAGCAGGATCCAGGCTCCACGCCATCAGTAGAGAGCCCAACACGGAGCTTAAACTCACAGACTGTGAGATTATGACCTGAGCGGAAGTCGGACGCTCAACCGACTGAGCCTCCAGATGCCCCTGGTGTCTTCCTCTTCTTATGAGGACACTTCTCTCATTTTGGGGGTCCTACCATCATGACCTCATGTAAACCTAATTACCTCCTAAAGACCCTACATTTATTATCACCACCTCAGGGGCTAGGGTTTCTACATATGAATTTTGTGTGTGGACAGGGGATATAAATGTGAAGTTTATTACAACTAAATAAAGATTCTTCTAGATAAATGATTTAACTTGAATGCTGGAAGTCTGTCAGTTCTGGGCAAAGGTCCCTGTTGTCAGTGTGGTATGTTTCACTGGAACAAACATGTACCATGGTGAGCTCTGACTGATGGCAGAGCAGAGGGCAACAGACTTCTCTCTGGAACCTAGAGGACAGCATGTTTTGTCATGTGGAAGAAAGATGCATAGCAAGCCCTAAGATGCCATAAGAGGCACCTTCAGCAAAAAAACTGGATGCCCACATTCTAGAAAACAAAACTGTGAGTTCCAAGGTAGCTCAGAACACAAGAGAATGTATCAATGGCCTTCAGAAAGAAAACCAAGAGTTGTCTGAATATATAACTGAAGACTTCCACTGGGTAATGTCAGCAGCCAAAGATCTTCTTCATGCTGATATCTTGGCCGCATCTGCTTTTCCAGGCCTGATATAGAAGACAAGAGTCTATGACACAGAGAAGCCAGATGTGGAGAGAAAACTGAGTAGTCTTTGCCATATTTACATCAGGAAATGCTTGGTCTTCTCCTATTCATAGCTTCAATAAGTGTTTCTCACTCTGATATTACAATATTTAAGGAATTCTCCTAGATGTCTTCAGGAAATCCTCTCTCTTTAAATCTCTCTTCACTAACACTCCATTTTCCAAAAATTAAGATAAATAAATTACTGTTTAATCTAAAAGCTTGTGTGACTCACATACCAGTTTCATATAGTATCTTCATTATCCAAATGAGATAAACAAAATTTTATATTCAAATAGTGCTAAATATATGTCACAGAATTTGTTCTTAAGACAGAAAGACCTTTGATATATACTGTAGAGTATATCTCAAAACAAACAGAAAAACAGTGCACATATCACACAGTTTTTGAGACAAACATGTAAAAATGATATTTTCTATAATATATATGAAGATTTGGGGAAAATTATCTGAAATGAACACTGCCAGCTGGGCTGAGTACTTACTTGGGGAAAGGATTGAACAACCTCCATAAAACACAAAAAAATCCAAGCACGTGCTTTCATAACAGGGGTTCCCAAGAACAAGCCTCATTTGGACCTCAGAGAGAGAAGACACACCTGTGCTGGGAAAAAGAATAAACAAATATATTTAAATAAAAGGGTGTAGAAAAGTAATCACTTCATCCCATTGCTGTTCTCTCCCATTCAAATGATGCCTTGGTCTTCACTTCCTCAGGCAAAGAGAAACCAAAACTACAGCAAATTGAAGTAAATGCCGGCGATTTAGTTCTTAGCCAGGGCTTCCTAATCATTTGCAGGACTCAGGGCTACAGTACAAATGAATGTCAATATGTAATATGTCCAAATATTTAAAAGGTGTAAATCAAGTTAACACACTGTTAAATGAAATATATTCCATCTTCCTGACTTGACAGATATTCCTGTAAAATGACATGGAAGGTCAGGTCAAGTTAGCCTTCTCAGAGTCTGACACCAATGTGAGGCAGCATTGGGAGAGCTGGCTCAGGGCCCCTAGACCTCCCTCTTCGTTTTCCACTGCTTGCTTTGTTCTCATGCCAAGGGGCTTTGTACACACATGTGGACCACTCAGCTCCCATGTGGATCACCCAAGCTCCACCCATATCCCTTTAAGCAGCTGTCTTTGGTGTCTCCTTGTCCTGGTGTGTGTGTTCTGGTGGTATGTTCCACCCATAGAAAGTTGGATCTGGGGAAAAGGCCTATGCAGGGCCTAGACGTGGCTCAAGGCCATTTGGACAGGGAACTCAGGGCTCTCATCCTCTGAGTTTGATCTACAAGTTGGGGTGGGGGAGAAACAGTCTCCAGAAGGGCATATCCCTTGGCCTCACTGACTCCTCCTCCTGTGGGAGGTACAAATAGAGGAGGGCCATGGTAGCTCCCAGGCCTGGCACTGGCCTCAGGTCAGTACTATTCTTTGCTTGGGGGACTCCTGGGCTCAGGTCCTGAAGTTAAGGGATTTCAGGGGTCATTTTGACTACATTATACATAGAACCAAAGTCAGTGAATTAGCCTCATATTCCTCACTTTGTACAAAACATGGATAGTTATAAATATGAACAGCATACCCAGCATCAAGACTTTTTTTCTCTAGTCAGTCAGAGAAAGACAGATATCATGTGTTTTCATTCATATGTGGAACTTGAGAAACTTAACAGAAGACCAGGGGGGAAGGGAAGGGGAAAAAATAGTTTCAAACAGAGAGGGAGGCAAACCATAAGAGACTCTTAAATACAGAGAACAAACTGACGGTTGATGGGGGGAGGGGAAGGTGGGGGAGAGAGGAAAACGGGCATTGAGGAGGGCACTTGTTGGGATAAGTATTGGGTGTTGTATGTAAGTGATGAATATGGAAATCTACCCTCCAAACCAAGAGCACACTGTATACACTGTATGTTAGCCAATTTGACAATAAATTATAATAATGATAATTTAAAAAAGACTTTCTCCTCTGTGAGAGATCTCTAGGGATGAAACCAGACTCACCTCTTTCATCTCAACGTCTTATTTCACTGGAACAGCAGGCAGAATTGTTCTCTGTTCTTCTTTGGCAGACCAAGTACGGTTGAATTTACTCAAGTTGAAGTGCAGATGATGTGATTCCACTGCATTAACCACAGGGTTTCCTGTTTGCATATGTTATTGTTGCATAAATTCCCTCAACATTTATCAGCTTAAAACAACAAACACTTATTATTTTATAGTTTGTGTGGGTCGGGAATCTGAAAATGGTTTAGTAGTCATGAAAAGACTCAACTGGGGTGAAGGATTCACTTCCAAGCTCACTCACATGGTTGTTTTCAGGCTCTAGTGCCTTACAGACTTGGATCAAGAGTTTCAGTTCTGTGGGCACCTGGATGGTTCAGTTGGTTTAAGTGTCCAACTTTGACTCAGGTCATGATCTCATGGTTCATGGGGTAGAGCCCTACATCCAGCTCTCAGCTGACAGTGCAGGGTCTGTTTTGGATTCCCTGTCTCCATCTCTCTTTGTACTTCCCCTGCTCTCTCTCAAAAATAAATAAACATTAAAAAAAGAAAAAAGAGTTTTAGTTGTCTGGGCCTTAGTTGCTTATCATATCATGTGGGCCTCCTGGAAACCAACGAAGGAGAATTTCAGGAAGGGGAAAATGGTCAAGTGAGTCAATGGCATATGGAAAAGGGCACTTCAGATTTAGCAGCTGCAAGGTAACTGATGACCTTAGCAAGAGTAGGGAGTGGGTCAAAAATGTTGTTACAATTGGTTGAGAAGTGAGTGGGAAGAAGGGAAAAAGAGATAGGGCCAGGAGATCCCAAACCAGGGTCAATAGGGTGCTGCATTAGGCCACCTGGGGAGCCTATAAAAAAAATACACCAATTTCTTACAGTTAATTATAATGTATTATATGCTTGAAAATTGCTAAGAGTAGATCTTAAAATGTCTGTCAGAAGAAAAAAATGTCTAACTATGTGTGTGGTGATGGATGTTAACTAGGCTTATCGTGGTGGCCATTTCACAATATATACAAATATTGAATCATTATGTTGTATACCTGAAATCAATACAATGTTATATGTCAATTATATCTCAATAAAAAAAACCAGTTCCTGGATATCCCCTCCTCTCTTGGGGGGGAGGGGCAAGGAAGCTGAGGTTGAGAAAAATTAAATAACTTGCTCAAATTCCCATAGCTAGAAGATGGCAGAGCTGGGGTTAGAGCTCAGGCATACCTGGAAGCCAAAGTTTGTGCAGGTAAGCAACACACTAGCTAGGCTGCCCACAAGCCCATGTGAACATGAATCAGCTGTCCACTAACAGCTGGCCTCCCTGTATTAGTTCCACTTATATGATTTATAAGAACCCCAGTTAGCTTATATGTAAAGAGGGTGTAATATTTACCTTGTGCTGTTATTGCGATGATTAAATAAGATGATTTATTTTACCACCCTTTTGCCAAAGACCACTTAGAATACACCTATAGTTATACAAGCTGGATTTATTACTCATTGCAGTGAGGGAAATGCATGCCATGGGAAACCTTAGAGGTGTCTCAGTGAGAGGGTATTAGAAAATATTATTAGAGGATTTGGGCTTTTATTAACTGACTTGGGGGCACACTTAAGAAAGCAGAGGTAGTTCTATGAATGTTATCTTCATAAATGTTATCCATAGAGAGGGCAGACTAGAGTGAGGCTAAGACTGTGACTGGCCAAGAAGCAGCAGTCATTTTCTTTAGCCAGAATAACTATATGTTTGGTATTCTGTGGCTTGGGCAATGTTCACATTTTGTCTGTGTTCAGACCTGATTATATAGTGGTCTTTCTTGTTCTTTCCTTGATCTATAATGGTCACAGAGAGGCCTTATGTGATGTTGATGTTCTCTGAAATTGTTTATGTTCAACAAAGAGAACACCAAGGCCCAGTAGCAGTGACAAGTCAATTCTTTCTTAGAATATGAAGTATCCACTACGGTGTTGGATTCATGGGTGCGCCACCTGTAAGGGCTAGGACGTTCATTGTACTCACCCACACTGCCAGCACAGGACCTTTGAGTCACAGTGAGGCAGGTGGAGGGGCTGAGACTTTTGGAGGAATCTAAAAGACAGATGTCTCTTCAAGCAATGAGCTTGAAACTCTGCAATTAGTCATTTCCCCCAGCTTTAAGCATTACCTGAGGCCATTTCCATGAGGTCAAGGGTACTTCAGTCTGTAGAGACTTCCAGAAACAGCAAAGAGAAGGCTGCAAATTAGAGGACCGATCCTGGATTCTGCCTTTGCCTCCTTTCTGCGATAAGGATGTAGTGAGCACTACTGTGAGCCAGACCTGGGCTAGAGGCTGTGACACCCACCACTTCACGGAAGACAGACCAGCAAGCATGCTGAAAAATGGAACGAAAAAGAACAGTGGGCGGTGAGGGCCACCAACAGTCTAAACAGTGGTTCCCACGCTTTCCTGAGTTTTGCAATCAGGTGGCAACTTTTAACTGTTGCTGCCTGGGTCCCACTTCATTGAATTAACTGGTGCGGCATTCTACTTGGGGCATAGCGATTTTTAAAAAAACTCCCTTGGTGACTTTGGTGACTTAATGCATTGTAAGGTTTGGGAACCACTGATATAATCCATCCATCTCCACGGTTTGGGGCGGGGGGCGGGGGGCGGATCATGCAGCTGTTTAATCGGTTGAAACCTGTGGTACCTCACTCCAGGTACTTGTATTTTAGATACAAAACTTGACCTAGAATTTTGGGGTGGGGGGTAGGTTATACATCTTAAGAAGCAAATCTGGGAACAACTTGGGCGGGTATCTCGTGGTCCTCAGTGAACATCCCCAGGTACAGGAGCGGCTAACCCTAATCATGGTGCCATGAGCTCTCTGACCCCTCCAGAAAGAATGGCACTTGTCCTCCCTCACAGAAGCCTCGACTTAGTCTCATCAAGCCGAGTTCCCTCAGGGTACGGGCGCCAAAGAGCAGCAAAAGCTGGGAGAATATGCGCACGTGTGCGAGAGTGCACGCTGCTGTGCGCGCGCGGGGCCGCTGGCGAGCGTGCGTTTCCGTTACCGGAGCCCCGGCAGCCTCGTCCTGCGGCTGCCGCTGCGGATGCGCGCCCGCCACCCCCTCCCAGTCAGTCCCCTCCCCCGGCGGCTCTCGCTCGCCCTCTTCCCTCCCCCCGCAGCGTCGGCAGCCTCCGAGCGTGCCGGGCAGCCCTCAGCACGCGAGCCCCTCCTGCAGCCGCCCCGGCTGGCACTGAGCGCGGAGCCAGGGGCGCGCGTGGCGCCCCCTCCGAGCTGCAGAGCGACGATGAGCCGCGGCGTGGAGGTCGTGGAGAGCAGGTGAGCGCATCTGCGGGGTTCGGGGGATTCGGAAGGAGAAAGGGCAGAGCGGGATGGGGGCCGGCTGGGCCCAACAACGACGCGTTGCAGCAGAGGCTTTGCCCTCTCGAGCACCCCCACCCCCTCCCGGGGCTCTGCTCTTGCCCTTGCGCGGGCGGAGGCGAGGGTTCCGCTCGCGTCCAGGCACCTTCCTCCCCCCTGCCCCCCCCCGCTCTGGCCACACAAACAAAGCGCATTTCGTTGGCGCCGCCTGCCTCGCGCGGGCAGAGCATGCGGAGCCAGTGCGCCCCCCATGCTCTACCCCGACCCTCTATCCCTGGCGGGGGTCTGGGTGCGGCGCACCTGCGTAGGGCAGGCGGCGCCGGGATCGCGCGCAGGTGCCCGCGCGCGAGGCGGCGGCGCGCAGCTCCCGAGGCCCCGCGCTCCAGGCCCGGAGGCGGGGCCTCCAGGCGGCGCGGCGGCTCCCTGCTGCCGCGTCTCCCTCGGCTCCTGCTACCCGGCGCTGCGGCGTTGGCAGGTGGGCCCGATTTATTCACATCCTCCTGGTGGAGGCGGCTGCGGGAGGCATGCGGGGTGCGGAGGAAGGCAGGTGGCGCTGCAGCGCCCCCTTGCTCCAGGCGGGTGGACTCGCGCCCTTCCCGCCTCCGCGGTTGACTCCCCGCCCCCGGTTGGGTTTCTGCTGTCCTCATCTGCCCCCAGCTCCAGGGCTTCCTCTCTGGAGCCCTTGCACCCTCTGCACCTGGAGGCGGACTTGGGAGGTCGCTCTAGGCGGGTGCCCGGGGTTTTGCCGAGCACTGTAGGCGCTTGGGCTCCCTAGCTTTCAAATGGTTTGAATCGAGGGCAGGATTAGTTCACTTAATGCTCCCCTTGCCTTTGTATGGAGGCCCAACCCCCCAGCAGACAGCCTCTCATGCCCAGTGCTGCACTAACACAATGCCTCATGCACAGAAGGCTCAATTCAACACACGCGTGAAGGATTTCTGCTATTATTGTAAAGGTAGCCAATGCCTCTGTCACCAGGGTCCCACAGACCTTTAAAAGCAGCTGCTTTTGGGGCGCCTGGGTGGCTCAGTCGGTTAAGCTTCCGACTTCCACTCGGGTCATGATCTCAGGGTTCGTGGGTTCGAGCCCCTCATCGGGTTCTGTGCTGACCCTAGCTCAGAGCCTGGAGCCTGTTTCAGAGTCTGTGTCTCCCTCTCTCTCTGACCCTCCCCTGCTCCGGCTGTGTGTGTCTCTCTCAGAAATAAGTAAAAACATTTAAAAAAAGAGAAAATACTATTGTATAAAAGCAGCTGCTTTTTACGTGGGAATGTATATTGAGAGGTAGTTTTGGGACGCTCTAACGGTATTGTGGTCGTGTTCTCCAGAGTTACTGTCATCTGCCAAAGGAGGCTTTTAGCATTGGATGTAGCGTTTCAGCAAGACATGTGATGGGTGGTTTGTGAAATATATCCTTTAGCTAATCCTCTCAATTGCAATTAAGTGCGTGCAGGAAGTCACCCCAAGCAGTGCAGAAACGCTTAGCAAAGATTCAGACAGCAGAAAATTTTCTTTTAGGACAGTCACTGCTATAAAACACAGTTTCTGCAGGAACAGCTAGAGCAAGGAGAGACTGCCAAGGTTTAAAGTGTCCACGACTTCAGTTTTTCGTGGCTCATTAAACATTAGGCCCAGTTTCTCATAGTGAGGAGGGAGGTTTGTTTTTCTGCCATTGTCCTTTCTTTAAAACACTGTTGCAATCAGGAAGGCAGCCTAGAAAAGTCTGTGTGTAGATAGGTTTTACTATTTGATTTCTTGACTTTATACTCATGAATAAAACCAGAGTGGGACACAGACTGAATCCACATTGAACATCAAAAACACTTCTTTAGAGGGTTTCACCCAATAGCAAGTCTTGGGAATGATTGTTAAAGAGAACTTTGAATTAAATTATGGCTAAAAGTAAAGTCCCCCCCCAAAAAAAACAATAAAGAGAGGAAGTGAATTGAAATATAGTATGTGAAATTAACACAGTTATTTACACAAACAGCTAACGGAACTTCTCTGCTGGCCACCCAGAAATACCAGCCCTTCTCGGCATTTCTGTAAGATATGGATCCTCCCCATCGCTTTCCATGAAAACCTGTTCGTTCACGATCTCTGATCTTTCTGGCCTCTTCAGGGAGATTGTTGCTAATGTGTCATGTTTTAGTATGGCAACAAAGTCTGTATAATTCTGCATCAGAAAAGGATGAGGTGCAGTTCTCTCTGTAAACTGTAATGCACCCTACAGATGATGGCTTCTGTTGCTTGTGTGTTTTAGAAGCTACACAGGATTCCGTTCTCACATTGTCGGCAATGTATGCTGTTTGTTTTAGAATTTTTACTGAGGAGTAGAGAGTCTCTATGTCTACCATCTTCTTTCATTTATTCATCAGTGCAAATTACATGCCAAACCGTGTGTCGGATGCTGGGGTTGTGGAATCCTTGGCTGCACACACACCCTAACTCACACCCTTTTTGTTTTTTCAGTTCCCAGACTTGTAAATAAATTATGGCAGAGCAGTGCAATAACTCCATTAATCCAGGTGTATATCAGATGTTGGCTCAGGGAGGGGAACAGAGAAGTGGTTTCTCTCTAGGGCTGACTCATGGGAATTCCCCTACCGCATACATCGTCAGCTCAAGCAAGCTCTCCTTCTTGTCCACCAGGGGCACTTAGGGTTTCTTTCTCTTCTCTCCTGTCTTCTCACTGTGAGAAATGTTCTAGCTTGGTTCCAGCCCTTTTCTCTCCTGGTCCCACTTCCCTTTGGAGTATATTGTGCAAAGCTGTCACTAATAGTTATAAAAAGGAAGAAGGGAATAAACCTCGAAACTGTTCTCCCCAATTCCTGCAACCCCACAGTTGCCTTTTAGGCCATATCCCCGATAAAGTTAGCCTCTTTACCTTGCTCTCCCAGCAGCCAGGGTCATTCTCCATTCACAACTGTGGCCTGTAAGGCTGAAGTTCTAAATATTTTTCCTTTCCCAAAATGGTGAAAATCCTGTGTGTGTGTGTGTGTACACAATCATACAGAAAACACAAGCATCTTGAGAGCACATCACAAAGCAAACGCATCTATGTAAACACCACCCAAGTCAAGAACTAAAACATGGCACCCCAGAAGCCCCTCTCACACTCCAGTTCCTCACAGTCCGATTTCTCCTCCCCAGAGGAAGAGATTAATTTTGCTTGTTTGTCAACTTTGTAAACATCGAATCATACAGCATATAATCTTCATGCCTGGCTTATTTCGTGGGACACCACGTTTATGACAGTGATTCACACTGGTGTGTGTAAGTAGTTCCTTTTCATTGTTTTCAGAATTCCATTAGACGATTATATCGTAGTTTATTGGTCCATTCTACTCTGGATGAGCATGGTAGTTTCCAGTTGTTGCCTACTACAAAAATGTGCAATGAACCCTTTAGCCTTTTGTTACCCAAAGGCCTACCAGTTTCACCATTATTTTTTCCTATTGTAGTAACCTAAAAAGGGATAGGGATAGGTGAAGGAACCAGCTGGGTGAGCCTGCCCTGTGGATTTTTCATCTTTGCCAGCTAAGTACCTTTGGAGGGACAGAAGACTGTGTTGTTGTTCGGTGACCTGAACAGAGAAGAAACAAAACCGTGGGATGGCTTCTTTCGTGAGTGAACTGATTGGAAGTGGTGATCTTTGGGAAAGAAGAAAGAGACGAGACTAGGTCATGATGGAAAACCGCTTTGGTTCGGGAAGTATCCCCAAGGGGATGGACAGCTGGTGGCTCAGGGTACCCTCATCTCTCCTGCCCTCCTCTTCCCACCTTCCCTTTGTTGAGTCTCTGATCTACCCCAGGGCTGGTCCTGGAGGGCTTGGCTCAGAGGAAGACTTTCTGTCCAGGCTTGTCTGGAGGGGACCATTGGCTTCCAGAGCTCAGTTCTGAATGAAGGCTGGTTTCCTGGAGTGTGCTTTTTAGGATAAGCAGCCCCCTGGGAGGTTTTTGTCATCTAGTACTATAAGGCCTTGGGTGGGTGGGGGGTGGGGGGGCTGGTTCTTGTGGCCTGGGGGACTGAGGTTTTCTTGAGAGAAATGGTTAGGCTTCTGGGCTCAATACAAGCAGTGTGTGAACCTGGAAATTGTCAGGGGGTCAGTCCTGACAAATTTAGGCAAGTCCCCATGTGAGACACTGAGGACGGTGGGTTTGGGGACCCTGCACTAGTGATTTCCTACTCTGCTTTCAAGTTTTAAATCTTCCCAAGGTGGAAATGCAGAGACTACTCAGCAGACTGAATAATTACACTTCGTGTCCTGGCGGTTGCCATCAGTTTGGTTACAGAGTTAGGAATTCTCCGCCTCCCTGACCTCCCTCATCTTCTGCTTCTCTCTCCCTGACCATACTTGCTCTCCTCCTGTTCTGGACCTTGATCAACTCTTTCCTGTCTCAGACAAGAGCTGCCCCCATTACTCCCAATTCTTCCCTCTTGTCCATTTCTGTTTGTCCTTTGTGGCTCAGCTGACATGTCACTTCCCCAGGGAGTCCTCCTCAATTCCTCCATCTTAGAGGAGCTGTCCTGTCATTCTTTCAAAGCGCTTCTTGTCTCAGATGCAGGGGGTCAGGCTTCCCCATCAGGCTGATGGGTGTTGTTGCTTTGTTCACTCGTATCTGGCACATTCTCCACATGTGTTAGCTGAATGAGTGAATTGATGAGAAAACCAGAAGACTCGAGACAAGTTGGAAGATTGTCTCTGCTTATAACTTGTTGTGTGATCTTGGTTATTCATCCACTTACCCTCTCCCAGATTCCCATCTCCTCTTGTAAAAATGATGCATTGGATTGGAAGATCTTGCAGGTTCCTTTCATTTTCAACTTTTTCTGAGCCTGACAACTAGAGGGTTCTGTTTGTGGGGAGGCAGCACTCTTTGAAAATGCAAGATGGCCTTAGCATCATGGTTTAATTGGCTGTTTTGTTAGTCACATGCCTATGATCTTAGCATAAGAGCTCATTTCTTCCTGGTTCCTCATAGTCTGCTCTGGGCTAACCTATAGTTTATGTTTGTTTTTATTTTGCTCTTCTGGCATATACATATGTATTTGTTTCTGATCTGAGAGATCAGAAACATGTCTCCATGGAGACAAAGTTCATGTGTCTTGTGTTACTTTTATATCCCCCCTGCCTAGGACAGCACCTGTCTTGTGGTAAATAGGTGTTTGTTAATTTGAGTTGATGAAAAAGAGATCTGTGTTATAGAGAACATTGCTTGCATTGGGGTTATTCCCTGGGAAATACAGTTACTTCATGACTAACTCTAGTTTGTAGCTAACATAAACTCTTTTCCACTTTCCTTAACCCATTTACTTACAGGTTTTACTTTGCTTTTTATGGTCCGTTTTCTAGAAGGTTGATAGGGGCTAACAGGAGTAAGATACTGGATGGTTTCATTCTGGTGAAAAGTTAGTTAGAGGAGGATTTGGGGCTTAGTATGGATTTAATTATACTAAAAAACCCTGTTCCTGTATTTGAAAATTACCTTCACAGGCAGTAGGAACCTTAGTAGGAAGAAAGATTGGTGCTCTGTCATCTGCTTGGCAGAATTTTTAGCTTTTGGTTGTAAAAATGTACTGATAAAAGCTTGGGGTCTGTAATCAGATGGACCAGCATTCTTGGATAAGTTACCCAAGGTCTTTGGGCGTTATTTCCTCAACTGTGAAATGCGGATAATGCTAGTCCAGTGTCCAGCACTTAAAAGATTGTTGTAATGATTAAATGAGCTCTAATTGACGCATGCCAAGTCTTTGGCTGAATTTCCAGCACACAGTAAACATCTAATAAATATAAGCCACTATCATATTAAAGTTTTGTTTTTATTTTAATGATAAAAAAAAGTTTAAGTGGAGAATTATTACTTCTTGAGCCAGATTTGGGTGAAATCATTCTGATCCTGATATCAACCTGTCCAGGCTGCACAGAGTCAAGCCAGGTGCTGAGGTGGGAGAAGGGGCTTCCTTAGAGGTTGGGATTCTTGAATTCTGGTCCCACCTCACTCTTCACCAGCTGGTGCCTGCTTGGCCAAGTGACTCAACACTTCTGAGCGGCAGTGCCCTCAACTGCAGGTGGAGATGGCAGTACTGGCCCTGCTTCTTGCTTCCTGGCAGGGTTGGGTAAAGAGCTGGTGCTTTCTGGTGGGTTTGAAAGCACTTTGGAACTTTTAAGGTACTGCACCTATGTGAGAATTGGGTGTAGCTCTCAGGTTTCATTTCATAGAAGCTATAACTTAATTCCAACAATATTGCACATATTTTACTATTTTACTTTATTTTTAAAGATTTATTTTTGAGAGGGCACAAGCGGGGAAGGGGCAGAGAGTGAGGGAGACAGAAGATCTGAAGTGGGCTTTATGCTGATAGCAGCAAGCCTGATGTGGGGCTTGAACTTGAACTTATGAAATGTGAGACAGGACCCGAACCAAAGTTGAACTCTTGACTGACTGAGCCACGCAGGTGCCCACGCATATTTTAATATTGTCCACATTTTCCAACAAACATGCCATAAATGCCCTCATTGACTATCAGCCCTTTGAGGTTGTAAGCCTGTTCTTTCAGTCCCATAGCAGCTCAGGGATTTTACTGTGCCAGGATGCAGGGTGTTTTTGTTTGTTTCCCCCGTCCCGTAAGGGCAAGGGGCTGTACTAATCCTGGGAAGCTCACAGGTATGAGACAGCATTTATATTTGATGTTGGTGTTGGAAGAAAATTATGCCTAATAATAATGACTGAGTCCAGATCAAAATCTAAGGAGTTTCAAGTGGTAAGTAAATGTCTGTGCCCCTTTCCAACTTATCTTCAGTCCCTGAGTTACACTGAGAACATTTGGAATGGGCGCTCTCTCTCGATGGCTGTTGTGGTTTTACGTTAGAGTGGTGCACATGGCACAGAAGAGTGTGGGGACCTAGCATTCTTGTAGTGGCAAGGAGCCCTGTGGGTCCCCTGGGGTCTGCCTCTTCCACGTGGCTGGACTGGGCAGGTGGGCTGCCTCGTGGGCAGGTTCCTCCTCCTCGGGTCTAAGTCCTTCCCCCTTAGCTGCCTGGTGTCCGGTGTTTCTGGTCGCTAATCTCATCTCAGACACCACTCAACTCTCATCTACTTAGGAGAAAATAAAGGGTTTTATACAGAGGCTTTCTGGGTTTTAGCTAAAGTTCTAATATCTAAGCAGATGTATATATGTCTGGAAAGAGAGATAAGCAGCTATACAAAGGGGAAAATGAAAGCACTAGTTAAGAGGAAAATACAGTTTTGTTGACACAGAAGTGGGTTTTAACCAGGCATATTTTGTGCAATAAGAATGGCTAACTTTTAATCCACGTTCTCATAAGTTTCAAATTAAAAAGCATAGCGACTGCATTATAAGAGACATGAGTCTAGAGGGAAAAAAGATGTAATGGTTGGCTTGTTCTTTTGCACATCTCATTAAAAACCATATTTTAGCCATTCTTAGTTTCTTGAAGCATTTCCCAATTACAGGTTCGCCACCACCACCCGACCTTTTGATCAGGAGTTGAGGATTAAAAAAATGAGAGGAGTTAAGTCTGAAAATGAGAATGTGTGTATATTTCCTAGAGTCATGGAATTTGGGAAATAGCAAATACTTGGAGAAGTTTACCAGTGTAAAATCTTGAGTCAAGGAGGTTTACAACATCTGGGGGTCCCAAAGAACTTGGGGGTGAAGAGGAGCGAAGGGAAAGTGGTTGGTCTGCTGCTGCTTTTGCTGTCTTCGTCCTCAGTTTGCCACCAGGGTTGAGGCTTGGGGGTGGAGTGGTGGGCCGCGATGGAAGGCCTGGTACCAGGCAAGTACATGGGCTTAGAAGGCCTAATGGCCTAGAGTCAAGTACTGCTTTTCTAGCTGTTGGCTCTTTGGCCCTGAGGAAGTTAAGTAACCTGTCTGAGCCTCACTCTCTGCATTTGTAAAATGGCCTTCATAGGCTTATTGGGGTGATTAAGTGAGAAAATAAAGATTTTAAACACTATAAGTGCAACTAGCATCATTGTTTTCTTCCTGTCTTTTATTCATCAAAGATTCTGATTCGGTGGGCCCAGAAGAACTGTTTTTCGGTGGTACCTCCTATAGTTCTGATGTCCTCAGATCGTACTTTGAGAAGTGCTATTCTTAAAAGGATGAGTAGTACTTTTGGGATCAAGGGGAGGGCAGGTCTGTCATTTACATGCACTCACAACTCCAGAGGGCGGGAAAGATCATAGCACATGTCCATGGAGCACCCAGAGTTGGGGTACATGACTTGGAAGGCCAGAGGCAGTGATCCTGTGTGAAGGGTGATGATAGAGTGAGGTGTGTGTGTGTTAGAGTGTGCCTAGGACACTGAACATCTTTCCCTCTGGGGGACCACCTCGGATGGGAGACCAGGAGCAGGGTGGAGGTCCTTGTGTGCCCTGCTAAGGAACTTAGGTTTTAGCCAGAAAGCAGTGAGAAGCACAGAAGGGTGTAAACAAAGACACGATTAGACCACACTGATGGGCACATGAAGGATGAGCCAAGAGAGTAAGACTCCCATCACTTGATGTATAATAATTATGAGGGAATTATAATCAGCTAACCAGGTGAGAGCCAATGAGAGAGAGACCGAGAGACAGAGAGAGAGCGAGTGTACCCAAGTGAACAAGCACACACTTGAACTAAGATAGAGACAGCATGTGCTGAGGAGGGGTCAGATTTGAGAGACATAGAGAGGGGAGGCTCAGGAGGACATGGGACTGGCTGCTTGATAAGGAAAAGGGGGCAGGAGCTGGTGCCAGCTCGTTCCAGGTGGGTGACCCAGTAGTGGGATTCTCCGTCAAGGCAGATCAGGAGGAGCAGGTTTTCAGGAAGAGGGAAAGCGATGATTAGTTAAGTGCTAACCGTACTTAAAATGCTGCAGGGACCACCAGATCCCCGGCATCTAGAACTCTGAGGCCTGGGAAGGAGGTGCAGATTTAGGATCTGAAACCTTGTCATGAAGGTGAGCCCCAAGGCAGTGTGAGGAGTGGGAAGAGGAGGGCGCACAGATGTGATTCCAGGTTGCGTTGATGCCCCGGAGGCTGGAGCAGATGGAGCCAGGGGTGAACCACACAGAGAGGAGAGGTCACTGCAACAGAGGAGGTGGGGAGTGGCCGCAGACCGGGTAAGAAGGGACGTGGAAGCCATGGAGAAGCCTGTCACCTACTTTGTCTAATGAGACAGTGGTCACTCAGGACTGAAGAGGCCCATTGGGTGTGCGGGGCAGGAGTCACTGGTAACGTGGGAGAGCAGCCAACTGGTGGTCTTGAGTCCAGGAGAAAATGGGGAGGAGAGTGGAGATCACATGTTCTCTTGTGAGACTGCCGCACGCAGGGCACAGAGAGTTGAGCAGTGGTGAGGACAGGGGAGAGACCTTCTAGTTACAGCGGAGCTACGTGAACCCTCAGTCCTCAGAGTGCTATATCTGAGGGAGGAGGCCAGAGAAGCAGAACAGGAGTACCTGGGAGCAGGAGGGTGACTCAGAACTGAATGGAAGCTCTAGAGGCCAGTGCAGGATGGGAGTTAGGTTTGTGTCCCTGGAGACGTGACAGAGGAAGGCCAGATGGCTGGGCGTGGATGTGGCAATAGTTGAAGGTGTGGTGGTGGTTCCCCAGGATGTGATGGGACAAGAAGGCCATCAGGTGCACACCTGATAAATTCTACTGAGTGTTTGGCTTGGAGTCAGGCTATAGGTGGAGAGTGAGAGAGGCAAATCTATTGGGGAGGGAGAGAGTTCTTTCATTTGCAACATTTTTAGAGAAACAAAGCATAATGATCATTTTGAAGATTTTCATAATTATTTTGTATAAAATTAGTATCCTTTAAGTTTATTCATTTATTTTGAGAGCGAGAACGAGCACGAGCAGGGGAGAGGCTGGAGAGAGGGAGAGAGAATCCCTAGCAAGCTCCACGCTCAGTACAGAGCCTGTCACGGGGCTCGATCTCACAAACCATGAGATCATGACCTGAGCCGAAATCAAGAGTTGGATGCTTAACCAGCTGAGCCACCCAGGCACCTCTAATATCTGTTTTTAAAAGTCTTTTTCTTTTCTTGTTCTAGCGATGATTACCACCACACCTCTTCAGAAGAGAAAGGTATGGTACTCTAAGTCATTGTTGAGTTATTAAAAAACGTACTCTATACTGTATGAAACATTTGCAGTTTTGGAAAATGATTATTTTATTTATTGACTGCAGCTGCTTTGTTACATTCAGGCATTCACTGGCTGTTGGCCTGCAAGCTGGCCTCCTCCCACGGAGGTCAAGAAGAAAGCGAAGAAGGGGACAAACCACTCCATATTGGTAGGTGGGAGTTTTAATAGGCAAGGGAATTGACTTACGAGGCTTGTCTTGGTCTGCTTGGTACTTTTAGGCTGGGTACGTGTGCATTCATTCATGGAGCATCTGTGTGGGGATGGGTGCTGGCAAATCAAGGTGATAAGACACAGCCGTGATCCACCAGGGACCTCAGAGGACCTCCAGACCTCGGTTTGCCAGTTGGATAAATGTGATAGGATAGATCACAGAGGAGGCGTGGCTACTTGGTGGGGTGAGGGAGATTTTCAGTAGAAGTGACTTGGGGCTGGGCCTTAATGGGTCCCTGGGAACTCTGGAGGTGGGGCCTGGGAAAGAGACTTCAGGCAGTGGGGAAGTATCTGTAAAGGCTTGGAGAAGGACTGGCAATCATCCTGGCATTCAGATTTGGGGAACAGAGGGGTGATTAAAATAGGTTGATTCTAGCCCAGTGGTTCTCAAGCCTGGCTGCACATTATAGTCATCTGGGGACTTTAAAGATCAATACCACTGTTCAGCCCCACCCCAGACCAGCTGAATCAGACCGTCTAGGGAATGTCTGAGTCCTGAGTCCTGGATGTGTTGGGAAAGCTCTCCAGGTGGTTCCAAGGTGCAGCCAAGGTTGAAAACCACTGTCTGTGCTTCCAGCCCTGGAGGGCCAAGGCCATGTCCCATCACTTGATTTCCTAGCCCCTCTTCCTATGCAGTCAGCACCTCACTCTCCACTCAGGCATCCTCTCATGCAGGAACCTGCCTCCTACTCCCTCTCCAGTCAGTCACCAGCTCTTGGAGGTTGATCTGCTGAAGTAATAATGAGCATGTTTGTAAGTGTAACAACATGGTTGAGACAACAAGGTTCCTGCCAGACTGCCTGAGTTGAAATCTTAGCTCCAGACTTCCTGGCGTGGAGGGGTGGCGGCGGTGGAGGGGGGTGGTGGCGGTGGAGGGGGGTGGAGGGGGAGGATGGCATGGGGGTGGTGGTCTTGCTTAAGTAAATTAACTGGCATCAGCTTACATCACTGGACAGTTGTGATGTTTAATGTGTAAATATACGTAAAGCATTTTATGTAAGTATATGTAAAGTGTATATACACAAAATGAGTAAATACGTGTAAATACGTGACTGAATATATATATATATATATACATACACACACACACACACACACGCACACACACACACACACACAGTGCCTGGCACGTGGAACATTCAAAAAAAAGCTGCTTTTAGCTGCTATCATCATTGTTCTCATCATTTTTCTCCCATTTTTTCCTTCCTCCACGTAACTGCTGCCAATCCTTTGTTCTGGATGGATGGAGGGAGGATTTGAGAGGGATGCTCATAGCTTTCTGTGTATGTGCTCCCTGAATCCTGAGCCTGCATGGGGGGCAGGGCAGTGTCTGCAAACTGGGAGGAGGAGAGAATGAGGAGTGGCAGGGGGCCTGACCTGGCCTGCAGATTGGGCCTGGGGTGCTTCTGGGGTCTGCCAGGAGAGATGAGGGTGCCCCTGGAGGTGGAGGTTGGAATCCGATTGGGGAGTGGGTGCAATGCCCTCTGAGGGCTCTCAAAGTGGAAAGGAGGCTGGGAATGGGGAGTGGAGGCTGGGGTGTTAATTGCAGGGGGTGGCAGAGAGGAGCTGCAGGGTGGGTGGAGGGCACACAGGGAGGTTGGAGAACCAGGACAGACTTCATGGGAGCATCATGCAGCAGGAGTGGTAGGTGTCTACCTGTGGGAGTCATTTTCTGGGGGTTCGTGGTCCTTTAGGGACATCAGGGAGAGGATTCCTAACTAGTGGTGGGAACAGAAGCCTGATTGCAAAAGGCTGAGATACTGAGTTGGGGGTAAGGAAGTAGAAGGAGACCAAGGACCCAAGGTCCCTATTCTTGGAAACCACTCTTTCCAGAAGTAGTTGAATAATATGGACTGAGTTTGTCCTGTGCTTCAGTCAGTGGCATTTACTCTCCAGAATTCTTTACTGTTGTGTCATTGAACTTGTGCATGTGAGCTGTCCAGATGTGCAAGTGCAAGAGGAAGACAGGAGCAGCGAGGGCAAGTCAAGGCTGGGTAGGACTTGAGTGACAACCAAATGAAATGATTACTGCAGGCAAAGTATGATTTCAGCTCATACTTAAACAATTAAAGTACATTTTATTCATTTCCAAAGGAAAATAAACCCCATAGTTTAGGACTTAGTGAGAATTTATTAAGAAGAAATTAGTTGAGTTTGGATCTGTTTTATAATATGTATAATTAGAGGCCACCTGGGTAGCTCAGTCAGAGGAGTGTACAACCCTTGATTTCAGCTCTGGTCATGATCCAACGGTTGTGGGATCAAGCTTCATGCTCAGCATGGAGCCTGCTTGAGATTCTCTCTCTCTCTCTCTCTCTCTCTCTCTCTCTCTCAAATTAAAAAAAGTAATATGTATAATTAAAAAAATAGTTCCTGTTTTTTCTTCACTGTGTGAACAAATGTTTTGTACCTCCCCGGGCATATGACTCTATTCAGGAGACAACAGCAGTTCTGAGGACAGCAGTTCTGAGGACAGCTCTGAAAGTGAATCTGGTGAGTCATATGTGTCTTTCTTAAATTATGGAATTCTACTTAAACATATGAACCTTTATTTTTATTTTAAATGAATGCATACATCCCTTATATGGTGTGAGAACACATTACCAGTATGGTTTTATGAAGTCCTGAAAAAATACTTACATGGTGAATACTTTTTAGTTGGCAAGGGAAGTGGCTGAGCAGGATGAGCTGAAGAAGAAAGACAGGAAGTGGTTGCTATTGGCGAAAAGCAAACTTTTTACCTATTCTCCCATTAGCCCCGGTTTCCTCTTGGTTGTCAAGAGAATTTGATTTAGACTTTTTTTTTTTTTTTTTTTGTAGATAATGAGGCACCAGAACCAGAAAAAACAAGTAAGTATATCCTTCCTCTGAATTTTATTTTTTGTTGTTGAAAGGAAGTCAGGGAAGGATCCTTTGTTACCCTCTGCTTGTTCTTTTATCTTTTCATGTGCAAAATTAAGGTAAACATTGGGACATTTCTGTATGTGTTTTGCAAATGTGAGCTCTCTAAGCTACCGGTCTGTGCGCGTATGTTCTTGATCTGCATGGAGGCTAAGACTGTACATGTGCAATTCTGCTCTTAGCTCCTCTAAGGAGGAAAGATTGAGAGACCGCCTGTAATCTGCAGTGCGGCCGCAGGCGGGCCTGGCTTCCTCCTGTGGTGGTCGCTACTCGCAGATTAGGGCAGAGTGAACTATTTGCTGCTGCAAATGTACCATTTGTGGTTTAGAGTCTCCTGGCATGCCAGTCTAGTTCTTTGTGAACAACTTGAGTATGAAACCACTTTTAAGGGCAGAGATTCTAAATATAAAATACGGTTTTGGTCTAAAGTTTTGTGAGTGACTAAGCTTGTATTTTAAGTGATTTTATTTTACTGTAGGATTTTTTTTCCCAGTTCTTAGACTGTGATCTGCCCATGAACACTCTAGCAAGGCAGTCAGAGGGCTCCTTGTAATACTATTAAACAAATGAAATCTCTTCACTTGTAGAGAAGTCCCGTATAGGATATGATTCTCTCTGCAGTTTCCCAGTGGGGAACCTGTGATAGTAACTCTAAGTTTCTTGCAATCGTGTTATGCGTTGATAAGAACCTGTAACAATCTGTGTTATCACCCTTGCGGAGTTGTCATATTCTGATACCTATAAACAAAAAACATGTGCCTCAATTCTCTATACATTATGGACAGTTTTCATCTTTCAAAATGTAGTCAAAAGTCTAGCCTCTATAGAATGGATTAAGATAGAAGTGAAATTAGAGAGCTGTGCATTGGGATCAGTTTTCTGATACTATCCCTGGTAATAACTGGATCAAGGGATTGAGGGGACAGATTCTGGAGGCAGGACGCTCAGGATCCAAAAGCTAGGCCTGGCCCAGGGCCTCACCAGGGCAAGGCAACCTAGGAGGAAGGTGTTTGGAGTCAATGAGGCTCAAGATGGACTCAAAATTGGATGGGAGGGTGGGGTCATTGTGGTCAGCAGGGAGCGTGTGGGGCCAGAATGGCTGGCCTTGGCCTTGGCCTTGGCTGGATTAGACTTCTTGGTATTCTTTGGCAGTAAAAGTGCCCTCACATCTTCTGTGGGCTGGCTAAGGATGCTTGTCCTGGGAGCCCCAGGTCATGTGAGGGGTCCTGCCTTCACTCACAGTGATTCTTTTTGTTAAAAGGTCTTTTATCCTTCCTGTTAGGGGAGAGATCAGAGAGGTGCCCTCCCACTCACCTCCATTCTCAAGTCAGGTGGGAAGCCCAGGTAGGCTACCTTGGAGTGTTTGCTGCCCTGGGGGCTAGCTGGTAGTGCTGGTCACTCACCCTCTTCTTGCGTGGATGTGCTTTCTACTCACAGGCATGAATTCTGGGGTCACCCCCATCATGCGGATGGAAGGGAAGCTGTGGTTTATAAGTTGAGGAGAATTGCATCACTTTTCTGTGCTTTGGCTGGGAAGACCTGATCAGAGACTCTGTGTTTGTGGGCTGGTTAGGATTCTTGAATCCCTTTCCCTTTCTCTGCTCCCAAGGCAGAAAAACATGGGGTGTGGATGAAATACAGTGTAATATACGGCCCATAAATAATTTAGCATTTTATGATCCTTCATCAGACAGTAGCTGAGAAATTGATTGGAGGATTGTGTGGTGTAGGGTTTGGGTATTTCGGATCTGCAGTATTCTGAGTCCAGGACTCTGAATTTGCCACTTTATCTTAATTCTGTTTTCTTTTTAATTTTTAAAAATGTTTTTATTTATTTTTAAGAGAGAAAGAATGTGAACCAGGAAGGACAGAGAGAGAGAGAGAGGGAGAATGAGAATCCCAAGCAGGCTCCACACTGTCAGCACAAAGCCCTAAATGGGACTTCAACTCACAAACTTTGAGATCATGACCTGAGCTGAAGTTGAATGCTCAACTGAATGAGCTACCAAAGGGCCCCTTAATGCTGTCTCTTAAAGCTGATTCTTGGGGTGCCTGGGTGGCTCAGTCGGTTGCGCATCCACCTTCAGGTCAGGTCATGATCTCATGGCTCGTGGGTTGGAGCTCTGTGTCAGGCTCTGTACTGACAGCTCAGAGCCTGGAGCCTGCTTCAAAATCTGCATCTCCCTCTCTTTCTGCCCCTCTTCTGCTCATGCTCTGTCTCTCTCTCTTAAAAATAAACAAACATTAAAAAAAATTTAACAAGGAAAGAAAAAAATAAAGCTGATTCTGTCTTGCAACCCTGGTCCCTGGATACCTCCCCGGAAGGCCAGGATATCAGTCAGCTTGTGTGCCTTAGCTGGAGTGCTGTTCTTGGGGGGGTATCTGTACCTACTGGGCATTGGTGATGGCATAGGACCTTGCATTATGTGTTGAGTTCCTTACCCATGGGGTGACCCTCCCAAAGGTTGTTCAGACCTTTAAAATATAAGTGACAGTGTTGTCTAGAATTCTTGAATTTTTAGATAAGTCCCACCTATCACCATAGCAAAATAATAGTTAATAAAGTCGTCTAACACTTCCTGAGGACTTAGGGAATGGTAATTTAATGTTCCTAAATTTTGGGGGTGTGGTCTTACTCTAATCCCCGTTTGACAGATATGGAAAGCGAAGCATGGGGAGACTTAGTAATATAACCAGAGAGCCCAAGCTCATGCAACTAGTGGCTAGTGTAGATAATAGAAGAATTTATTTCTGTCTCTTTTCTTTTCTTTTTTCTTTTCTTTTCTTTTCTTTTCTTTTCTTTTCTTTTCTTTTCTTTTCTTTTCTTTTCTTTTCTTTTCTTCTCTTTCTCTTTTTCTCTTTTTCTCTTTTTCTTTCTTTCTCTCTTTTCTTTCTCTCTCTTTCTCTCCCCTTTCTTAATATATTTTTGTATTATGGAATTCTAATCATTCAGAAAATAGTCACTGAGCACTTACCAGGCCCTAGAGATACAGTCCTCATGAAGCTCACATTCTCGCAGGGAGAGAAACAGGAAGCAGGAAACACTAAACTGTACAGCTTACCCGGTTGGTGAGAAGCCCTGAAGGAAACTGAAGGGGGAAGAGTGAGTAAGTCAGCCAGGCCCTGTTGCAGGGTCGTGTGTGTGTGTGTGTGTGTGTGTGTGTGTGTGTGTGTAGCTTCTCAGATACAGGGATGTTTGAGCAGAGACCACAAGGAAGTGAGGGGAGGAGAGCAGCATGAATATTTGTAGGAGGAGACAGTCTGGGCAAAGGTCCTGAGTTAGAAGTGTGCTTTGGAGATGGAGAAATGGCAGGTGGTGACTGGAGGGCGGTAGGTGTGGGCAGACAGGCAGGAAATGAGGTAATGGGGAGCCAGATCGTATAGGGCCTTGAGCCATATGGAAGGAGGCTGCATGCTAAATCAGAGACTCTTACAATAGCTCCAGTTTAAATATGCCTAAAATAGGATGTTAATTCCTTTCTCCCAAGCTAATCTCTAACAGCTCGAGGGCTGACACCAGCCAAGCAGTTATCATGGGCCTTGAAGGAGGCTTCTGTGGAGCTGTGCTCTCCAGTAGGGACACTGGCCTAGTGAGGAATGACCCATGAAGAGATTGCTTATGCTCCTCTTGTCTCCACAGATGCGGAGCCTGGAGAGTCTCCCACTGAGGAAGCTTCTGCTCAGGGTAAGACCCAGGCAGTGCGCTTACCCCGCCAGTTTCCTCTGTTTCTCTCCCCTGCTTGTGTGAGAGGGGGTCATGTGGGTCAGGTTTGCAGGATGGGGACAGAGCCTTCGTTGCCGCATAAGAAGATCACGTAAAGGTTTATGTACCAAGATGGGGCGCACTGAAACTTGAGTCATATTCAAGCTCATTTCACACCATAGACCTGCAGTGGGATTGACAAACATAACGTGTCATGGGTCATTGGATTGACACATGGAAGTGTTTCAATACGTGCTTAAAATTCTGTTAAGTTGGGAAGCTGAAGCTGGGTGCTTTAGTGCATGACTTTCCTGTGGATGACTTGTGTCAGTACATGTGTGATGATCTCCTTCACAGCGCAAGAGTGGGAGAACAAAGAAGTGCCCAAAGATCGTTTACATTCAGGTATAAACTTACATTTTCCAGAATATTCTTTTAGCTATTGTTATTGCTGAGGGGCATGTACTTTTGAATTTTGTGATCTGGTCATATCACATATATTTATTAAAAATTTTTTCTTTGAGGGGCACCTGGGTGGCTCAGTTAGTTGAGCATCCAACTCTTGATTTCGGCTCTGGTCATGAACTTAGAGTTATGGGATCAAGCCCTGTGTTGGGCTCTGTACTGAGTGTGCAGACTGCTTAAGATTCTCTCGCCCTCTGCCCCCTCCCCCAGTCTCTCTCTTGCTCTCTCTCAAAAAAAATATTTTTAAATAAAATTTTAGTGGAAAATGCCGATCACATTCATATAAGTAAAACTTTTTCTCTATTATTTAGAACTTGATAAAATCCAACCTTACTGTGAACACTGTAATGCTGAAAATGTAAGTATCTTTTAATTATAAAATATGATTTCTAGTTTCCTTTAAGAAAACAACATTTATTTATATATTACTTGGTTATGTGCATATGTGTATATACTTTTTCTTCAGAAACACAATGAGCAAGTGACCCCCAGGCTCCTTTCCCGGGAACAGTTTTTGTAAGTAGTTGTGAATACAGAAGACTTAATATCATCAGTAATATAAAACCTTGTACTTAAAAATGACCCCAAATAGGGGAAACACAAAATGACATCACTCATTTCACACATTTTATGTAACTACTTGGATTGTTTTCTTTGATAGTGATGCTTCTTCAAAATGCTGTAGAATTTTGTTAATGCTTTTGAATGAAATTAAAAACCTAAATAATTTTAAGAAGTCCCTTGCTGACCAAATGTTAGGCCTAAACAGATGTTCTTATCTGTCCAATGCAGACTAAAGTTGGATGCGGAGGGAACTTACCAGTGTACAGAAACTGGCCTGATATTTGAGGTTAACAGAAAAGTTGATATCAAGTATTGTGTTTTGTCCTGGAGCAAATACGCAGACCTGGTTGTTAAGCCCTGGATTGTTGGCGGACCCTTGTTTGATGTTAAATGTGACCCAAACTGTCTTACTTCCATTCAGTTCCCACATTCCCTCTGCTTGGGTCGTAAGTACTGGTTTTCTAAAAGTCTCATTAGTGTGCGCATATGTGAGAGTATGTGTGCAATCCATATACTGTCTGGAACACTAACTTACCTCCATGCTTTAACAGACCATGATGCCAATATGACGTTCAAAGTCTTACATGTCAAAAGTTCTGGGGCCTCGTTAGAATCCACTGTGGATCATTCTGCAACCCATGTCAAATGGCAAGTGAGCTCTCTTTCTCCTGTGGGACCTGTTATTCAAAGTGAAGAAACGGTATACCACCACGGGGCTGTGATTCTCTACAAAGCTGTTGACCATAATCCATCCTTGTCTTTTCGAGTATACATAGCAACCAATAACGAGTCCTTTATCAAGGTAAAGTTAATGAAAATGAATAATAAGTGTTGAGTGCTCTGTGTTCAAACATCATGCCATGTTTATGTGGGTCTTGTCTCTGTTGACTTAAGTGCCCCCCCGCCCCCATGGGTCTAATTGGCATAAGGTTCTAAGGTCAGAGCCTAGGTGTGTGTCAAGTCCTCAGGTTCATGGGGTGTGGTTGTCTGTACGTGTAAATAGTGTCAAGAAGGTAACAGATGGGGAAATAGCGCTCCAGACAAGCAGGCCTGGTTTTGGAGAGGGTTGGCTGATGGACAGCTGAGGCCATTTCTTTTCTGTAGCCTTGCTATGCAAAACGTGGTCTGGGAGCCCGATGGCCAGGAGTGTTGCCATCAGTCGGGAGTTTGTTAAAATGCAAAAACTCTACCACACCCAGACCTATAGAGTCCGAGCCTGAACTGTGCAGGATATCCAGGTGATTTGCGTGCACAGTAAGGGTTTGAGGAGCTCCTGCTGTGGAACACACTGGGGAGGTTTTGAGGCCTTTGGGTCAAATGTAGGGTGACTTGAAGTTTCTCCTTGCCTCTCATAAGACCCACCTCCCAGGTTGACTCATGGCAGAGGAGATTTTTGGATAAAAATTGGCTTGTGGTTGAACATTCTGGGTTTTGCAGCAGCAGATATTCATGAACCACTTGCTGCGGTTAAGGCCGCAAGGCCCGAGGGCAGGGGGTTTGGGTCTTCATAATGGAACCAGTTTTCTAGAATACAGAATCAGGTTGTGATGATTAGCCCACTTTCTGAACGCTTACATGGTTGTAACAGCGGCAGCTGGATCTCCTTTTATACCTTCAGCCATTGTTTGTACAATTGTAGTGATTTAGAGGTGGAGGGAGAACTGAAATAAACAAAGGAGACATAAAGCCATGACTCAAAATTATCCTTTCAGATTTGAAATGAGAGTTTGACAGAAGTTAAGAAAATACACATAAGATCTATGATACAATGTCCAAACTGATGAGTTGTAGTTTGAGTTACAGAATTTACATTGACAAGGAGGAAGAATTTCCTCTTCCCTACAGGATCCTTCGAGCTGCCCTTCAAGAATGAGGTTGACATGAGACAGATTAACAGGAGAAAATCTAAATTAATTTCGTACATATGGGGAATCCACACAGACCTGGAAATTCCAAAGACACTCAGGCAAAATGAATTATATACATGTCATTCTGATCTAAAGAGAAGGGGGCAGGGGTCTGGGACTTAAAGCGGAAGGAATACATTTTGCAGGAAAATGAAAAAAAGTGTAAATATTTGGTAAACAAGTGCTTGCTGGGCCACTCAGAAGCCATGGGACAGAGAGGACTTTGATGAAACAGGCCTTGCGGGGTTCCTCTCTCACCATACCTGGTTCATGTCACGTAATGTAGTTCTCTATGGGGATACCTCTCTTCCTGGAGCAAGTCCTCTATCCACATTCTTCTAGGCAGTTGTAGGGGAGAGAAAAGAGCTTTTCCTGAATCTGCTGGGCTTTGATTGCTTTTTCAAAACTTTGTTTAAATTAATTGTTTTTAAATTTCAAGTATAATTAATATACAGTGTTATATTAGTTTCAGGTGTACAATACGATGATTCCACAGTTCTATACATTACACAGGACTCTTCATGCTAAGTGTTCTCTTTAATCTCCTTCACCTATTTCACCCACCTACCCACCCCTGATTGCTTTTTAAATCGAAATAGTCTTCATGCCAAAGTAGTCCATCTTGGGGTAGCCTGCCCTTGGCCCCCTACATTAAACTACCTGTTTCCAGTGTTTTTATGTTGTAGTGTTTTGACAGCTTTGGAAACATAAGTTATATTGATAATTGGCAATATATATTAAAATTTAAAAACTTTATTAAGTAGTAGGTTTTTAGTTTCTTCCTAAGGTAAAGTATGCTTCCTGTAATCTCATTAAAGTTAATAAATACTTTCAGTTGGGAAGCTAGTCTTCAAAGTTAATACTTTCAGTTGGAAGGCTAGTCTTCAAAATAGTATAAAAATAACCCCATCTAAAGTAGAATTACCATGGATTTGGAATGAGCACTATATATATATATATATATATATATATATATATATATATTTTTTTTTTTTTTTTTTTTTTTTTTTGAGAGAAAGAGAGGAGGGGAGGGCAGAGAGAGAGAGGAGAGACTCCTAAGGAGGCTCTGTGGTGTTTCAGGACTCGAACTCATGAACCATGAGATCATGACCTGAGCTGAAAGAGTCAGACTTTTAACCAACTGAACCACCCAGGCTCCCCAGGAATAAAGTGCTATTATTTAATGAAGTTCATATTTTAGAAAAGTAAATACAAGAAATTAAAGGGTATTTGTACTTCCTGGGAAGCTGGGGTAAGAGGCTGATTGTATCAGGAAAAGGAGAGGAAGATACCACTAGAATGATAGGGTGTATAGCATGGTTAAGGCAGGATGTGCTTCCTGTTGATGTTTGTTTTTTACACCTTCCTGGGTTGTTTCTTTTCCTGCATAGGAAAAATTCCTTGAACTTTGCCTTCAGGAAGCCTCAATTTCATAGTCAGCTACTCAGCTGCTTTACAAGTGAGCCTGGGCCAAAGTTTCCGTTAACCTCTTTGGGGCATTCAAACTCTACATATAAAATCAGGGACCCCTCTGGGACAGTTGTGAAAATAAGGATGGGAACATATGAAGTGCTGGATAGAAACAAACTCCAGGTGAAGTGGAACTGTGTACAGTAAAGTAGCTGCTCTCTGTTCACATCATCGGCATATAATCAATGAGTGTGTAATGCTGGCCCTAATTTAATTTTCTCAAATCCTTCAGAAGCAAATTTTAGGTGCCACGCAGGGTGGATGCTTTTGGCTGTAGTGCTTGGCAGAAAGATGTTTGGGGGCCTAGAAGCCTGAAGTGCAGATCAAGGGCACCTTATTCGCCTCTATGGCATTTTTTTTCAGAGCCCCGTGAAAGTTTCTCCCTTGCTGTCATGTTGTACAGGGAAGTGAAAGTAACGTGGGGTGGTACGTGCACTGCTCGGTCACCGAGAGTCCTTACAGTTGCTGCTGATGCATTTCCAAACCAAAACCCATTTCTACCTTTAGGATATTTCCAAGTCTGTAAAGCACTCCTCCAAGAAATTCATGAAAATTGACAAGCCTCCTGTTTGCCAGAAGTTATTGCAGAATGGGAAGAAATACAGACTGATCAGCGAACCAGAAGCTGAAATTACCCCGGAGGTATATATATTTTGAAAACCACTTGGAGTAGCAGCAGGATGTATATATACTTCATAGAAATGTATTCTGAAGGTTTTAAAATAATGCATTTTGTTCTCATTTTTTATTTAAAAGAAAGCAATTGTTTTGCTAAACTTGTAGCTTATTCCAAAGATGCTGTTGAATTTCAGAATTAATCTGTCACCATTACAAAAAAATTGACTTATCTCTTTCCCTTTAAAAAGGTTTTAGATTTTCTTGAGTTTTTTTTTTTAATTAAATTCTTCAATGTTTGCCTCAAAGGAATAAAACCTTAAGCTTGATTTTAAGTCACAGAGCACTGAAGTTTAGTGGAAAAGAGTTGCTAACAAGGATATTGGCTTTTCTTACTGGAAGGCATTTGGAAAATAGTTATGAGAACAAACTGTCACTAGCGTTCAACTATTCACTGTACAAACTATGACATTTGTAAGTGATTTTGATTTCCTGTAAATGACTAAGTTATTTTTAAAACTTATTTTCATTATGTGCTCTGATTGTGTGCCATAGCTTATCTAACTAGACATCTGTGTGGACATTCTTTTTGTATCCCTTTTTATGTTTGTTTTATCGTTTATGAAAAGGTAAAAACATTTTGATTCCATTACATTAAAATATGAAGCAAGAGAGAGCTGATCGCAGTGGCCCATGTTGCATTATTTTATTATATTATCAGGGGCCTAGGGCCCTGGAGAAGCAGTCAGGTTGATGAGACAGCCTTCCATGACCTTCCTTTCCAGTTTCAAAGGCTCTCTTCCCACCTGATGCTTTTTGAGCTTTTTTCAGCCTTGTGGCTGAAGAAACTAATGTGTAAAGTGGGTGAGCGAGCCACCCGACACAGCCAGGCGGCCCTGGCCCTGAGCCCCGTTTGCCCTTGGGTCCTAATGCCACAGTCTTCCCAGTGGGATCTGAGAAGTTGACTCTCAGCCCTTGCAAGCTGATCAAGCCCAGGAAGATGCTACCTCAAGATGATCACAGAAGCCAACTGCAGTCTTATGTGGGAGGTAGAATTAAACCAGAAGGGTTTGCTTAGAACAGTGTGTTTCTTGGCCTTTGATGCAAAATGGAATTCCCAGCTGAGCTTTAAACAAAAGTCTGTGGCCTGGGTCCCATCTCCAGAGATACTGACTTAATTGGTCTGGGAGTGGCTTCAGCATCGGGCTTGTTAAAGCTCCCAGGGTGACTATAATGTGCTGCCAGGATTAAGAGCCACCAGGAGAGGGAATAATACACATTGAATGGGTATGTCTGGCTAGGAAAGGACTGAGATGGTCCCCAGAGTTCTTGTTTACACAAGATGATGGTGGGAGGGCTTTCAGTAGTCTAATTCTGTCACCAATTGTGTGCTCTTGCTCAGCCAAATTTCTGGGCTATACAATGGGGAGTAGTCTCCTAGCATTGTCCAAAGGATCTTACAAAGGTAATGGTTTTGTGAAACTCTGTAAATCTAAGGTATTCTTACTGATTTTATACCATTAATGCTGTGTTTAACTGTCATTTATCAAAATTGCCCATTTAAAGTCAGTCTGGGATAAGACCTAAGAGTTAAGAAACGAGTAAGTCGTGACCTTTTCCTTCAAAAGATGCCAGTATAGAAAGAGACATACTATGTTCATGTAAAGAAATAATTTTAACACGTCATGTGTTATTACCATAGAGATGGGTGTGGTGGGTTTCAGGAAGGGTTCCCATGTGGTGACATTTGTTCCCGGTCTGAAGGGAGAGAGATTCACCAGGAGAGATAGTCCTCTTGGAAGAGGAAACCATAAGTGCCTAAGTGAGGTGATGGGGACATGCATCTGGGCTCAGGGCACCAGAATAGTTCCAGGAAATAGGAATGCAGAGGGCTTTGGGAAAAGCGGGGCCACAGGAGAGAGAGAGAGAGAGATTGGCTTTGTAGGCCTTGGTGACCTATTGAAGGTTGTGAGGATAATGCTAGTGATTTGTAATGGAAAGGGAGAGGGACAGGTTAAGAGCCTTGGTTTTTAAAGGCAATACCTAGTATGTTTCAGTGATTTTTTTTTTTTAGAGTAGATTTCTCTGTCCAGTCTTGTGAGTCAGTCTGCAGAGGAGCAGAGGAGGTCCAGGGCAGAAGACAGTCTCTGTTAAGAGGAGTCAGAAGGTGGGGTGCTTGGGTGGCTCAGTTGGTTAAGCATCTGACTCTTGGATTTCGGCTCAGGTTATGATCTCACAGTTCGTGAATTTGAGCCTTGCATCTGGCTCTGTGCTGCTTGGAATTTTCTCTCTTCCTCTCTGCCCCTCCCCCACTCATGCTTGCTCTCTCTTTCTCTCTCTCTTTCTCTCTCTCAAAATAAGTAAATAAGCTTAAAAAAAGGGTAAACTTAAAAGAAAAAAGAAGAGTCAGAAGGTGTGGATTCAAGTTCAGTTCTACCGCTTCCTGGATGTGAATTTGGGCAAATTTGCTTCTCTGAGATTCTTTATCCATAAAATAGCAATGAAAGGGTTTGTTGGGCGAAAGATGGTGTTCAGTGAGGGAATGTGGCTAAAACACTCAGTGAAGTTCTGTAAATGTTTTAAATAATTTCAGACTGTGAAATGATCAAAGCAAAAGACAGTGAAGATGTTTAAAAGTACTTAAGAAAGGGTGATTAGTTTGGGAACGTGATACACTGAAACCAAGAAGGGGCTGAAAAGTTACACCTTAAAAAAATAGGGCCAACGTACTGGCAGCCTCAATGAAGTAGAAAAGCAGGTTGGAGTAATGAGGGTCTAGAAGCAAGAGAATAAGAGGGCTTGTGATTAAGGACTAACATTTCAAGCATCAGAATTTCAGTGAGCATTCAGGTCAGCACTAACCCTTCTAGTATTCCTTATTTGACATTTTTTATTATCAATGAATGCTACTTTTATTTTTTTTTAATCCTTTTTTTTTTCCTTAAAGGAAATCGAATTTGTTGATGGTTCACTTTTAAAATTGAAAAGTTACATTGAAGTGTATTTGGAGCAACCAGTGGAGTTTAAATTACTTTTGGTTGAAATGGATTCTGAGGAAATTGTATGGAAAGCAAAGCTGAGAGAATGTAAGTGTTTTGTGTCTTGAATGAACTCTGGTTTGTGGGTTGGTTGGGGTGGGAAGATAAATAGAGTAATTGTCTGTTCCATTACCATAGCATTTAAAAAATCTGATTCAGAGACACGAAAACCCCAGCTAGGCTCTGATTCTCAGGCACCAATGTCCAGACCCCTTGGTCAGTGGGTAGTTCAGTGAGTGTGTGGAAGCTTCAGGCTATGGGTGGACATTGCCAATAGAGCGTTGTTTTTTTCCCTTCTTACCATTCTGAGGTTTGGGTCTCAGGTATATATATGTGTATATATACGTATGTGTGTGTATATATATATTTGTGTATATATATGTGTGTGTGTATATATGTGTATATATATATTTAAATTTTAAATGTATGTTTATTTTCGGGAGAGAGACAGAGTGTGAGCACGGGAGGGGCAGAGAGTGAGAGAGACAGAATCTGAAGAAAGCTCCAGGCTCTGAGCTGTCAGCCTAGAGCCCAAAGCAGGGCTTGGACTCAAGAACCATAAGATCATGACCTGAGCTGGAGTCAGATGCTTAACTGACTGAGCCACCTAGACGCCCCATGGGTCTCAGATATTTTAATGTGAATTAGGGGCATCCTGACAGTCTCTCTCGTGACCTGGATGTACGTGGACATTTTGGCTGATGACCTGTCTCATTTGCCTCACCCTGCCTATTTGATCTTCAGCCGGTAGCTCCTGCTCTGTGTGATGACAGCTGTGCTGTGGGGAGGCATTCCCCTCTTATGTTTTGGTGCTGGGAAGTCCTCTGGCAACTACCTTTTCAACATACTCTCCTGCCCACGCAGGAGGTGAAGAGGCGGACAGCCTAAGGGAGAGGGGAGACTCGGGGATACCCCGTATCTGCTCCTGGCCTCCTCCTCGGGCAGGTCTGAGCTTGAACTCCAAGGCTATTTGAAGGGAGTTATTAAAACAGCAGAAATGTGTGTAGTGAGCGCATTTTGGACCCAGGAGGGAGACAGAACAGTGGGTTGGGAGTGAGGTCCTACTGTGGGTTCCAGTCCCAGCCCTAGAATGACCAGCTGTATGTGGGAGTGTGGGCAAGTCTCCCAAACCCCTTGTGGCTCTTGTATCCTCATCTGCAAATGGCACTGAGGTCCCGCCTGCCACTGCCATAGGTTTGTAGTAGAAATTATTTCTGCATCGTTTGCATTTTGGATTATGATACCTTAACTCTTTCCTGGCATCATATGTAATATAGTGTCATTTCAAAAAAGGAGCACAAGTTGGTAAGTGCCACTAGAGTTTTAACCCACTCTCCTATTAATTTCATGCTCCAGAATTTTTATTTTGCTGTACACATATACTAACTATGAGGATCTGTTAAGTATTCTATAAGTCTCTTTATCATCTGAACAACATTTGAATCAATTTTTAGCTAGTTTCTTTTGCATTTACTGGGTTATGTGGAGACAAATGAATTTGGTAAATGCTAATGGCAACAGAGAATGAGTGCTGTATGTAGGTCGAATATTTATGTCTTTCCAAAATACAGATTTCTGTCTGTTAGAGTCTGTATTTCTTGTAATGTTTTATACTCTAGAACTGAAACCTGATTTAAGCATTTTTGGAATTCACAGTCCTCATTTAAACATGAATCTTTTTGGTAGATTGATCCTTATTCTTATTATTACACTCTTTTGTTTGTTTCATTTTTGTTTATATTCAAGTTAGTTACTATACAGTGTGGTCTTAGCTTTAGGAGTAGAACCCAGTGCTCATCCTGAAAAGTGGCCCCCTTAGTGCCTGTCACTCATTTAACCCATCCTCCCACCCGCTTCCCCTCCATAACCCTCAGTTTGTTCTCTGTACTTAAGAGTCTCTTATGGTTTGCCTCCTTCTCTGTTTTTATCTTACTTTTCTTCCCTTCTCCTCTGTTTATCTGTTGTGTTTCTTAAATTCCACGTGAGTGAAATCATATGATATCTGTCTTACTCTGATTTATTTTGCTTAGCATACTACCCTCCATTTCCATCCATGTCGTTGCAAGTTGCAAGATTTCATTCTTTTTCATTGCCGAGTAGTATTCCTGTGTGTGTGTGTGTGTGTGTGTGTGTGTGTGTGTGTGTGTACACATACCACATCTTCTTACTCAATTTATCAGTTAATGGACATATGAGTTCTTTCATAATTTGACTATTATTATAGTGCTGCTATAAATATTGGGGTGCATGTACCCCCTTCAAATCAGCATTTTTGTATCCTTTGAATAAATTCCTAGTAGTTCAATTGCTGGGTTGTAGGGTGGTTCTAATTTTAATTTTTTTTAATGTTTTTTATTTATTTCTGAGAGAGAGACAGCATGAGCAAGGGAGGGTCAGAGAGAGAGGGAGACACGGAGTCCGAAACAGGCTCCAGGCTTTGAGCTAGCTGTCAGCACAAAGTCTGAGGTGGGGTTCGAACCCACCAACTGTGAGGTCATGACCTGAGCCGAAGTTGGACACTTAACCAACGGAGCCACCTAGGTGCCCCTCTAATTTTAATTTTTTGAGGAACCTCCATACTGTTTTCCAGAGTGGCTGCACCAGTTTACATTCCCTGCAACAGTGCAAAAGGGTTCCCCTTTCTTTGCGTCCTCACCAACATCTATTGTTTCCTGAGTTATTAATGTTAGCCATTCTGACAGGTGTGAGGTAGTATCTCATTGTGGTTTGATTTATATTTCCCTGATGATGAGTGATGTTGAGCATTTTTTTCATGTGTCTGTTAGCCATCTGGATGTCTTCTTTGGAAACGTGTCTGTTCATGTCTTTTGCCCATTTATTCACTGGATTATTTGTTTTTTGGGTGTTGAGTTTGGTAAGTTCTTTATAGATTTTGGATAATAACTGTTTATCTGATATGTCATTTGCAAGTATCTTCTCCCATTCTGTCAGTTGTCTTCTAATTTTGTTCATTGTTTCCTTTGCTGTGCAGAACTTTTTATATGATGTGGTTCCAATAGTTTATTTTTTTAAAAGTTTACTTATTTTGAGAGAGAGAGAGCATGAGTGGGGGAGGAGCAGAGAGGGAGAGAAAGAATCTCAAGTAGGCTATACGCTGCCAGTGCAGAGCTTGAAGTAGGGCTCGAACTCACAAAACTGTGAGATCATGACATGAGCTGAAACCAAGAGTCAGACACTGAACCGACTGAGCTACTCAGGCACCCCCTAATAGTTCATTTTTGCTTTTATTTCCCTTGCCTCCAGAGACATATTAGTAAGAATTTGCTATGGCTGAGGTCTGTCACTCTGCAGACTGACTTCCTGGGTGTTCCAACTGATGGGTCCTCAATACAGCTGTGTTGGAGGGGTGAGGACAATCCTGGTCCCCTCCTTTTATGCCATCTTAACTCCCTCCTCAATATTATGCTCTTAAGCCAGCTAGTTGAAACAGGCCCTTTTATCTGATTTAAAACTATTTACCTGTAAATAGTCTTAGTTGAGACTGTGGGAGGGGAGATTGTGTTGTTTTCCTTCGTATTCATTATTTGTTCAGATAAATGAACTTGAAAAATACTACTTTTTAGTCACTGCTAATGCTGTTGTAATAGAGGTATTTAACACGTAACACTCTGAATACCATATTTTCTGGACTAAGAATAGATCTCTTGGTAGTTTTAAAAACTACTTTATAAGACCTCTCAGATTTGGTTTTTAAAAACCTATTTAATAGTGTTCTGCATTGTGGGACATCTGGGTAGCTCAGTTGGTTGAACATCTAACTTTGGGTCAGGTCATGATCTCACAGTTCATGGATTCAAGCCTTGCATCAGGCTCTGAGCTGTCATACACATTCTGTGTCTCTCTCTCTGCCCCTCCCCTACTCATGCTCTCTCTCTCTCTCTCTCTCTCTTTCTTTCAAAAATAAATAAACCTTAAAATTTGTTTAAATACTCTTGTTGTAAGATGTTTCTGGTCTCCACTGTTTTTTGGGGGAAGGAAGGGCTAAACTAATGGTTAATTGAGATTGGTCATCACTATTAAGGCATCTTTACTTAAGGGACCCATAGAAGGCCTGCATGAGGCGTAGACTCCTCACAGAGCAGGGATTGCATTTCAAACTGGGAAGGTGGCATAGAATCACAATGATATGTCCCAAAGGAACTCCCCAACTACGGTGTTTGCAAAGTGCAGAATGATAATATATGAGATTGTTTTCGGTGGAGTACATATAAATACATTAAAGTAAAAAATATTTATCTTTATGACTTCCTTTTCTGTAGCGCAAGTAATACCAGTGGTCTATGTATAGTAGTTAGAGATGTAAAGAAATACTGAGTAAGTAACATTTCACCTGGCATATGGGTTTGGCAGAAATCAGGACAGTTGTGTGTGGATGACTCGAGTTTAGGACACACTTGCCCTGTGGGACCTGTTGGAAAGAGTACTTGTTATTTATCTCAAAAATATGTGCGTTGGCTTACATACCAAGTTAAAACCCCAAATGCATATTTGAACTTCAAAGAGATTGCCAATCCACTAGAGCTTCATATACCTTCATAAATTGATTTAAATCAAATTTTTACTACTTCCAGTTGATGCTTATTATACTTTTAACAGGTGACTGGGTTCAGCATGATCAGAATCAGAACATTTCGAAAAGCAGCACAAGTGGTAAGTACTAGTTAACTGGACATTAAACGAGATTTAACCTATTCATTTATTCCTTCTACCTACTAGAAGTTTTATTTTGCTGTGCAAATGTGGCTTCATTAAAGATCTGCTGGGGCGCCTGGGTGGCTCAGTCGGTTAAGCGTCTGACTCTTAATCTTGGCTCTGGTCATGGTCTTACGGTTTGGCTCATGGGTTCGAGCCCCACATCAGGTTCTTCACTGATGGTTTGGAGGCTGCTTGGGATTCTCTCTTTCTCTCCTTCGCTCTCAGCCCCACCCCTCCATTGTTTCTCTCAGAAAATAAGCCATAAAATTTTTTAAAAAAAAGATCTGCTAAGTGTTCTATAATTCTCTTAATCATCTGAACAAACTTTGAATTCATTTTCAATTTGTTTATATCTGGATGATGATTTTTTAAAAATCCAGATTAAAGGTGGGTAGAAAATAATATATGGGAAAGTCAATTTGTTGATTTTTTTTTAAAGGTAACAGGCGGCGAAAAATGAATAGCAGCTTATCTGATGAGGAAGTCTATGACAAAAGAATGAAGCAGGTTGATACTTCAGGTTTGTAAAAATGTCATCAGGGGCTATAAATTATTTTCCCTGGTTTCCCCCATTATTATTCCTCCAACCCCCTGCTGTTGGGCCAGTCTTCTGAAGCCACGTCCTAGTTGAGCCTGCCCTCCCAGATACCTTCTCTCCGTGACCCAACTCCTCCTTGGGCCAGGATCAGGGTCCTCCTGGGTCTGCCCCACCCGGTTTCCAGCTTGAGTCCCCATATTTGATATTTAAAATATAACTAAATTGGAATATAATTTTTTCTAGTTTTATTGAGATATAATTGACAAAATTGTGTGTACTTAAACTGTATAATGTGATGACTTGATCTACTTATACACTGTAAAATATTTACCAATAAAGTCAATTAACACATCCATCACCCACCCCCTCACTCAGTCTAAATAGAAAGCGGCATGAGGCAGAGCTCCCTTACAGTCTGTAAGGGTAGGGGCCATGAACTGTCCATCTTTACATCTTCTGCATCAGTGAACATGGAGCCTTTTATGTAGAAGATGATGAATGTTGATTGAATAAAATTTTGAATGTCCGTGTGAGCCTTAATTAGTGTCATGGTCACCAGCTACATTTGGGGTAAAGAGCCTCTGGCTCAATTGTTGGAGGCAAGTCTCCATTTCTTCCAAATAAATGGCATAGACCAAGGCTTGATCATTGTGAAAATATAATAGATATTGAAAATGTGTAACAACAGTACTCCAAGGAACCAGAAGGTGGAGTCTGTAGCTCAAAATTCAAGTCCAGCCAGAATTCACACCCAAGTTTAAAAACAGACTCAAATTATAGGAGACTCAAGGTCTCAAGGCTTCAGGGGCCTCATAGAACTCCCTAAATTAACTATTTTTTCAGAATATGTTTTCTCTTATTATTATTGTAAGGTATGAATCTCTGAAAGCAGATAAACCCTCTATAAAGTGATGTTAAGTTACTCTCTACTTTCTAGAGCAGGAGACTGTGAGGATGACATATGGATGCTTTTACTGTATATCACTACAGAAATGTTAATTATTTTTGCTAAGTAAACAGCAAAATAAGTCTCTAGAATTATTTTTAAAATATAACTAAATTGGAATATAATTTTTTTCTAGTTTTATTGAGATCTAATTGACAGATAAAATTGTGTATACGTAAACTGTATAATGTGATGACTTGATCTACTTATACATTGTAAAGTATTTACCAATAAAGTGAATTAACACATCCATCACCTCACTTTTTTTTTTTTTTGGTGGTGACAATACACATAAGATCTACTCTCTTAGCAAATTTTAAGTATATAGCATAGTGTTATGAGCCCTAGTCACCATACTGTCCATTAGATCCTCAGACTGTATTCATCTTATAACGGGGACACTTTTATATTAAATTGATATATAGAAAAAGTTTTTCTTGTTATACGCAGTTACTTTTGGCTGTTTAAAACGAGCTCTAATAGCAAGCAGCCAGAAATAGGAATAAAATTTTAAATGCTACCTAGAAAGATTAAGGATTTTCAACCTTTTTGGAGTTGAAAGTGTGGTATCTAAAATGAATAAAGATTGGGGCGCCTGGGTGGCTTAGTCGGTTAAGCGTCCGACTTTCGCTTAGGTCATGATCTCGCGGTTCGTGGGTTCGAGCCCCGTCGGGCTCTGTGCTGACTGCCAGCTCAGAGCCTGGAGCCTGTTTCAGTCTGTGACTCCCTCTCTCTCTGACCCTCCCCTGCTCATGCTGTCTCTCTCTCTCTCCTAGAAATAAATAAAACATTAAAAAAAAAAATTAAAAAAAATAAAATAAAATAAAATAAAATGAATAAAGATTTAATTACTTTTGTTAAGGTATTTTCACAACAGTCTTTGAGACACTGAGTCCCTGTCCTGGTTGTTTTAGACCCAGTATATCAGTGTGATGCTTTTTAAATACAGTCAGTATTCCGGCCTCACAGAATCACCTTGAGGTCTTGTTAGAATTTAGATTCGATATCGGAAACAGTAAGTTTTATGATGGTCCTGACACCTGGCAGTTTTCATAGGTTGCCTGTGCAGCTTTCATCACTGCTGCTGTTGAGAGCTGGGATTGTGCACTGCGTCTCAAGACACCACTAGAGGGCGCGGGCCATTGTTTAGACACATTCTTCAGTCTGGAAGGGATCTGTGAAGTGGGGAAGAGTTAGCACAGAGATTAGATTCATATTAGATTGTTGGCTGTAGAGGTATTGTGGACCTGGAGAAGGGGCAGAAAGTATTCTGCTTTCAGTCCCTTCTAATTTTGCCTCTAGTATTTGTAATGCCTTTATTTTTTTAAATAGTTTATTGTCAAGTTGGTTTCCATATAACACCCAGTGCTCATCCCCACAAGAGCCCTCCCCCATGCCCATCACCCCCCTTCCACTTACCCCTACCCACATAAGCCCTCGGTTTGTTCTTGGCATTCACGAGTCTCTTATGGTTTGCCTCCCTCCCTCTCCCCCACTATTTTTCCCTTCTTCTCCCCCATGGTCCTCCATTAAGTTCCTCCTAATCCTCGTATACGTGCAAACATATGGTATCTGTCCTTCTCTGCCTGACTTATTTTGCTCAGCATAACACCCTCAAGTTCCATCCATGTTGCTACACATAACCAGATTTCATTGTTTCTCAATGTAGTATTCCATTGTATAGATAAACCACATCTTCTTGATCTGATTCATCAGTTGATGGATACTTAGGCTCTTTCCTTTATGATCCTTAATGGAATCTAGGCAGTGTAAGCTCTAGTAAGCTTTGTAACACTATTGCACAACCAACTAAAAAACATAAAGGTAGCAAATCTAGCTTCGTGATAGGGCTAATATTGTTTCATGGGGCCAGTGGTTTACATTGGCAAACCCTTCAAGATTATGATGCTGTTTCATAGAGATTAACAGACATTACAAATACCATCTCATGACTTTTCTGTGGATTGTGCTTTTTCCTTAATGCCAGGAGATGGCGTAATAGAAATTGGGATTCCGATGTTTTGCTGTTCTTTAGTGGCCACTAAGCTAGCGTCTATATGTGGCACTAACATTCAGATAAAGAGAGTTTTGCAAGGGCAAAACTGTATACTTTTCATTTTGAGTTACATAAATTATTCTTGGTGTTCGATTTTTTTTATTCCAACCCAGTCTGTGCTGGTTTGTAAAACAGCCTTATTCCCTGAATTACTGAATTAACATTGTGAACATTGTATCCTGGTTTAATGTTATTATGTGAGATTGTTCCCTTTGGTCCGTATAATAGTTTGGAAAGCAGGGAGTTTTTGACACTTAAATATATTTTAAAGTTATAAAGTATGGTGGTTTTTTTTTTTTTTTTGTATATAAGGAGAATACATTTTCATTATAAGTTGCTATAAATGATGTAAGTGTTGAGAGCAACTGCCGACTTCCTTGTCTGCTTTTAGATGGAGCTAAGACCAGAAGCCTGCTGACAGACACACAGCTGATTATCCTTGCCGCGAAGCTGGGGAAGGAGGGGATGAAAATGGCCATTGCCAACTTGGAGTTGGAGAGGAGCGATATTGAAGATATCCAGGAGAAGAAAGAAGATGTTACGATCTATAACTTTAGGGTGCTGAAGAAGTGGCAAGAAAAGGAGCAGAGTAACGCCACGGCCCAGAATTTATACAACTGCTTGAAAAGCATCTCAGTTGAAGTCCAAGATGTGCTGAAAGGTGAGCAAGAAATTCTCTTAGTCATTTACTTAGAATCAGGCTGTGTCTTTGCAAAGAGCCAGTTTCTTTTACAGAATGTGTTGCTTGCTTATTTGTGAGCTTGGGTTCAGAGAATTATGTTAATATAGGGTAAGCATGTGGGCTGCCTTAACCTAAGTAAAGATGAACGATTTGTGTGTGGGGTCAGAGGACCAGTTCAGATCCCAGCTCAAGTGCTGGCTGGCTTTGTGACTGAGCAAATTCTCAACCCAAGTCTAAGCTTCTCTGTTCTCATCTGGCAAATGCATGCAAAAACTCCCGTGGCCTAAGTTTATTGTGAGAATGAAAAAAGATAATGTGTGCGAAGCTCCAGGCAGGTAATATGGCTCTCTAAGGGATAGTTAAGAATGTCATAATGGTATTTGAGACATTCAACCTCCTGGGTCTTTGTGGCATTGAAGCAGTGCTGGGGGAGGCCACTGGGTGGCACTTGTGAGCCTCAAGTGGCAAAAGCAGAGCCCAGAGGAAGGCTGAAGTTTTAGTCTCAATCCAGAAAACTGCATGTTCCTTCCGTTGTCTTCAAGCACTTCTTTTTGTGTATATGGTTTGATCTAGCCCATCAGTCAAACCAGTTCGAAACTTTATTATATATTCCTACCATAGTTAACAAATGTAGTGTTATTTCTCAAAAGCCTCCCAAGTCTGAGAGAGGTTTTCTTTGTTTTGTTTTTTTTTTTTTTAAATGTTTTATTTATTTCTAGGAGAGAGAGAGAGACAGCGTGAGCAGGGGAGGGTCAGAGAGAGAGGGAGTCACAGACTGAAACAGGCTCCAGGCTCTGAGCTGTCAGTCAGCACAGAACCCGACGCAGGGCTCGAACCCAGAACCGCGAGATCATGACCTAAGCGAAAGTTGGACGCTCAACCGACTAAGCCACCCAGGCATCCCTCTGAGAGAGGTTTTGATCTGGAATTCTAGTTGGACTTTTTATTCCAAAAAGAATGTAAAAGTGTTTACATGCCCCACAAGTTTGTATGAAAAGTACAATCACTCTGACCGCTCAGGATGCTTTGAGATCTGTGGACATATCCCCTGTAGATTTTGGGTGCAGAAGCCTCAAGTAAATAGCATATCTAGTTTTAGTGCCAAATTCTTTATTCATATTCCTGGATATGTTGAAATTTTGTAAATTACTGAGGCTCACATGTGGAAATCTGCTTATTTGCATACAGACGCTCTGCCTATTGGCAGTAGTGGCCTCTGTGCTGTGATAACCAAATAATCACAGCCTCTTCCATCAAAATAACCTTGAAAAAAAGTCTCTCACGAACTCTTTATATAATGGGTTTTGTTTTCTGTTTGTGTCTTTTCCTGATTTCACTAGACACTTGACTTGTTGATACATTAGAACCATAAAGGGGTTTGTGAGATTCTTTTTTAGCATTGAGAAAGATCATAAAAGCTAGCTTATTAGTCTAAGTCCCTCATTAAATAGGAAAACAAACTCTTCTGAGTTAAAAACAAGCAAAAAAACCTCCAAAATTTACTACTATTTTGTGCTTTTTTATGGCCAGAAATTGGTGGAATTTTGTATTTTTATCAGGATGTTTTAGCATCTTGTAATTAGTCTTTAAATTACAGTGGCTTATCTTCAGCTCAGGAAAACCCAGCCACTTGGAGAAGTTCCTTTTTAAAATGGACAAGTGCAATAAACTATTTGTAAAAAAAAAAAGGATTGACATCCAAAAAAAAAATGGACAAGTGATTTTCTCTAAAAGCATTCCCCTAACAGTGAATCCCTGAATTTGTTTATATTCTCTTTTGTTAGGTTTCTTACAGGAAAGGTGAAGTTTGGAAGATGAACTGAAAAGGAAGCTTCAGGAACTTTTATCTGCAAAGACCAACTTCAACTGGTAATTGGGTATGGACTTGACAAGATCTTGAACTTCACACTCTGTGGAGGCAGTTCCTTTCACCGGGGGCCTTTCTGCAGCTCACATTATTCAGGGGTAGAGAAAATGTAAAATATTTGGAAAATGTAAGAAAAAAGCCTCTATAACATCTAGATTTAAAAAAAAAATTTTTTTTGCACCTCCTACTCACACCATCCTGCCCTGATTCCGCACCCAACATCTGTCCTTCCAGAGGTGCTTAAAATGACTCAGTCAGGTGAGAAATGTGGTAATTTTCCTTTTGGAGTCTGTGAACTATGAAATTCATATCAAGTCTTTGAAACCTTTTTAGCAATTAAGTGGTAGTGTGCTTAAACTTGCACCGATGTAGTTAAGCTTTTCTCATACTGAAGAGAGATGCCTTCCTGTTCTTTTAGCCCCCACTCAGACAGGCACACACACCCCTGGGTACAATCTATCTTTTTATGTGTGATGATTTCCACAGCTCACATTACCAACCTGTCTGGCTAGTGGTCTGTTAAACCGTTAAACCAGTCCTGTGACCTGGTCCTCAAGCGGTGAGAAAGGAACGTAATCCAGTCCTCATCCCATGTTGGGGTGCCCAACCCAGTGGGGAAGTTCAACTGGATGGGTGGCCAGAGAGTCCTTGCAAATTTCATTACCCTTCCAAATCACAAGGCCAAGCACTACATTTCTTGACTCTTACCCTGGGATCGTTTACTTTCTGGGGCAAGAAATGACACTCAGAAAGAGCAGGACCAAGGGAAAAATGTAATGTCTTCTTGAAGAGGACTTACGCAGGGGATAATGAGCCACATTGGCTCTTGTTAATTGGTGAAATGGTTAATTGGGTGTGTATAGATATTGTCACTCTCTCAGAATCATGCATGTGGTGATTATCATTTTGGATATGTTTTGTTAACTTATTTGAAGAAACTATAAATTACCATTGGTCTTCTGTAGGAATTAGGTGGAGAATAAATTAAATCTCAATGAATTAATCAGAGAAATACACTTTATTGTTTTGCCTGTGAAGAACAAATTCACTTTATCGGGAAGAACGTATTTTTAATTGTCAGGGATCCTGTGGAATTCAAATCAGTGTCACTTTATAAGTTTTTTTTTTTAATTATACTATATATTATGAAACACATGGAGTTTTAACATTCAGGAATCTAAAATACTTAAAGGACTTGAATTTTTAAATGTCTATTATTTTTTATAAGTTGTTTTCTGAAGAAACGCATAATTCCAGAGGTGCTTTGTATGTAAGCCACTTTCCTAACAATTTTTCATACTATGGATGAAAGGAAGAAAAATAAATCTGAATTTGTACAGCACTAATACGTCTTCTTTGTATTATTATTTACTTATCAATTATTTTTTAAAGCATCATATTTCTTGATTTCTGTTATATTGGCCTTTGGGACATTAGCTGGTTTTGTGCCCAGCTCTCCACATCACGGATGGGGGCTGAGTGTAAAGAAGGGCAAGCTGCTTCACCCAGAAGTTGGCAGAAATTCAAAAGAACCTGCCCATCCCCTTGTCCCCTTAACTGTCCTCACTCCAGGAATGACTGAGTGTATTGAAAGGTGCGTTTTTATTTAAAACCAGGTGGATTCTTGTTAGTTCCTCACCTACGTATCCCTCCAAAGGGGTTTTCCTGCACATCTGAGGCTCATTTTTAATGTTATTGAATTGCTTTAGGGGAAAATTTTCCTCCCCTGCATTGTCATGTGGAAGCACATTTTCACTCCATTTTCTGAAGAGGCCGTCGTATTTGCTGGTAAGGTGTTCTCACGAGGATGGTGGTTTTCAGCTGTTTTTTTAGCCCGTTGCCTGTTACTGGAAGTCCTTCTTGGGGTAAAGCTGCACACTATTTGCTGGAGGGTGTGATCCCAACTGCATGACCAGGGATTTACTGCCGGGATTGTGTCTTTTCCAGCCTACAGCCTGAGGATCTGTAGCTGCTGATACTAACACAGAGGCCCTGGGGTTGAATTCTGAGCGTGGAGTTCTGAGGTTTTCCCTCAGGTCCTAGGGACCTCCAGCTCTGCCCTGAATCCTGCTGGAGGATTTAGATCCAGTCTGTTACAGTCATGACGTAGCTTCCTGGTTAGACAAGACAGCCTGGAGTTAGTCAGCCATCTTTATCCTGTGGCCGTCCATTCGTGTTGTTTACTGGAACCTCTAGCTTGCGTTCATTTTTAGAAGAGGGTGTGCTCTGTGCACTTATAGGGGTGTTAAAGCATTCAGAAGTGGAGCTTCTCTGGGAGGGGTTTACCAAGGGCTTTGGAGGGAGTGTTGAGGAGCCTGCCTGGACCTGTGGCCCTCTCCTGCCAGGGGCAGTGTGGGAACCAACCAATGAGATGATCGCCTGGGACTCTTGAAACTACCATTGAGTGGTTTGTGTGGAAGTCATGTGCAAGGGCAAGTAGACCACTCATTGGTTCACCAGTGTGAAGTGTTGGCGTATGGCTTCTAATGGCAGTGACCACATCGTGCCAAACCGTAGATAATGCGAATTACATAAATCAACAGGCTTATGAATTTTGGATTTTCCCCCATTGTGAGCATGTATAAATGTTTTGAACCAAGCAAGCATATGCATTTTACAATTAAAAAAACCTTTTTTTTTTTGATAATTGGGGAATGCTATGATTTTTAAAGACTGAAGATTTTCTCTTTATTCCTAGATTAGAAAAAGAAATGAGAAACATATGGGAACCCATGAAGATTGGCCATTCTCTCACTTTCTACCACTTTTAAGTGCCTGGGCCTGAGGACACATAGACATGAGTAACATGACATTTCCCGTACTTGAGGTTCTCATGGTATAGTGAGGGGAAGTGAAGATGTATAAATAACCCTGATGTTTGTATGGTTATGACAACGATGTCCCTTGACTCACTGGGCCCTTAATACCAAAGGCAGAAGTCTGCAGTGGTTGCACAGGCTGGGACCAGGCCACCTGGAGTTAAATCACAACACCTGTCACTTACTCATCATGCAAGATTATATGGTTTCTTACCTTAGATTCTTCATCTATAAAAAGCAGAAAGTAGGGGTGCCCTGGTGGCTTAGTCAGTTAAGTGTCTGTCTTCGGCTCAGGCCATGATTGCATGGTTTGTGAGTTTGAGCCCTGAGTCTGGCTCTGTGCTGGCAACATGAAGCCTGCTTGGCGTTCTCTCTCTCTTCCTCTCTCTCTCTCTCTGCCCTTTCCTTGCTTACACTTTCTCTCTCAAAATAAATAAACTTAAAAAAAAAGGGTTGGGGGGAAGATAATTGTTGCTCCTTTTAGGATTATTGGGAGGATTTTATGCATTTTGTGGTAAACACTTAGAAACATACCTGGCATTTAGTTAGCACCCAGTAAGCATAAGTTAATATTGCTTCTAAACAAGGTTACATAAATATATTGGCTCTGACGTTATACTGATGTTCTAATTCACATTCATATATTTAAGTAAGCTCAACGCCCAAAATGGGGCTTGAACTTAGGACCCTGAGTTCAAGAGTTGCATGCTCTACTGACTGAACTAACCATATGCCTTTCCACATTTACATTTTTAATGTCATATTGAAAAATACATAAATACAACTAAAGTTTTTGACTTGTTCTCACCAAATACATTTCAACCAAAAAAAACGGATATAAATCAATTTTTGAAAACGTGGTTGGACTTTATTTAAAATAGATTTCTTGGTCAGCTCAGACTGTTAACACCAAAATACCACAGACTGAGTGGCTTAAACAACAGACATTCATTTCTCACAGTTCCAGAGGCTGGGAAGTTTGAGATCAGAATGCTAGCAGATTTGGTTTCTGGTGAGGGCTCTCATCCTGGCTTGTACACAGCCACTTGTCACTGTGTCCTCATGTGGGGGTCAGAGGGTCTCTCCCAGTGTCTTTTTTCCTTTAATTAAAAAAAAAAATTTATTGATTGATTAAGAGAGAGAGAGAGAGAGCACATGTACACGCAAGGGGGGAAGGGGCAGAGACAGGGAGAGAGAATCCCAAGGAAGTTTCCCTGCTATTAGCATAGAGCCTCATGTGAGGCTTGATCCCATAAACCACGAGACCATTACCTCAGCCGAAAGCAAGAGTCGGATGCTTAACTGACTGAACCATCCAGGCACCCCTCTCCCAGTCTCTTCTTACAAAGGCACTAGTCCCACTAATCAGGGCTCCATGCTCATGACCTAATTCGCCTCCTAATGCCTCATCTCTTAAGTACCATTGCCTGGGGGAGCAGGCCTCCAACATAGGATTTTTAAGGGGACACATTCAGTCTGTGGTAATATTGTATTTTGCCTTAAACCAGGAAGGCACATTATGCTAGCTAGAACCGTATGTTGTCTTCAACAAAGACAGCGCCTCAATGGTTCAGGGTGATACGGCCAAGAGGACTCGCCATTTCTGCAGTGCTGGGCCCCAGACAAAGCAGTTTTTCCTTCCCTTTCTGTCCCTCTGTTTTCCTTCCTCATTAGGGTATCTAAGGTGCTTTTGCATCTCTTGAGTTGTCCAGTACCCCTCCTTGGGTGTCTGGCCAGACCGCTCCCCAGAACTGTTCCCTTATCTCAAAGCTCTGGGCCCTCAGTGGGACAGCTGTCAGCTGTTGGTGGTGTTCATTCACTGATTGAGTCACCCTCAGGTGTGAGGAACACTTTCACCATTTATTTTCTTTTAAAAATAATTTGTTAATCAAATGACTCTCTTACAGACTCTAGGACCGGAAAGTATTTTTGGGTGGGGAACCTCAGTCTTACTGGGTTACTTTGCTCCCCAGCCTTTGTGGTGTGAAGGAAGGGACTTGCACCAGACATCTGACCGTACCTGTGACCTGCTGCGCAGGGACAGGGCATCACTGAAATCTTTCAACAACCTAAACACTTTGAAAAAATTGACAGTGAGCAGTGACTAGACGCAGCACTATCCTGTGCCATGCAATCCTCACAACAGCACTACAAATAGGGGCTACTGTTTTCTGAATTTCACAGATAAAACAGTAGCAAAAGAGGGTTTAACCAATTGGGCCCCATCACCAAGCCCAAAGACTAATAATTTTCAAAAGTGGCTCACACATATGGTGTATATATTATGTGCCAGGTAGAGTGCTTTGCATGAGCTGTTCCATGTAACTCTCACTTTGATCCTCTGAGGTGGGTCCTAGCATCATCTTCACTTCGTAGAAGAGGAAACAGGAGAGGTCAAAACAATTTGGTCATGTTATACAACTTGTAAATTGTAGGCCCAGACTTAAAAGAGGGAAACTAACCACGTAATTAGTTATGAAGGGATTTTTTTGGGCTAGTCATGTTTTGTTTTGTGTTTTTTGTTTTTTTTGTTAAATGTTTTTATTTATTTCTAGGGGAGAGAGAGAGACACAGCGTGAGGAGGGGAGGGTCAGAGAGAGAGGGAGTCACAGACTGAAACAGGCTCCAGGCTCTGAGCTGGCAGTCAGCACAGAGCCCGACGCGGGGCTCGAACCCACGAACCGCGAGATCATGACCTAAGCGAAAGTCGACGCTTAACCGACTAAGCCACCCAGGCGCCCCTCATGTTTTGTTTTTTAATGTTTACTTATTTATTTATGAGAGAGAAAGAGTACAGGTGGGGGAGGAACAGAGAGAGGGAGACAGAGAGTCCGAAGCAGGCCCCAGGGCTCTGAGCTGTCAGCACGGAGCCCAACATGGGGGTCAAACTCATGAAACATGAGATCATGACTGGAGCTATAGTTGGATGCTTAACCAACTGAGCTTCCAGGTGCCCCGAGAGCCAGTCATGTTTTTGAAGCATATGTCATGGTAATTTCTAGAACCCAAGTAGGACTCGGTTGAGTGTCCAACTTTTGATTTCAGCTCAGGTCATGATCCCAGGGTCATGGGATCAAGCCCTGAGTTGGGCTCCATGCTGGGTGGAGATGGCTTAAGATTTTTTCTCTTTTTTCCCTCTCTCTCTGCTGCTTTCCCCCATTCACACTCTCTCTCTAAAATAAATAAAAATTTAAAAACGAATGCAAGTAATACCTGTTTTCTTCTGCACTAATCCTGTCCATTGATGGACGATCTGCTTGAGTCTCATTTCTGGGCACAGACAACTGTCCAGAAAGCAGACAAGTTGCCATTCCAAGTGAGGGACGGCAACAAGTCTATATTCCAGCCCCATCAAGCCCTCGAGCTCTTCTTCCCATCGTCAAAGCGGCTGAAACCCCAGACCCAACACTTAAAGGCAAGAAACTCCTATCTGTGAATCCCTTGTAGGTCATTCAGGTTTGTGGAAGAATCCCTAAAGAACAGAGGCTACGTATTGGGATCTAGTTTCTGATGATTTCTAGTTAATTGTGTATCAAGTGGGGTGAGAATGTGAACAAACGAATCAGTTTGCCACACGGAGGACCTGGGGTGGCCAAACACATCCCCTCTTAGTCCACAGGCATACCAGCTAGGATGTGGTGGGGAGGAGTCACGTGAGGAAGGGGAAGCTCACCAAACCGTTCCTTTCCTATGGTCTTATTATATTAAAGAGAAATATGATTATCAGAGTGCTAAAATTACATGGTATTCTGCCAGGTGAATCTTTTAAAATTCACATGGTTTAGAGAACTAAAAAGATGGAATTTAATATTTGGGTCATTAAGCGCACATCTCTTAAGCCAAAGAGAGGCAATTATCCTTGTGATTCAGACAGAAGTTCTATATAATTTAAAGCAAATGGAGAGTTTTTCTCATTGTAATTTAGAAACAGCTTCCCCTGAGGGCCCAAAGTGTCACAAAAATTAGAATAGTTTAACTAGAAGGACTCTTAATGATGTTTTTCACAGTTGGAGGATATTGTTATGTATTTGTCTAATGCACAGCATGTTATGGTTAACAGGGAATATTTTTATGTATTTTACTTTGAGATGTAGATGTTGAACAAAATATACTCTCAAAAACCAGAACTCATTTGATGGTCTTAGTATTAGAGCATATCGAGGCTTAAGAGTCTCCCTTTATTTTTTTATTTTTTAATTTTTTAAAATATTTTTATTTATTTATAGGAGAGAGAGAGAGACAGCGTGAGCAGGGGAGAGTCAGAGAGAGAGGGAGTCACAGACTCTGAAACAGGCTCCAGGCTCTGAGCTGGCAGTCAGCACAGAGCCCGACGCGGGGCTTGAACTCACGAACCGCGAGATCATGACCTAAGCCAAAGTCAGACGCTTAACCGACTAAGCCACCCAGGCGCCCCAAGAGTCTCCCTTTAAAATAAGAGATTGGGGTGAGGGGAGGCTCCAGGGTGGCTCGGTCAGTTAAGTGTCTGACTCTTGGTTTTGTCTCAGGTCATGATCTCACAGTTCCTGGGATTGAGACCTGCTGTCAGTGCAGAGCCTTCTTGGGATTCTCTCTCTCTCTCTCTCACAAAATAAATTAATAAACTTAGAAAAAAATAAAATAAGAGATTAGAGAAACTAGGATATGGGCAAGAATATTGTGACATTCTTTTCAAGGCAATTTTGTTCACATTTCATTGGAGTTTTCAGTTTTCCCACAATGTGTATTTTAACCCTTAATTAAAATACTCCAACACACTGGAAAAATATGAGAATTACTTTATTCAATCATTTTATTTTTAGCATATAAGGTATTTCTCAAATCCACTGGATAATAAATAATTTAATAAATATAACATAAATAAATATAAATTAGTTCACATGCTTTCATTAACACAAAATTATATAAATAAGTATTTTAAAATAAATTATGCTTGAGTGTTTGTGTCTACAAACACTTTGGTACAGAAATAGCTTATAAATTGTTGCTCTTCTATTAAAGGGAAAAGAAAAACATGTTCAAGGGAGGACATTTTCCCTCTTTAGCAATTTGCTCATGAAAACTTAAAAACAACTTATCCCTAGTAAATGTGAAATATACTTGGTCAAAGGCATCATGTGGACCTAACAGTCACATCTTTCAAATTCTGGGTGACAACTAATGTAAACAAGCATGAGAATGATCGTACTCGTTTCAGGAGGACCAGGTCAAGCTACCTGGTCCTGGTAGGTTCTTAACCCACATCCTGTGAAATATATATATATATTTTTTTTTTTGGTTCACATTTTTATATAAGTGGCTTTAAGTTTTGAGAGACTTCAGCTTTTCAGGAAGAATTCAGATAGCTCATCATTCTATTGATGGTCACTGCACGAATTCGGAAAGCATGAAGAAGTATGCAGAGCTTGATTTTAGTTTTGTAAAAATCCGGTTCTTCCAGGGAGGCATTTTGTGGCACAGTCACACTGTTGACATTCAGGGCCTAGGGGAATAAATATTGAGGATGACATATCTGGTATTCCAAAATTAAAACGTTCATCCATAGAAATGGGTGAAGCCAATACGTGTCTCAGAGCCTGCAACCCACTCGCTCATTACATCTCCTAAGCCCGACCCAAATCTACTCCCAGCCAGATGGTCAGGCAGAACCTGAGAGAAGAAATACTCATTATCCAAGCACATGGATCTTCAGTGAGCTCTGAAAAGACCCTTAAAGCTATTTAGAAAATCATCAGTGGGAGTTGCATTTTAGAAGGGAAGAATTCTGTTAAGATGACATCTGCTGCAATATCTAATTAATTTTTATATGTTCTACTAAGAAGCTAAGTCCTCTTTAGAACAGAGAGGTGACGGATTGCTATTGATTGGAACTCCATGAGTAACAGACTTGTTTGCTGCAGACACTCATTTGTGACAGATAAATAAACTTGGTGATGGATCTCTCAGTTTAAACCCATTAATTTGCTAACACAATGCAAGATCTTATATTGGCGCAATGATCAATACTTTCATTTATTCTCTGCAAAAAGCCCAAGAGAAAGGCAGGGTGGGTAATGTCATCCCGTTTTATAAGGAAAAATACTGAGCCCAGAGTGGGTGAATGGTTTGGGTATGGCTGTCCGATTCCGGGGAGAATGGATTCCAGTGCCCAAATCACCAAACTCCTGGACCTGAAAATGAAATATCATCTACAACTCTCTAGGTGGTAACATTCTTTGATGCTTGCATGAAGTTCACTGCCTTTCCAACAGTAATTTGGCACAAAGAAGGAAAGAAAGGGGAATAAATTCTTTTTCAGACAATGATTTCTGACACTATACTTATTTTTATCCCATGCCCTGATCACCAAGGTATTCACAAGGCTTTTGCTTAGGTGAATTATTTCTATGTTTTGTATTAGCATCACATGCTATGATGATTCAGAAAATTACAAAGCAAGTACTTGTCTCTGAGTATCATTGTGGATATTAGGGGATAGGTCATTCTTTTTTTTAATGCACATTTTAGTTCAAAATGGGCCCCAGTCGTTTTCTCTGACAGTATATCTGACAGCAGATATGCATGCTGGCCTCTCAATGCACATCGTGGAGCCTTTTAAAAAATTATTTTTAATGTTAATTTATTTTTTGAGAAAGGGAGAGACAGAGCATGAGCAGGGCAGGGGCAGAGAGGGTGGAAGACACAAAATCTGAAGCAGCTCCAGGCTCTGAGCTGTCAGGACAGAGCCCAGACACAAGGCTCAAACTCATGAACCGTGAGATCGTGACCTGAGTTGAAGTCAGATGCTCAACTGACTGAGCCACCCAGGTGCCCCAATCAAGGGGCCTTTAGAGTGAGAAGATAAGTGTAGTGGAATCCCTTTGGTGGGGGATTTAAATCCTGGCTCTGCCACTTACAAGCCACTTGAACAAGTGACTAACTCTAGACTTTGGTTTCCTCCTTCGTATATACCCCATGTGGTTGTTGTGGAGGAAACATAAGAAAATATGTGAAAACATCTGCAGAGAGCCTGGTACATACCATGTGATCAACAAGTGGGAGTTAGATTTTCTTATGGTGACCTGCTCACCATTGCCCTTTGTCAAGAGGCTCTGCAGGGTGTATGGAAGGGCGATTTCAGGCCTCTCCCAGTCCAAGAAGGGGACATTTTATACTTCAATAGGGACACTCTGTCTCTGCATGAAGTAGGTGCTCTTACTGGTAATATGAAGGTCTTACCTGTAACAGCTCATCAATAGCTGTCAGCATGTTTTGATCCAGAAAGATCTGCCTCTTAGGATCCATTAAAAGCTTTGCATTCATGGCCTTGAACTCCATCTGATAGATCTTCAAGTCCTCATAGATACTGCTAAGGCACAGGGTCTAAGTGATATGACAAAATGGAGAAGGAACCATTGAGATGGACTAAAAATGTCTCCTCCCACCCCTACTGCATTTGAGGAAAGAAAGAGTCTTGTATCTTACTGTCATAAAAGAGGTCTTTCTGGAGGCCAGGCAACTCCCATTCTAGAAGAAAAGATAACGAGACATCAATGATATGAATTCATCTTATGGGCTGAAACCTTTGATTTTTCTGACTTACAGTTATCAGAGAGATCTCTCTGGAAGCCAGGCAACTCTCATTCTAGAGGAAAAAAAGTCAAAGATATTAGTTCTTAATATACATTTTCCTTACTTCTCAAATGTATCTCTTCTTATTGTGGTAAAAACCACATAACACAAAATGTACCACCTTAACTATTCTTAAGTGTACAGTTCAATAGTGTTAAGTATACTTACGTTGTAAAAAACATATCTGTTATATATATATATATATATATATATATATACATATACATATATATATTTCAAGTCCAATTTCTTTTTAAAAAAATTTTTTTTAATGTTTTATTTATTTCTAGGAGAGATAGAGAGAGACAGCGTGAGCAGGGGAGGGTCAGAGAGAGAGGGAGTCACAGACTGAAACAGGCTCCAGGCTCTGAGCTGGCAGTCAGCACAGAGCCCGACGCGGGGCTCGAACCCACGAACCGTGAGATCATGACCTAAGCAAAAATCGGACGCTTAACCGACTAAGCCACCCAGGCGCCCCTCAAGTCCAATTTCTGAAGTGGGACCTGTTAAAGTCTCATGATGATGGAGACCAGAAACATGCACATTTTTGAGAAGAAGATGAGGTCTGATGCACAGCTCTTAACTGTACTACATGCTTTGAGAAGAAAATCATCAATACCATGGTTAATTCCAGTGGTAAGCAGGCCTCCACCGTGCTGGTTTTATCTTTTGTGATATCTTCATGATCCATCTCTTCGGAAGTGCAGGAGTAAAATTCTAGAGTTTGTCTGGCCTGTAAAAAAAAAAAGAGTCACCCAGTTTCTAATATTAATAAGGCACCTGGTTTCCTAGGAGTCTAGTGCCCCAAGGAAAGGATGCCCTTGACATCCATCTCTTTGACCTGCAGGAAATTTGGGATCTTCTGACGACAAAAGGCAACCAGTTATTTACATATTCTCTCCCTCCCTCCTCTCCCTTTGCTTCGGACATGTTTCTCTGGATGATGTGATTTTCCATTATGTAAACACTATAAATCATTTCAACAGGCTGTGCTAAGCAGCATCTATACCCCACTGTGACACTTATTTCTGTGAAAACAGTTTTTTTCCTTTTGCCAAAGCACCTGTGTTTCATGAATATCCTTTTCAAGTATAACTTGTAAAGGCGGAACTGGTAAGGTCACAATTTGAGGGACATAATAAACATGTAACCCTAAAGACAACTGGAGGTTTAATTTGTGGTACACACACACACACACACACACACACACACACACACACACACACACACAGATGTCATCTTACAAGCATGTTGGAAAGCACTGTCGAATATAATTATGAAACTCATCTAAGAAGTCAGTAAATTTGATTGAAGATTGAGATCATTTTTCCATTCAACAAGCCTATTGTATGCAAGTAGTTCCCCCTCTTATCAGTGGCTGTGCTTCTTGTTTCCGTTACCTGGCTGCCAGCAAGCGTGGTCCAGAAGTAGATGATCTCCCGACACACAGTCAGAAAGTTACCAGTAGCCTAACACTGTATTGCAGTGCCTGTCATTCACTTCAGTTCATCTCATCGCACAGGCCTTTTCTCAGCTCACCTCATCATAAAAAGGGTGAGTACAGTACAGTAAGACACTTAGACACAACTTATTATAATATGTTGTAATTGTTCTATTTTATTATCAGTTATCATTGCTAATCTCTTACTGTGCCTAATTTACAAATTAGGCACACTTTATCATAGGTATGTGTATATAGGAAAAAACATAGTGTTAGGGTTTGGTACAGTCACTGGGGGTCTTGGAACATATCCCCTTTGGGTAAGGGGGCACTTTACTAAGAAACATGACAAAGAACGGGCCTATGTTATGTTATGCCCCCTCAGGACTCCAAGTTCAGCTGCAGAGGCAGGAAAGCACCCAATGATTAGGAGTCATGTCAGCAGGTGAGAAGTGCCAAGAAGGATTATGAGGGCTTCGCCAGGGATGGGACATCTGCACTGAGTGGATTAGAAGACTGACAGGCAATTGAGAGAGAATTTCAGGCAGAGGGAACAGCAGGAGCCTCAAGGCTTGAGATGCAGAATGTATTTGGAAACAAGTAATAAAATCTGTGTGTGTGATAGGCAGAAAAATGCCCCGTCCCCCACCCCACTCCAGGCCACCATCCATTTCCCCACCCCTGGAACCAGAGAATATGTTACACGGCCAAGGGGAATTAAAGTTGGTGATGAAATCAAGGTTGCTAATCAGATGACCTTAAATTGGGAGGTTATCTCAGATTATCTGGGCAAATCCAGTGTAATTGCTGGGTTGTTATAAATGGAAGGAAGTGGGAGAGTCAACGTCAGAGTAATAGAACATGAGGACGACTCAATTAATTGACCATTACTGGCTTTGAAGATGGAAGGGAGCCATACACCAAGGAATGTGGGCTGCTTCTAGAAGCTGAAAAAGGCAAGAGAATGGAATGGACTCTCTCCTAGAGTCTCCAGAAAGGGACACAGCTCTGCACACACCTGGATTTTAGCCCATTTCCCATTTCTGAACTCCAGAGCCATAAGATTATTAATTTGTGTTATCACTTAGCCTGTGGTGATCTGTTACAGTAGCAACAGGCAACTATATACTCTTCCTGGAGGTGTTCATACTGACATGGGCAGCCACTCTTCCTGAGCAGGCGGTAAAGAGTTAGATTTGGAAATATAGGCCCTCTGTTGTAGTTCTTCAGAGCTTTTCAAGAGACGCTGGAAATTTGGATTCTTATATGGAAGGTCCACTTTTTCAATGGCATCAAACTCCAAATCAAAACCAAATACAAAAGCTACTGAACAACTCTACAAATCCGTGGGCTGTGAATCGCATGCACTCGCAACCTCTTTTCTCTGCGGTAGCCAGCTGCTGTGTTCTAGCAAATTGGACGAAGGAGTGATATTAAAAAATATCAAATTAAGTTCTGCAATCCTTTGACCTTGAGTGCTGTCCCGGGGAGTAGAAGAGTTAGCTATTTCACACAAAGCATCTACTGAAATTGCAGCTCCTAAATTTTATCCACAGTGAACCATTCTTCAGGAATTAAAGCACATTTCCCTGCTGTTTTCAACTGCTGAGTTCCCTTTTTAATTAAGATCGATTGAACTGTGAGGAGCAACTGGCAGCGCATTGTGAAAGATTAGAAGAGGAAAAGAATTCTTTAAGGCCTTGTGGCATTGACCTTGTTTTAAGATATTCATAAAACAACAAGAAATTCAGGATTTACTAGAGAATAGGAAGGCAGAAGGACAGTTTTTAAAACATCAGTCTTGGGTTGTTCCAGCAAAAGCTATAGGTATTGAAGCACTTTTAAGCAGAAACCAAAATTTTTTTTGCATTAAAATATGAAACCCCAAAAAATGAATGAAGCTGTAATTAATATTAGATAAGTTTCTCCCTGGAAAATGAAGGTGGGGAAACCTGAGTGGCTCAGTCGGTTAAGTGTCCGGCTTCCACTCAGGTCATGATCTCTCCATTCCTGAGTTCAAGCTGCATGCTGGGATCTGTGCTGACAGCTTGGAGCCTGGAGCCTGCTTCCGACTCTGTCTCCCTCGCTCTCTGCCCCTCCCCTGCTCATACTCTGTCTCTCTCTTATTCAAGAATAAACAAACATTAAAAAATTTAAAATGAAAACTCAGAAAATTGAAGGCTGGACGTGCTCTGTCACAGGTGCCCTATAATGTGCTGTTCAGACAACAAACTGGGTCACCACACTGGAAGCTGGCGAGCAGCGTGAGGGGCAAGCCTAATTCATCTTTGTAGCCCCTGGAGCACAGACACTGCACCTAATAATGGTTTCCTGGATTGATAAGTGTGTCAGAGAAACAGTGTGGGCTTGACACAATTCCATCTCTGTTGGCAGGCTACAGGGAACACTGTAAATACCCACTTTCCTCTGTGTAGACACAGCCAAAATGAATGCCATTATAATTTATTACCACTCTCACCTTCGCTGGAGACACAATTTCATTGAGACTTTTTAGCTAATAGTTGGGCCCTTTGTAAAGTTCCCTCTCCCCCTCTTGACAGCTCCTGAGTAACGTCCACAATTTCTTTGCAGTTCTTTCTGGTGACCCGGGGTTCAGAGAAGCCCCGCCCCTAGAGAGGCTGCAAAGTGGGCACAAGAGCACTGGAAAACTCACCTTCTGAAGCGTGTTGCTGATGGCTCTCAGCAGGTTTTGGGAGTGGCTGAGGCACTGGAACATTCCTGGGCTTGGTGTGGTTATGGGGAGGTTTCTGGCCAAACTGAGGTGGTCCAGGTGGTTTAGGAGGACCAGGATGGTTACAGCTAGGAGGCCTGGAAACCAAGCGAGGAGCAGGCTCAGCTGGTCAGCTTGGTTTGGCCTGCCTCTACCTTCCATCCATTCTGGCCATCTCCACCTATCCACATCTTACCAGCATCAACCTCCCTCCCCCATCTCCAATCTTCTTTTAACACCTGAGAGATGAATCAAGTTCTTGGAAGCTGGTGCTCTATTCTGGACTTGAAGCCAATTCCCTGTGAGGGCCCCCTGTTGAGCTCAGACAAGGCTGTTGGATTCACAGCTCACACAGAAAAAAGGCTCTATTTCACTAGCAGGGAAACTGAGGCCAGGCAGTGAAGTGATTGGCCCAGACTCCTGGCCTAGTGTTTTGGAAACAGTGGAGGTGACAAAGCCTCACTCTGAAGCTGGCTGGGATCTGCCCTCCTCTAACGGTAGCTGAGGGACCCTGAGGGAGAAATGTAGCACCTGTGGCCTCCGTTTCAAATCTGTGAAGTGGGCAGATAAGGAGACACTATCCTATTTGGTGCATGGTAAGCAGGCAGTCATGCTTTCCTTCATCTCTGCATGAGACCGCTGACTGCGTGCCAGTCTCCCCATAGCGGGTCCCTATTTCTGCCTCGTCTTCCCGGGCTGCCGCCCTGCCCACCCCAGCGACGAGTCTCCCCCAGTCCCGCTGGTCACTCACCGCGCGCCGGGCACATGCTGAGCGGTCACTGGGCGCACACTGGGCTGGAGCTGGATCCGGACGGTGAACGCAGCAGGTGAGGGCGGTGGTGGGAGGCCGACCCAGGGGATCACATTTTTATAATTGCCCCGAGGCGCGGCAGGACTTTCCCGGGACTCTGGTCTCTTGCTTGCTTTCTCTCTCTGTCTCTCTCTACATCAGCTTCTCGGTGACACGTGGAGTTCGGCCCGCGGGGTTTGCGGCGCTTTCGGATTAACTCCACGGGTGCCCCGCCGCAGGCGTTCAGGGGACGGCCCCGCCGCCTCCGGCTGGCCCAAAGCGAAAGCGAAATGCATGCCGAGTCTTGGCGCAGGGTCCCTGGGCGAGCCCGACCCCTTGCTGGCCTCGGACGCCCCCGCCCCCAACCCTGCAGCTCACCCTGCCACCCTGCAGCGCCCCCTCCCGACGGAGCGCCCGTTGTGCCATTCACTTTCCACCTATACCCAGGACGTTCCCTGACCCTAACATCTCACCTAGTCCTGAGAGGGCTTGGGCAAATCATTCATTCATCATTCATCCAGTCAACATTTATTCATTTAGGTGGTCCACAGTGCGCCAGGCTGACGTTGTGCTAGGCGTGGGACACCCAGTGCTGAACAGGTCCTGCGCTAAATCCGACTGAATAAAATAAAATCGTACCATGAGATCATGGGTACGATCTCAATTTTTTAAATGTTTGTTTTTGAGAGAGAGAGAGAGAGAGAGAGAGAGAGATTGCGCGTGGGGGAGGGGCATAGAGAAAGGGAGATACAGAATCCAACTCAGGCTCCAGGCTGGGAGCTGTCAGCACACAGCCTCACCAGGGCTGGAATTCATGAACTGTGAGATCATGAGCTGAGCTGAAGTCGGACACTTAGGGACTGAGCCACCCAGGCGCCCCATGGGTACTATCTTAAATATGGAAAGGGATGAAACCAGACTGGCTATGTAAGAACTACTGCCATAGAGAATCCAGTCTGTGACGGTGTCCAGGAAAGAGCCATTACAGTTTAGTGGGATGCATGTGCAGGGTCTTGGGAGAAGCCCAGAGAGAGGGCAGCTCAGCAGGACAAGGGGTGTGAGGAGGCAGCAAAGGCTCCCAGGAGCAGGGGCCCCCAACATGTTCTGAGGGCCATTAGACTGTTCCCAGAGGAATGGAACGCAGGTTCTATGTAGGGGTGACAGGGATCAGAAGCACAGTGAGCGGGGATACAGAGGCGGGGATCTGGGGATCCTGCTGTTCAGGGTGTGAGGTTGAAGAGGGCAAAGAGCCTGTGCTATGAGGGTAGTAGATGCCATGCTAAGGAGCATCTCCTTAGAGGGTGGTGGGGGTCCTTCAAAGGTTGTACACAGGAGACATGGTTAGATAGGCGTGATGCGAAGATTCCCTTCAGCAGTAGTATGAAGGGTGGGTCCCAGGAGTCAGGAGTAGAAGAGAGGGAGTAGCTGGGAGGGTGTGGCAGAGGCCTCAATCATAATGAGGAGGAGAGGGTGGGCAGGAGAGGCTCTCAGGGTGCTGGGTAACTCCTCAAGTGTGCTGGACAGGAAGGTGCTGCTGATGGTGGAATGGAGGTTGTTTGAGGTCCTGGGCAGGGGTCTGTAAGAAGGCAACGAGTCTGGAGGAGACAGTGAGAAGTTCCATTTTGGATGTACTGGCTTTGAGGCTCCTGTGGGGCTTTTCAGTTCACTCATTTCTGCCACAAGTGTTAGTCACCCTGGGTACGTGTAAAAGGGAGTGGTTGTGTTTGGTTACCTACTCAGAGCCTCTGATGGGTCTGACTGTACTCAAGCCCCAAGGCTACATAATAGAGCTACCAGGGCCCACTCTTGTGCAGATACACCAATCTAGAATAGGGAAGAGCCTTTGGGGATACAAGAAGGAAGAGTAGATGCTTTCTCTTTCTCTCCTCTGGGTGCCATTGAAGTCAGGATGGATGAGGTCACTGTAAGTCTTGAGATGCTGCCATGAACATCTGACAACCTTTACTGAAGATAGAGTGATGAAGCCAATTAGGAGAAAGCTGTGTTAGCCCCTGGTCTGATTCAAGCTCTCTCAGTTGTTAGCATCAGTCCCCCAAAAGCGGATCATCGGATCAAGGGTGATGAAGCACCCACTATAGGGACTTTTAGATATGTGTAAAATGAGAACAATAGTTGATCCATAAGGCCCTTTCCAATGCTGCTGTCTGTGAATTCCCCCATGGGGATGGAGACCAATGTGTTGTCAAAAACAATTCCATCTAGCAGAATATATGAAGCAAGTGACAGGTGCAGAGCTGTGTTGTTGCTATAGGGCTTTAGGATGGAATTTAATGAGCTTGAAGTCAGAATGAAGTCAAGTTTATTACAACTGAGCTATGTGTCCCCTGGAAAGGCTGTCTCCTGTGGAAAAGTAATTTCTGTGGCACAGATACGCACAGGGCCTGTCTGTTTAGGACAGATTCTTGACCACCAGACACAATTTCTAACCTATACTTTTGTGAAACAGTTCTATGATGTGCTGCATATACTATAGCCAAGATAAAATTAAAACCTTTTTCTGGGTTTTTTTTTGAGAGACAATCTATAACATTGCTATTTTAAAGAGACATTCTTTGCCCATGATCATTACTATAGGAAGTCTACCACTTACTGGAAGTCCTGGCCAATGCTATAAGGCAAGAAAAAGAAATGAGGGACTTAAAAATTGGAAAGGAAAAGACAAAATTGTCATTATTGACAGTTGATATTTCAAAATACCATATACCATATACCATACATACAGCCACTTCACTGGATGCAAATATAAACTTTTAAAAATCAACTACATTTCTGGAATTAAAATAAAAAACAAACGAGCACTGGATGATGTATGGAATTGTTGAATCACTGTGTTGTACCCCTGAAGCAAATATAACATGATATGTTAACTATACTCGGGTTCAAATTTTTAAAAACCAACTACATTTCTCTACATGTGCAGCAACAAATTAAAAAATATGATAAAAATAAAACACCAGATAATAAATAAATAATAATACAAAGAAGATACCATTCACAGTAGCAGACAAACTAAAGTAACTACCTGTAAATTGAGAGATAGTACAGTGGTTAAGAGTATAGACTATAAAGTCGTTGAATGTAGACTCTGCTATTTACTTGCTGTGAGTTCTTGGGCAATTACTTATTTCTCTGGGCTCAGTTTCCTCATTTGGAAAATAATCATAATAAAAGATTATAGGGTCGTTTTGACTATTACATGAGTTAGTGTAAGTATAGAACAGTCTTTGGAAAAAAATTTAAAGTCTAATCAAGAACATAGAGTGATTTAATTTAAATGGAAACACATTCCATACCCTTGGGTGGAAGATCTTAATATATGAAGAGTCTATTCTAATTAATTCACATATTCAATGTAATCCCAATGCAAATTACAAATAATTTTCCGAAGAACTTAGTAATAAGCCTATTCTAATATGTATATATAAGAATAAAAGCCCATGAATATCTAAGCTAAACTTGTACAGGAGTAATAAAGAAGGGGAGTAGCCCTAGATATAAAGACATTGTCAAAGCATTAGCAATAAAAATAGTGTTTTTGAAAAGAACAGCCAAATAGGTCATTGAAACAAAATAGAGAAATTAGAGACAGGTTTGTATTATTATTTAGGATAAGATTCAGATGGCATTGAGGTCAATGAAGAAAACATGGATTGTTTAGTAGAAAATATTCACTATTCGGTGAAAAACATACAGAGGTAAATCCACGTGGAAGTGGATTAAAGACTAAATATGAAAAATCAAATTATTAGGGTATTAGATGAAAATGTATGAGGCTATCTTTGTCATTCAAGAATGGCAATGACTTCTGAAAAATATCAAAGCCCCAAGCCATAAGACAAAATGCTGATAAATTTGATTACATAAATTTGATTACATAAAAATTAAGAATTTCTACAGTATGAATTCCTGTTAACCATGGATAGTTAACAGCTGACTTATTGGGAGAAGATATTTTGTAACATCCAATAAGAGAGTATACCAGGAATTCCTGCAAGTCAGCAAGAAAAAACAACCCCAGTGAAAATTGGCAAAGCTTATGAACAGGCAATTTACAGAGAGGAAACTCTTAAAGCTAACCAGCATAATGAGATACTCATATTGCGATCAGAAAAATGCAAATAAAAATGATTTTTCACTTTATATCTATTAGAGTGGTAAAAATTTGAACATTGGATACTGACAAGTATTAGGAGGAAATGTAGGATTCCAGAATATTTTATATAATGCAAATATACTGCATTACAGTACACAGCTATATGTGTCATCTAGCTTGGTCAGATTAAATATATGCACACCTGATGATTCAGTGTTCTACTTTGGGTGTATATCCCAAAAAGATTTTTATGCGGGTCCATAAAGGGTCATGTATGAGGATGTTCAGCAAGTCGTTCTTTGTAGTGGTGGGGTGCTGGAAGCAATCTGGGTGGGATCAGGTTCTGGACAACTCTAAGTTAGAATTTTTCCCTAAACCATCTCACAGGAGAAATTACCCATCTTTTCTGGCCAAAACAGTTAGACAGGAAGACATCTACATTCAACTGTTTATTATCATACACCTCTGTTTATTCGGTGACCTGCTACATGGGAAATTTATAGTGTCCGATAACACTGATCTCAGAGAAAGGAGAAGGAAACTGGGACAGGAAAACACTGGCATATTTGTACTTGAGAAAGGGAAAGGTTGAATCAGTTTTCTGTTCCCAAATGCCACCTTTTGGCAGTAGACCAAAGCTTTTTATTTAGTAGATTTCCAAAGAAACCCTAGGTGAAAACAGCAGCCCGGACCATTTCTGATATCCTATAATTTCATTTCCTCTGTTGTTGAAATGTCCCAGTGTTTCTGTCCTAAATAATGACATAAATTTACCCAACGTCAAGGAACTGCAAAGAATCTAGAACACATTCTGTATATTTATGTCACTGGTAGTAATATCTTCTTATACAATGAATACAGAACAGTTTTCGGTTGTATCTCTCTAGAGCTGAATACTAATGTTCTCACACCCAGTAAATATCTATATAAAAAATTAAGCAAGGGGGCGCCTTCATGGCTCAGTCGTTTAAGCATCTAACTCTTGATTCTGGTTTAGGTCATGATCTCACGGTTTGTGACTTTGAGCCCCGCATCCCTCTCTGTGCTGGCAGTGGGGACCCGGCTTGGGATTCTGTCTCACTCTCTCTCTGCCCCTTCCCCACTTGCTCTCTACCTTTCTCAGAAGAAATAAAAATAAACTTAAAAAACTTAAGCAAATGTATTCTCATAAAACAATTGAAAGTGATCTATTTTGGATTTAAATAAAGTTGAACCGATTTCATGCAGCAGTTTTAGGGCGTCCATCTGATAAACAGCTTTCTACAAGTGATTTAATTTATCTTGGGATCATCTCAACCAAAAGTTCCGGGACCACCAAACAACAAAATCACTAACTTCTACACAAAGTTCCAGCAGACTTTTCAAATTAATTGGAACTCAATTCTTAGTTAAGTTGCTCTTAGTTAAGTTTTTTTTTTAAACCCTGATTTCTTTTGAAAGGCCACGACCAAAATGTAGTAGATTGATACTTGTGAGCCCTGTTTATGAATTATGTAGCTATTCACGTTGATCTTCTTCTCTTTCTGGAAACAAATATTTTCCAGTTTGAAGCTATTGCCCTTTAAATAAATATATTTCCCTTGAAGTAATAAGAAAGAAATACCATTGTGAAAATAATGCATAAAGGGCAGAAAACACCTTTCAGAAGATTTTCTTTGCTTCTAGGTGGTAACTAAGGAGGCACTGATATTTTCAGAGTATTGAGGCTTTGTTTGTGGATGCAATAATCACGTGACTTCACCTATTAAACACTTGTATTAAACAGGGAAGCTTGGTACTTTTTCCAACTGTGTTAGGGGATTTTGTACCCACATATTACTCTGGCTAGGAGTGATTTGGGAGGAGCAAGTTTACTGGTTACTGGTTACTGCTAGGCAATTTTATTTTATCATTTCATTTAATCTTTATTTATTCATTTAAAACTTTTCTTTTTAAATGTTTATTTATTTTTAATTTTTTAATGTTTATTTATTTTTGAGAGAGAGACAGACAGAGCATGAGCAGGGAAGGGGCAGAGAGAGAAGGAGACACAGAGTCTGAAGCAGGCTCCAGGCTCCGAGCTTGTTAGCACAGAGCCTCACTTGGGGCTCAAACTCACAAACTGTGAGATCATGACCTGAGCTGAAGTCGGAAGCTCAACTGACTGAGCCACTCAGGTGCCCTTAATGTTTATTTACTTTGGGGGAGTAGGTGTGCAGAGAGAGGGGGACAGAGGATCTGAAGCAGGCTACATGCTGACAGCAGAGAGCGCAATGCCGGTCTTGAGCAGAGAGCGTGATGCCGGTCTTGAACTCTGAACTGTGAGATCATAACCTGATCCAAATTTGGATGCCACCCAGGTGCCCCTCATTTCATTTAATTTTTATAACTATCCTATGAGCTGGATACCATTACTATCCCCACTGTACAGATGAGGAAACTGGGCTTTCGTGATGTTAAATAACTTTCCTAAGATAGTGGGGCTGGGATTTGAACCGAGCACATATTTGCTAGTCTTTTAGAATATAATGGGTTGACAGGGTTGGTGGAGGACAATAGGAAGGGAGTGTAAATTGATACAACTTTTTGGAAAGTACTTTTGAAATACTTAACAAAAGACTTTATAAATATCATATATTTTAACCAAACAGTTAAACTTTTGAGGCTATAGTTCAGGACATTGATAAGAGATTTGGACAACGATCATGTATGAAAGTGTTCACTGCAACATTATTTACAGGAGTTTATAATATAGGTTGAAAACAATTGTCCATAATAGACACATAATATAAATTATGACAAAGACATAGTTGGAACATTATGTATCTTTTACTAATAATATTAAAACATGTTGGGAAATTTTTCAGAATTTGTTGTCAGGTGAAAAAGATACAAGACTATGCATGTATAATATGATGATAATTATGTTTAAAATGGAAGGAAATCCAATAAAATTTCAACAGTGACTCTCTCTGGATAATGGATTATTGAGTAATTTTTATTTTCTACCTTATTGCTTTTCAGTATTGAAACATTTTTCTGCAATGAGTATGAATTGCTTTTATAACCAGAAGAAAATGTTATTATTAATTTTATTTAACCTAAAGAACAGCAAATTTAATCAGCATCGCAATTTCCATTGTCAGCAAATCACCTTTTCTCCTGAAGTTAAATTTTTAATGTTTATTTATTTACCTTGAGAGAGAGAGAGTACTCACACAAGTGGAGGAGGGGCAGAGAGAAAAGGAGAGAGAGAATTCCAAGCAGGCTCAAACCTGTTAGTGCAGAGTCCAATGTGGGGCTCGATCTCACAAACCGAGAGAGAGATCATGACCTGAGCCAAGATCAAGAGTCAGATACTTAACTGACTGAGTCAACCAGCCGCCCCTCCTGAAGTTAATTTTTTAAAAAATTCCTTTTGCTCTTACTTAGTCTTATTTGTCCTCTGTGTGACTTCTAAAATATCACTGTAGAATAAATCATCATCTCAGGCAGGTATCTTAGGGCAGAGTAAAGCCCTGGGTTTACTCAAATCTGTATCCTAAATATTGTCTGTCAGTGCTCTCCTTTGTTAAATTCCCTGGACATTCCCAGCAGATGAGAAGACACCCAAAGGCAAGACCCAGGGAACTGTCATCAAAGAGCTTCGGAAATGGTGAACAGGGTCAGACTGTATTCTCTGAAACTGATGCTGATAGAAATAATAGAAGAGCACCTACAAAGTAAAGGTACTTTTAGAGAAAATGTGTCTTTTGTTTATCCAGCAAACATTTATAGACCACCTTCCGTGTTAAAGATTCTGTGTTAGATGGCTTGGGGAAAATTAGTATAAACCAGTTGTGATGAGTCCATGTTGCTGCCTGAGTTTTTATTAAGATGACAGAAGGTACAGAGAATTTCTCAGTTTAGTTAGGAAGCTGGCAAAGGGAATTTTTACATCTGTTGAAAGATAGGAGGTATAGTAAGACTTCTAAAATGAACGTAAGGAAAGCGTAACTGACCTCCCAGGTAGTATTACCTGTGTTCCATCCTCTCCAAACCCTAGGTGTAAGGGGAAAGGGTGGAGAGGAATACAGACATCCATTAAACAGTGTCCAATGAATAGAAGACAGAAGAGATAAAACACAAAAGTAGACCGGTTCTATCTTTCTCCTTTCTCTTTTAATATTCTCACACTAGAATATCAATCCGTTTGGCCAATATCCGAATGAATCCAAACACCTCTAGGAATGGCTGTGAAGCTCCCCCTGGACACGCTTGCTCCCAGTGCTCTCTGGTCTGACCTGGGTACCTATCCACCTGCATTTCCCACAACTCTCTAGAGACCCTGCCTTTCTGGCCTTGAAACACGACAGGCATGTTTCCACATTAGATTTTTTGCACTTCCTGTTCCTTCTCTCTGTGCCGCTGTTAACCCTTGATTGCCTTTACAGGTCTGATTACATGCCTCGTCCTCATAGTTGCTTCCTCACCACTTTGTGTCAAATGCACTGTTCCCTCCACACGCTCTGTGACTCTCCAGCTCTGTGCTGTTTTATTATGCTTTCCTGGCAGTTACCACTCCTTGACAATATATTATATGTTTAGTTGTTCATTGTCTGTTGTCCTGAGTTAGAACGTACAGTCCATGAGGGCAGGGACTTTGTCCATTTTATTCACTGTTGTATTCTCAGAACATAGACTAGTGCTTGGGTACATAGTAGATGCTCAAGAAATAGTTATTGAGTAAATAAGTAAATGGATATATTTTCTGAAGGGCAGTTTGGAAATATGTACCAAAACATAAAATAATACATATATTTAAAAATTTTTTTAAATGTTTTATTTGTTTCTGAGAGAGAGACAGCATGAGCAGGGGAGGGTCAGAGAGAGAGGGAGTCACAGACTCTGAAACAGGCTCCAGGCTCTGAGCTGGCAGTCAGCACAGAGCCCGACGTGGGGCTCGAACCCACGAACCGTGAGATCATGGCCTGAGCTGATGTTGGATGCTTAACCAACTGTGCCACCCAGGAGCCCCAATAATACATATTTTTGACCTAGCCAGTTCAACTTCTTAGATTTTTATTAAAGAGATAATTATACAAATGGGAAATGTGCATAATAAGGTTCATCACATGATTGTTTATGGTAACACACACACACACACACACACACATACACACACACACACAGAGGGAATCTAAGTATCCATTAATGGAACATTGTGATATAGGCAAAATAATTTACATTATGATATTTAGGTCAATATTTATTAAGATGGAAAAATGTTTAAAACATATCAGAGAATGAGAAAAATTGATTCTGGAACAGCACACATGGAACAATTGTATTTTCATAGAATTCTATCATACTTTGTACGTATCCATGCAGACAAGAATGTGTGGAAGGGTATCCACCAAAATAATAACAGTAATCTTGTTGAATGCAAACTCTTGTGTATTTTTAAAAATAAATGAACTTGAATATTTCTGAAAAAGGTCTTAAGCAAACCTAATAGAACTGTATAGAAAAAGAGTTTTTTCTACTTGAGAATTTATTCTAGTGCACCTTATAGCAGAGCAGCTCACAGTTAACTGACTTGCTTCCCGTGATTCCAGAGAAAAGTGTTGCAGGTTTATCTCACAGATCCCACAGGGGTGCTTCATTGTGCTGCCTGATGCAATTCCTTTCCGCATCGCCTCTGCGGCTGCCCCTATTTAGACACTTATCTGGACACATGGACCCGAGAGCAGCTACCTCTCAACTGGTCGTCCTGCCCCTTCCTGGCTCTCGCCTCCACTGGAGCAAACCACGATGGCTCATGGGACCCGAAGGAGAATCAGAACTCCCAGCTGGCTGGCTCAGGTCTTCCACAGAAAGCCCCTGCTTCTTTTTCTAACCTCATCCTCAACCACAATCGTCCTCTGCCATTATATCTGCCCAGTGTGTTCGGCTCTACCTTACATAGTAATGCCCATCTTTCTCTTTGGAATTCCTTCCTCTTTTCCTCCCCTTCTCTTAAGGCTCATCTCACCTTCAACTTTTTTGTCTAAGCCTTGGGAACAGTTTTCCAGAAAAGCTACAGTACTTACAATCAGTACTAATCCTTTGCTTCTTAGAAAGTAGGTTTCTTTTTATTTATGTATTGTCTTTGTATGACTGGTAAACTCGCTAAGGGCAGGAAATATTTCTTATGCTTCCTTGAATTATCCATAGAATCTATTTGTTTATTCATTCATTCAACAAATATTTGTTGAGCACCTCCTGTGCACCTGACCCTGTGCTGGGTTCAAATAGAGCAATGAACACACAGGGCTTCTAATCCAGATAGAGGAGGAACCAGAGGGCAAGGAAACTAGAGAGGTTTTAACATTGGCTAGACAGGGAATATCAAAGAGAAGAAGCTTTGGTGGAGTAGCATCTTTAGGCTGAGCACCTGACTGGGTATTCACAGGGGTGCGGGTGAGAAGGAGAAGCACAGAGGTGAGGAAAATATGGAATTTTAAAAGCCTGAGTGATGGTGACATTTAGAAGTTTAGGGAAGAAAAGGAGGGAAGAAGTAGTGTGTGGACACTGCTCATTGTCTACTCAACAGCCACGTCCCTGTTCTTCACAGCACCTTGATTTTGTCAGATGTCGAGTCCATCCTTAGTCCCTGAGGAGCACCCTAACAGGTGCAAGCTCATCAGCTCAAGGCATCTCCTTGCTGACTGTTACTGGTCTGGAGGTAGAGGGGAGACATGGCATGTAAATTGACCTCATCATATTGAGCGCGCATGTCATGTTCGGGAATGCATGCACTGTGTTGTGGGAAGTACACGGTGGAGGGGGGCGCTAAACACCCAGACTGAAAAGGGAAGCTTCCGGGAATTAAAAACTATCAAGAAGATCATGAAGATAGAAAAGCTCAGGAAATTAATAGCCTTGCAAAGACACTGACAACTGAAATCTTGTTAGAACTACGACCCACCAAAGGCTGGTTGGAACTTGAGGCCTGAACCCAACCAGGTCAATTGCCTGCTAAAACTAAAATATCAAAATTTCCCATAGGATTTAAACATGACCCCAAGTCTCATTGCATGCATTTAGAATATCAGAGGGACAGTCTGAAATTACTAATTGTATAAAGAACCAAGAAAATGTCAACTCATATAAGAAAAGATAAGTAAGAGATAATACTGCTGAGATGACACAGATTTTGGAATTATAACTTTTAAATAGTGAGTATAGAGATGCTGCAAGAAGTAAAGGCAAGTGGTCTGAAATGAATGGAAAGATAGAAAGACTCAGCAAAGAAATAGAAGATATAAAAAGGACCAAATGGAAATTTCAGAACTGAAAAAGACAATAACCAAAATAGAAAGCCCTCCAGATGGACCGAATAGCAGGCCTTAGATAACAGAAGAAAGAGTCATCCAGTCTGAACAATAGAGAAAAAACATTTGGAGGGGGTAGGAAGAGCAGAGTTCCTTTCTCCCGTGGGAGAATACCAAAAGGTCTAACGTTTGTGTCATCAGACTCCTAGAAGGAGGATGGAAGGAGGGAACTTCAGAAAAAACATTTGAAAGAATCATGCCTGAAAATTTCCCCAATTTTAAAAACAAACGACAGAGATAAAGGATAAGAAGAAAGAACATGGCCAACAAATGTCATAGAAGACAACCAAGGATTGAAAAGTTTTGAACATATGAATGCCCAATACTGCACCTTACTTATTGTGCGACCTTGTGTGGGTAATTTTGCTTATCTAAGTCTCAGTTTCCCCATCTCTAAAATGTGTAGAAAAAGACCTACCTTAAATAAAGCTATCATGAGGACTGAACACAATAATCTAAATAAAGCACTTAGCACAATTCTTGACTCCCAAGAAGCACTTAATAAATCTTAGCTTTCTATTTTCTATTTTATTTTATTTTTTTTAATGCTTTATTTATTTCTGAGACAGAGAGAGATGGTGTGAACGGTGACGGTCAGAGAGAGAGGGAGACACAGAATCTGAAGCAGGCTCCAGGCTCCGAGCTAGCTGTCAGCACAGAGCCTGATGCGGGTCTCCAACCCATGAACCGTGAGATCATGACCTGAGCCAAAGTCGGACGCTTAACCTACTGAGCTACCCAGACGCCCTTCTATTTTTTATTTTATTTAAAAAATGTTTATTGAGAGAGAGGGAGAGAGAGAGAGAGCGCGCACGCATGTGTGCAGGTGCCGTGAGGGAGGGGCAGAGAGAGGGAGAAAGACCGGATTCTGTCAGCGCAGAGCCTGGACTCAAGACTCAGTCTCACAAACTGTGAGATCATGACCTGAGCGAACATCAGGAGTCAGATGCTTACTGACAGAGCCACCCAGGCGCCCTAATAATAACTTTTTATTTTTATCTAAAAAATATTATTTACTTATTTATTTTTGAAACAGAAAGATGGGGGTGGGTGTGGGAGCACAGAGGTAAAGGGAGAATCCCAAGCAGGCTTCACCCTGCCAGCACAGAGCCCGATGTAGGGCTCAAATCCACCAACCATGAGATCATGACCTGAGATGGTGACCTGAACTGCAGCCTAGAGCCTAATGCTCAACCAACTGAGGCATCCAGACACCGCCCCCCCCCACCCCCCCACCCCACCCCGCACCGAATAATAGCTTTTTAAATAGGAGGAGAGTGGTCAGTAAAAATCTCAAGGATGGTGAGGACTGAAGAGAGAACAAAGGGTTTTGCAAGAAGGAGATCTGAGAGGATTTGGTGAGTATGGTCCAAGGGAATATTGACATTAATAAAAGAGTGAAAAGAATGAGTTAATATATGAAGGATATACACACACATATGAAGATAAGCATCTGAAGATTACTGGATTTTCTATATGCTAACTATAACCAGTGAGGAAACATAATGGGAAAAGCATTGCATTCCCAATAGCAACAAAAGAGATGAAATATCTAGGAATAACTTAACAAGAAATATGAAAGATTTATATGAATAAATGACAAGAGTTTACTACAGGATATAAAAGCCTTCAATAAATAAAACCATACTGTGTTCTTGGATGGGAGAACTGAATATTATAAAGATGTCAATTCCTACCAAATTAATTTGTAGTTATAATATAACGCCAATCAAAGTCCCAATAGGGTTATTTTTGGAATATGACAAAATCATTCTAAAGTGTATCTAGAGGACAACAGACACTATAACTAATACATTTTGAGGAAAAAAATAAAAGAAGAAGAGGGGTTGCAGGGTGGGGTCAGCTTTCCCAGGAAGTAAAAGACAACAGAAAGGAACAATAATAGTATCGATTTGTTTCTATTGTTAGCATAGTTTAGTGAAACAGGGTGGGCCAGAAAGAGCCCACAGAACGTACAGGGTAATGATGAGAATGGCATCACAAATCAGGTGGGCAGTGAAGGGCTCTCCAGTGGATGGTGCTAGACACTGGCGGGCGTGGGAGCGGGATTGGAGGAAGGAATAGAGAAACTGTTTTCCTGAGTGTATGTTTCTATGTACTGGGTCAGCGGTTAGAGTCACATTGCCCATTCTCTTCCCAAGCCCTCACTTTCTTCTTTCTAGGGGAGGACGAGGGAAATGCCTGGCTGATGAATTTAGAACAAGAAACTGTTGTGCCCGAATCGTGAGTCCCCAGAGACCACCAAGGAGCTGCCACTGATGCAAGTACAAAAGGGTCTTTATTACAAGCTCGAGCAGGAGCTCACCCGTCTACCAGTGTAGTGGCAGAAGGTGAAGCCCCGAACAATAACAAGCAGGGTTTTTATGGGGTCAGGGACGGGGGTGTTACAGTGCACATGTTGTACGTATAGCATCATCACATAAGCACCAATTACAATTGTAGAGCACCCATGGCAACAGTTTTGACCATTCAGTATCTGTGAGGTGTTCATTACTTTTGGTGGGATCCAATCATGACTTTTGAGGATCCTTTGAAAATGACCAATTATGAGGTGAGTTCAAAGGGCCCACGTGGGGTTCAGGCAAGCGGTGAGAAATTGGCTAGTTTCTATAAAGTAACTGTCTACAGTTCCCAGCCTTGACTCAGACCAGAGGAATGTTTTTTGATTAGCTGATCTGAGGGCGGTCCAAGGATGGCTTTAGCCTTGAGCAACCTGAGGAACTGGGGCTACATGCAGCCCGAGGTTGCTCTTAATGGAGGCCTTAATTTCAAAATGACATTGCTTAGGCTCTTCAAAACAAGAGTGCTTGCAGCTCAAGCCCCTCTTTCCTCATTTGGCTCTGCTGGTTGGCAGAGAGCCTGATGCAGGTCTGCACTCTGCTCTGGGATCTCTTAGTGAAGATGTTCCTGCTCTTGCACTTCTGGGTGTCTCTCAGGGCTTGGTGCGGAGGCAGCTCACTCCAGAAAGGAGGTGTATTAGCAGACTCTTTGGGTGCTTATCTAAAATTACAGGTTCTAATCAGCTTTAAAGAAATAAGAAGACAACATCTGCCCACATTGTATCTTTATCTCTTAAGTGGTTTGTAAGTCATGAGGGGGAAATGGTGTTATGGGTTGGTCCGGCTTAGACTTCAAAACTGGAACATTAATGGTTGGTTTGTTGGGGGAAAAGTTTGTATGATAACACATGCCAATATGTAAAGAATAACTTTTATGAATCTCAAGCTATTAAAAACAAAAGCCAGAAGACAGTATCAAATTTCTGGATCAGAGAAAACTAAGGTTAAAAGCAAATGCAAAGATCCCCAAGGCAAAGATACATAGTTCTAACAAGATTTAAATACAGTGTGTACATATGTAAAAGGCAAAAATGAATGAAAAAGCAATCATCAAACTGGAAAATGACTTCTGTTAGATGTTGTTACACATAATTACTACACTAAATTTATCAAGTGCACACACCAAAATGATTAAAAACATGAATACCTCCAAAAGGTGAATTATAAAAAAAAAAACATTAAAAAGCAATGTGTAAAAAGTAAAGTATAAATAGCTAACAAATATGTGAAAAATGTTATACATAATATGAATGACTAAAGAGATACAGTTAAAATGAAATACCATTTTTTGTCTATCCAGTTGGGAAATAATGATAAAATGAGAACACCTATTACTGGCAAGGGTATACTGAAATAATCACTGTGTCTAGAAACATATATCAGTACAGATTTTCTGAAAAGTAATTTGGCAAAATTTATCCTACATATCAAAATATTTATACCATTTGACCCCAATAAATCTAGGCATCTACCATACAGGATTTGCAGAAAGATTTATGTCTCTAGGTTTTTATGATAACAAAATAAATGGAAAAATAGATCAACGTGAACATCAGTATAGGTTAAGAACATTATCATATAATGGATTACAATGCAGCTATTAAGATTAAGCTGCAAAGAGCTGTTAAAAATCACAGAAGAGCATTAAAAAAAAAAACACCTTAAAACAAAATGATTCAAAGCAGCTTGTGAGTTGATTGAAAATTCAGTAAGATTGCCTAAGTTAGAAGTAGGTGAGGGAATAAGGCCAACAAGAGTAGGCACAAAAATAAGAGCTGGAAAAAAACTATTGCAGAAATGAAAACAATTGCTCAAGTTTCAACATTGGCTACAGGCAGGCCACAAATCTGGCTCTACACAAATTCAAAAAGAAAAGGTGCTCTAGAACATCACGGTGTGGAGTTTGCTGGGGAGGCAACATGAGATAAATATGAAGATGAGAACAGACACACGTGAGCTTCAGCAGGATGATTCTGTGGTGGATCCACTTGGCTGATCAGCAGCAGCATGAAAATAGTAGAAGCCACAGCAACAGAGGCTGAAAAAATGAATGTTGGCTAAATTCAAGTTTCGAAGTTGACACAGTGCAGGTGGGAGAAAGCCAGGGTGATAAAGGCAGGCGGGATGATTGTTTGAGCAGTCATTTATTCATCCAACAGAATTAATAAGTTATTGATATATACTGTGTGCCAGGCATTGTCCTAGTCACTTGGGGGATACATTAGGGAACATAACAAAGATCTCTAACTTCAGGAGTGGGGTGGGTAGGGGACACAGAGTAAATAATAAGCACAACAAGTTTGTGTGGTTAGGAACAAGAACTATGGAATAGGGTACAGGGAATTGGGGGTGTGGCGTGAGGTGGGTGTAGGCATGTGTGACTAGGCAGTGAAGACTGGGAGGAGGTGCTGGAGTGAGTCACGAACATCTCTGGGGGAAGAGGGTCTAAGGGTGAGGGCATCAGGGCCACCAGGATCTAGAATGGGCAGTGAGAAAAGAAAGGTGGCATGAGGCCCTGAGGGCTTAGAAGGAGAGACTAGAGAGGGTCTAGTACAGTTCTGAGGGAAGGAGAGAAATCAGGAGGCTCTGCCAAGAGTGGGGAATTTCTGAGCTTGGAATCTTAAGAGATTCACAACTCTTATCTTAAACTCACTCACTTTCATCACAGAATTATTTTTTTTAATGTTTGTATTTATTTTGAGAGAGAGGGAGAGAAAGAGAGAGAGAGAGAGAGGGAGGAAGGGAGAGAGAGAATCCCAAGCATGCTCTGCATGTTTTCACAAAGACTGACATGGGACTCGAACTCACAGATCATGATCTGAGCCAAAATCAAGAGTTGGATGCGCAATCGACTGAGCCACCCAGGAGGCCCTGTCAGAACTATTTTTAAATTTTCCAACTACATATGTCTCCAGAGGCACAGCCCTTTCCCTGCCTTGATTTCAGAGTAAGTAGGCATAGTGAAAATTAGGATTTTATAGGAGAGAACTCCTTGATAAAAAGTTTAAAAAAGAATTGAGTGACTCACACATTTGAAAGTGCCTTCTTTAGAAGTTTAAAAATAAAAGTAGGATTGTAGAGCACAGAATTGTACAAACAGAATGATCACAACATGGGGCGCCTGGGTAGCTCAGTTGGTTAAGCATCGGACTTTAGCTCAGGTCATGATCTCACTGTTCAGTCGGTGAATTTCAAGCCCTGCATGGGGCTCTTTGCTGTCAGCACAGAGCCTGCTTCAGATCTTCTGTTCCTTTTTCTCTCTCTGTCCTTCCCTCACTCACATGTAAGCACCCTTGCTCTCTCAAAAATAAATAAACATTTAAAAAGAAAACAAATGATTACAACTTTGTCAGAAAACAACATGGTCCACAAACTGTATATTTAGAACAAAAAGGAAAGGAAGATGGAAGAAAACACCAAATTATCTACTGTGACTGGGCTATCTTTGAGTGGTGGGACCATAGAAATTCTCTTTCTGTGTTTTTCTTGTTCTTTTATACTTTTATAATGGTTGGAGAATCTTTTACCTATAAGTAGATAAAGTCCTGCTAGAGAGAAAGATATTATAATGAACAAAGGACACAAAAAGATAGTTAATGTAGGAAATAAAAATGGTAGACAATAGTATGAAAATATACTCAACATGAGTAGTAACCAAAGAAGTGAAAATTGAACATTTAAAAATTTATCTTTTTTGCTCATTGCATTAGCAATTTAAAAAGTTTTATAATGTGGCAGTGAAAAACTCAATAGAGAAATGTTCAACAAAATTTTCTAGAACTAAAGGAAATATAAAGAGCGCACCCAGTGGTCATCAACATAGATGAAAACAGACTCACATCAAGACATAGTCTCATTAAATTTCACAACACAGGGAACATGGATATGATTCTACAAGTTTTGAGAGGGAAAAGAAAACAGATTATGTAAAAAAGGATGATGAATCAGAACAGCTCTGGGTTTTTCAACAGCAAAACTGGAAGTTAAAAGAAAGTAGAGAGATGTCTTCACAATATCGGAAGCAAAATGTTTTACAATTTGTAATTTTATAGAGCTATCAATCAAATGAAGATAAGATAAAGACATTTTCAAGATCTCATAAAATTACCTCTGATTCATTTTTTTTTTTTCCTTCAGGGAGGCTACTGAGAGGTTTGCACCACAAAAACTAAGTAGTAAACCACAAAAGAGAATTGGAGACAGAAGAGACAGGGGAAAAGAACATCTTAGGACGATGTTAAATAAGGATCCCCAAGTAGCAGCTAGCTCTGATCAGAACAGGTCAGAAGTCTCCAAGAGAAAATTCTTGAGGAATATGATTTGATACATTTCTTATGTTTCTAAACCTTGTAAGAGGAATTTAGATGATTAATGGAGACTTTTTGGTTGAATCAATCATAAGTGGTGTATTCAAAAATAAGTAAATAAAAATAGGTAGTTTTTAACTCCAGGGAAAACACAAAGTTGTACAAGAAAGAGACTATAACTTGTAGGATAATATCTGGCTCAGTCTGAACAATGTATAAATAGTCATCAGAATGTAAACACTGAATGTCTCTTTGATCATAATTGTGATGTAACTCTACGGGGAGAGCAGAGGACTAGGAACAGGCATGTATATGATGGGAAAAGAAAGCAACACCCTTTTCTTCCCATAGAGGGAAGTTATAACACAATATGTAAGCCAGACATCTCTTCTTCCTTTGGGCAGCCTTACGTCTGGATGGGAAGTTACCAGAAAGGCAAACAGCTTGAGGATAAATGTGACCCAGTGAGGATATATAGCAGAGTAGAAATATAGAATCTTGGTCCTTGGTGATCCAACACTGAATTAACCAACCCTGGAATCGCCTGCAATCTACTTGGTGTACAGAGACCTCAGTAAGGACACTGTGAACGTCTGTGGTTTTCACCTTCAAGCACTTTGTACAACTATGCCCACAATTTGGCATATCTTTTATACAAGATTTTCTATAAAACTCTAAAAACAAAGAAAGAGCCAATGTTAATGATTAGGATACATTATTACTAAGCACTGACAGTGTGCCATGTTCTTCAGGCTTCCTGAATATTGATAGCCCTTTTGGACCATGAGTTTTACAGCCTTGGTTTTAGATCCTTGCATACACATAATTATTTAAAAAGAAAAAAGGACTTATTTAAAATAGCCCCTAATAATGGTATAGAAGTTTATACTAATTAAGAATAATTTTGACATGTGACAAGTTCTTATTCTGAAGAAACACACTATGATGTGCTATCTACTTCAGAAATGCAGATCTAAAGAAAAGAGTAAGATCATTTCAATTTACTTAAATTTCTAAAAATTTTTATTTATTTATTTATTTTTACTGTTTTGTTTTTTATTTATTTCTAGGAGAGAGAGAGAGACAGCGTGAGCAGGGGAGGGTCAGAGAGAGAGGGAGTCACAGACTGAAACAGGCTTCAGGCTCTGAGCTGGCAGTCAGCACAGAGCCCGACGCGGGGCTCGAACCCACGAACCGCAAGATCATGACCTAAGCGAAAGTCGGACCCTTAACCGACTAAACCACCCAGGCGCCCCATCAATTTATTTAAATTTCTACAGGGACTTTCAAATATATAAAATTACCAAAAAACATCATCCTTCACATCATGTGACAAAAAATAAATAAGTAAAGACGAAGACAGATAGAATTAAATAAATCATAATTACAAGTACTGGAACTAATCTTATCAATATATTGGCTGATATTGGTAGAGATTTAAGGAAACTGACTCCATCTCTAACCACTGATCTCAAGCAACCGAAAAGGAACTCACCTATAACCATTGACAATAGATTATGATGATTGAGTTCCCTAAGTGTGGTAGGTGCTATATTCAGCACTTTATGTACATCTTTACATTTATTTTTTTTCTCAGTTATCTTAGGAAGGAAGTATTGTTATTATTCCCATTTGGCTTGAGAAAAGTATGGTTCATGGAAGTAGATGTGAACTCAGATATGCTTGGATACAGAACCTGAGTCCTTAATTATTATGTTATATATATATGTATATATATATATATATATATATTCATTCATTAAATGTGAAGAAACTTGATATTAAATATGAGAATGCTGCTTCAGCCATTTTAAATATATTCCTATACTAAATATTCAGTGTGGCGGTATGTTGCTGTGGGCAGCTATTCTCTGATTGTGGGTACACACATCTGATATTCCTCTCAGCTCCTGATCTCTTTTTATGCTCAGATGTACTTGACCCTAGACCGGATACACCATGTAAACACTGCTTTTTATATTTGTTTGGGAGTTTAGTATTCTGTTTGTAGTCTTCCAGTTTCTCACCAAATCGTGATGTCTGGTTTTGATTTTATGCTCCCATAGACCAAGAAGTATGTTAGTCTCACCTGCTTGTGAGTTCCATCACAGTCCTGAATTTTGTCAATCATTCATGCAGTCTGCAAGTAAGAAAAATGAGTGAGCAGGAGGGCCTCGGCAAGGGGGAAGCGATGATCAGACTTCACTCAGGCATGGAATCTGGGAGCTGTCTGAGTCAAGTGTTTAGAGGAGCATAAGCCCTTTGGGCACCAAACACTGAATCACAGACTGAAGTCCCCTGTTATAGCCAATGTTAGCCATAGATCCTCCAAAGATTTTTCATTCGCTTGCCCAGGAATCAGTACAAAATGGTTTGTGAACAATGTCCCAGAATGCTCCTGACAGGCCCTGAAATGGGATTGGAAGGCATTAAACAAGATTGTATTGTCAATAAATTATATGTAAGAACATCAACATAAAAAGCTTTTATGTCCATCTCAGTTATTTAATCTCTGTTGGTTCAGATGCATATCTTCCCTGCCCTAGTGTTAATAAACACTGACATCTGAAGTGAAGCGAGCTGTTTCCATATCCTTTGAAAATGGAAATGGAAGTGCCAAGGGAGTGCAGAAAATAGAAATGGAGAAATGTTGTTCATCAGAATAGCCACTGATTAAAAATGCACAGTAATACCGCCAGGGCCATGACTTTGTACAGTGGGTCTTCTGGATAATAACAGTATTTGTCAGGTTGGGCCTTTTCCTCTGATGGTACGTACACTCAGCCCATCTGCGGAGGCTGACTCTGCAGATATTTTCTTAGGTTGGATGTCCCCCCAGGTTTTGCTTTTATGGAAGTCTTAGGAATATGGAGACCTTAGGAAACCATCAAGTTCAATGCTTTTGTTCTATAGAAAAGGGACTATAACCCAGAGAGAGGAACAGCTTGCTAAGGTAAAAGTGATGGCTTACATGTGTCCAGAACAGAACCCCGTTAACTGTTGACTGTCAACTAATCAACAAGGGACATTCCCTCACAGTGTGGACAAGCACATGGCTTAGTTGAAAGGCCAGACCCATCTTGTAAAAGAGAGGCTGCCTTTCTCTTAGGCACCCAAACACGTGGGGGCGGACAAGCACAGCCGTGCTCTGTTATTTCTGGAGGGTGGGATCATAAGTGATTTTAATTTTCTTTTTGTCTTTTACTTTAAAAACAAAGTTAATAACATTTACATTGTTTTTTTTATAGTGAGTTTGTATTGCTTTTGTGTTCTAAAAATAAGATAGAATATTTTAAAAAGCATTTCAGGGTCCAGGATATGACCATGGGAAGGAGTTGTTAAGATCAGAGCAATGATTGTTGCAACTGGGGGTTGGGATGGCGTCCACAATTGAAGGGCATGTTATGAGCTGAATTGGCCTTGTAGGTGTTGAAGTCACTCATGATGATGGTGTGAGATAGGTCGGAGGGAAAGCTGGGAGTCAGGGCCAGTGTCTTCAATCAAAGGGCCAAGGTGGGGATGTGTGTTTGTGTGTGTGTGTGTGTGGTGTGTGTGTGTGTGTGTGTGTGTGTGTAAATCAAGAAGGATAGTGGGCGACTGACCCACAAGGCATGAATTTCAGTGGAAAATAAGAGTTATGCTTTGGAAGCAGCAACAAAGGCCCTAGAAGGGCAGGAGAGATGTGGATGAGAGAGCCGGATCTCCACCAAGACAAGGAGATTGGGTGAACATTTTGTGTTCTTTTCCTTTCTTTTTATTATGAAATATAACACACATAGAAAATACATCAAAACCTAAATGTATGGTATAATACATGATTGTAAGGCATATGGCCATGTAACCAACCAACCTGTTGCAGAAATAGATCATTGCCAACACTCTAGAAACACTCGATTGGGTGCTCCCTCCTTATCACACCCCTTTTCCTCTGCCCTGGAATTAACTACTATAGTGACTTTTGGAGCCATTTCTTCCTTTCATTTCTTTGTAGTTATTAAATATTATTTTTTTTCATTCCATTTTTCCTTTCTACTTGTTTGGATGTTAGAGATTACTTGAGATATGACAATTTATATCCTTAACGTATCAAAGTCGATGTAACCCTATCTGAGGACGATTAAAACAATTAGGATTCTAATTGCATTTCTCTAATTCTAATTCCATTTACTGCTTTCCTAACCAATTTGCTATAGTTTTGAAATATTTTAATTCTCTATATTTAAACATTTTTTAAATGTTTGTGTTTTGAGAGAGAGAGAGACAGAGAGAGACAGAGCGTGAGCAGGGGAGGGGCAGAGAGAGGGAGACTCAGAATCTGAAGCAGTTTCCAAGGCTCTGAGCTGTCAGCACAGAGCCATGGGGCTTAAACCCACAAACTGAGAGATCATGACCTGAGCCAAATTTGGATCCTTAACCAACTGGGCCACCCAGGTGCCCTTAATTCTCTATATTTTAAAATATTGAGACATTACTATTATTTTATGCTATCAATGTTCATTTAGCTTTATATATGCACTTTACTACTTTCTTTGCTTTTCTCCCTCTGGTAGCTCAGACCTTTTATTTGTAGTCACTGTTCTCCTGTGCAAACCATATCCATCCTTTAGAATTTCCTCTCATGTGAGTGTGATGACAGTGGCATCTCTTGAGTTTTTGTTAGTCTGGATTGTTTTTATTTCATCTTCTTTCTTGTATGATATATTTTGGGCTTGTAAAATTCAAGTGGCAAGTAATTTTTTAGCTCTTTGGAGATAGGACTGCATTGTCTTTGGGTTTCCATTATTTCTGTTGAGAAATTGGCAGTTTAATTGATGCTTTTCTGTAGTTAATGCCTTTTTTCCTCTAGATGTTTTAAAGTTTTATTTATCTTTGCTCTAGTTTTCTGGACTCTCAATATAATGTATCTAACAATTTTAGCTTTATTGCTAAGTATTGTGATTCTTGAATTTTTGGATTGGTATCTTTTACCAATTCTGAAACATTTTCAGCCATTATCTCTTCAGATATTATCTCAGCCCCATAATATCTGATACCAACTAAATACATGTTAGACCTTCTCATTCTGACTTCTATATTCCTTAACTTTTCTTTGATGATTTACAGTTTTTTTACTTTCTATGCTGCACTGTGGATACTTTTTCTGGCCCATATTTTGGCTCACTAATTCTCTCTTTAGCGACATTAAAAACCATTCACTGAATTTTTATTTGTTACTGCATTTTTCTTTCACAGAAGTTCTATTTGGTTCTTTTCCAAATATGTTATATTACTTTTATGATTTTACGTTATCTTCATGCAGATATCTTCAAGCATGTCTTTCATAATTTTAAACACAAACATAATTACTTTATAGTCTTTATCTGATACTTTCAATGTCTGAAGGTATACATGTGAGTTTTTGTTTATTGCTCTAGGGTTGTTAGTTGTGATTGTGTGCATGTAATTGTAGTTGAAAAAACATGATAATAACAAGTCTAGGCCTACGATGAATTCTACAAAAAGAATGTTCTTTGCTTCTGCTTGGGGTCTTGGGCCACTAATAATCTAGAACCATCTTGTCAGATTTAACTGCAGGGCAAGGCAGTTTAGCTTCACTCTGAGGTTGTGGTCCTTGAAAGTTCTAGCTTACAACAGAACCTGTCCATGTGTCTCCTGTTAGGCCCTCTCCCTTGCACAGGTTCAAGGATTGGTAAATGTTCCCTTTACCACCAGGCCATTAAAACCAAAGTTTAAACTTTTCAGAATGGACACAAGCTCTCAGTAACTATTTTGCTTATTGAACTCACTGGGTTATCATTTTCTCTTCAGTTTTATAATTCCTTGCTGCCTTCTTAGGTTTTTGATTCTTTCAGTGAGACTTCACTTCAGTGAATTCATGTCTTTTTTTAGTTGTTTACAGCAGGACATTGTTCTTAATAACTATGATGTTACTAAAAATTGGGGGGTTGGAGTTTTCTTTACATGGAGTGAGGATTCCAAGGTGGGGGGGTAGGAAGTTTTCTTAGAAAAAAAAATCACAGTGGAAGAAAATGAGAAGGAAGCTCTAAGGAAAACAGAATTTAAAAATGTGATATACAAGAAACCCGGAGAGGTTTGCCTTTTGTACTACGGTTTAGGGGTATAAGGAATTATGGGATCAACTGGGCTCTGGTTTCCAGAGAGGAAAGGTAGAGATCCCAGTGCTATCAGTCCAATAACTGGTCAGACTTGGAGACTGGGGCTGTGGGCACCAGCTTTGCTAGGAAAACAGTGAAGGCCTGAAAATTCATTATTCTGGTAATTCTGGAATACTTTTCTTAGAAGGTTAGGAAGGGAACTCTTAATTCCAAGAAGGTTTACCTCTTGAAAACATTAGCGGTGGTATTCAGTGGCTTGAAAGCCCCTGTGACTTCATTGCAATCTGGGATATTGGCAGGAATTATGAACATTATTCATCTAAAAGGACTAATTTTATTTTTTATTAAAAACTTTAAAAATTATTAATGTTTGAGAGAGAGTGTGCGTGTGCAAATGGGAGACGAGGCAGAGAGAGAGGGAGTCACAGAATCTGAAGCAGGCTTGAGGTCCTGAGCTGTCAGCACAGAACCCAGCACAGGGCTCAAACTCATGAACCACAAGATCATAACCCGAGCTGACGTTGAATGCTTAACCGACTGTGCCACCCAGGTGCCCCTAAAATTTTTAAATGGTTATAAAAGTTTGTAGTTGTAGCTATGTTTTATAAGTTTGTAGTTGTAGCTATGTTTTATAGCACATCATTTGTGGCTTCCGGGGTGAAATGTGGAAATCCAGATCAGAGGCATAGCTTTTTCTATGGGGAAATAGACCATGCTTTTGATGTTGTAAGTATATCTGTATTAACATATACGCAGGAAAAAAATCCCTAAGAAAACACATCAAATACTACCAGGGATTTTTAATTTTTTATTCAGACCTTTCTTCATTTTCTAACATTTATACAATAAATATATATTGTTTGTATAATCAAAAAATAACAGAGGTTATTTTAGAACAGTAACAAGGTGCTGTCTACTTCACAGCTGAATCAGAACAACCCACAAATTCTTTGTAATGTGGGATTAGAATGTAATTATGCCATAATATTAAAATAGAATATACTGAAGAGCAAATAGTCAGGATAGAGGAGAAGGTATCTTCAGTTCTCAGGTATAGGAAATAAAGTCAAAAGCCAAGCAGCTCACAGAGAAATGTGGCTGCTGCTTTGTCACAGAGATTCTGTTACTCTAGAATGTTTATGGAATCCAGAAAGACCTTTGAGGGCTTCACTCACTCTCTCCGGAAGATTCTCCTGGACAGGAGCCCTGACCTCGTCTCGATCAGAGATAGAGCGGTGGGAGGGTTATGGTGGGGGGAGCAGGAGGGAGAGAGAAAGACTAACTTGTTTCGTGATTCAGCCTCGCTTTATAGCTGCGCTTGATGGAAACATCAGTTCTTCGGGTAAAAAGTAAACCTTTTAACTACTCATGAGTCAGATGCCGTTACTGCTTTTGGACCAGTTTTTGGAAATGAAAATGTCAAAGTCTCAATTGGCAAGTTAGAGCATCCCTACTTTGTTTCCTCTGGCAATTCAGTGAACAGCAGCTACGTCAGGAGCTTTGTCATGGGAATACTTGGCTGAATCTTGGCTTTGACGTGGTTCTCTGTCACCCCAATGACTCTGGTAAAATCACCTCTCGTGGCCTCTGCTTCTGACATCTGGAAGCCCATCTTCCAGGACTCCCAGTAATTGCTGCCTTCTCCTATCCAAACCCTTGTCGAGTCTCCTCCTACCCTGTACCAAGGAAATCAATAAGGAAAGTATGTTTATTTATATTGCATATGCAAGAAACAGAGTTTTTAAAATAAGTGACTTGATTAGTTTAATGGGCTAAAGGGACAAGAATTTGGTGTCACCTGACACCAAATCCACCTTCTCATGATGCTGTTCCTTGGAGGGAGAGGAAATGAAATGAATGAAATCAGTAGTTTTGCATTCATTCAGATAGTTGCTCACAGGGTCAAGCAGTGCCCTCACACCCAGAAGAAATGCACAAACACATATTTACCCTTCAAAATTCTTTCCAGTTAAAGACATCAATAAATGATGAGCAACATCAAGAGGGATGTATACCCCCTCTTTCCTCCTCTATCTTTTTAATTAATCAATCCACCCCCTTTGCTGTTGGCTCAGAAAGAGATTTGCATAATATCTTGGTTGCCTTGGCTGATAACGTCCTTTGTCAGTTAACTCTTAATGGAGGAGTCATGAAAAATCTTGTAAATGACCACATGAATTATGCATAAGGAACTCAACTCAAGTCATGCATATAAAATGGGTATTAAGAACACAACTTTGACTCTCTTATTCTTTAAAAAGAACACCACACAGGGCTCGCTAGCCTAATCTGTAGCCTTCTCATAGCATGAAATGGAGTTTGATCTATTGGTTTGAGCTAATTTACAAAATGGAGATCACTAACCAAGAAAATCAAGTTATATAAACACAGTTGGCATCTGGCAAATGATTATGCGCCTTTTACACTTTCTGTGTACCTGTCAGAACATTATATAATATGCTGTGCACACAGTGACTCATGAAATACAACTCTTTCTTCTCCCACTCAGCCAAAAAGAACCAGTTTTAGACTGGTGTGTGATTTGCTGAAGAGTTTGGAAGGTACCAGAGGAGACTTCATATTCAAATCTCATCTCCTGTTCTCCAACCTTATTCTCTATGAAGATAAAACTTTGAAGACAAACTGAGTTTCTACAGGAATAATCACACAGAAGGACAGACCACTGCTGATTTAGGTAGCTGGAGATGCAGGGGTGTTTCCTACTCTTAAGGATGGCAGCCTAACTCCCTTTCAATCTCTGCTGACCAAGACCCAGTCTAGCTAGTTCAAACTCATCATCTCACCAAATGCCAAGGCTATTAAAGATTCAGGGACAGGGGTGCCTGGGTGGGTCAGTTGGTTAAGTGTCCAATTCTTGATTTCAGCTCAGGTCGTGATCTCACAGTTCGTGAGTTCAAGCCCCTCATTGGGCTCTGCACTGACAGTGTGGAGCCTGCTTGGGATTCTCTCTCCCCTTCTCTCTCTGCCTCCCCCCGCACCTGTCTGTCTTAAAATAAATAAATAATAAATAAATATTTTAAAAAGGGGGTGTGGAGCATCTGAGCGGTTCAGTCAGTTAAGCATCTGGCTCTTGGTTTCAGCTCAGGTCGTGATCTCACGGTGTGTGGGTTCGAGCCCCACATCAGGCTCCAGGCTGGCAATGCGGAGCCTGCTTGGGATTCTCTTTGTCTCTTTCTCTCTCTGCCCCTCCCCTCCTCACTCTCTTTCTCTCTCAAAATAAATAAATAAACTTTAAAAAATAAAGAAAGAAAGCCCATTTTCTAAAAAGAAGGGGGGCAGGGGTGTTCTGTCTGTTCTTTGTTTGGAACTAACTAAATCGTCTCATGACCTGTTGGAAAAGAGATTGAATCTTATTTGGAGAATTCAGTTTTGTTTTTCAGTCACATGTAACTTGGGAACAGCTTGTTGATGCTTTCCTATGATGGCAATGGAAAGAATTGAGATTTGGGTCAGCTGGCGTGCATGGCTAGTCCAAGCCATCTCCATCTCTCACCAGGCTACTGCATGGCCCTGTGCTCTCCCTGCCTCCCCCTTTCACTCGGTACAGCCCATTTTCCATACAGCAGCTGAAACCACCTTAAAACAAAGTCCAAGCCCCTTACCCTAGCTTTCCGTGACGTGGTCCTCCTGGCTTTCCTCACTAATTTTGTACCACATTCCCCCTGCCCACCACTTTACAGTCCTTGCTCTCTTTCGATTGTTGAACACACTAAACGCTTCTATCTCAGGTCCCTCACCCTTATTTCTTTTGCCTGCAATTATCCCACTTCCATGTCTTTTCCTTTCCTGCCCCTTCTCATCATTTCCATTTCTTATCAAGTGTCACTTCCCCCAGAGAATCCTTCTCTGAATTAGTAGTTCTAGCAAACAATTTGGTTTTATTTTCATCTCTTTTTTTTTTTAATGTTTTATTTATTTCTAGGAGAGAGAGAGAGAGACAGCATGAGCAGGGGAGGGTCAGAGAGAGAGGGAGTCACAGACTGAAACAGGCTCCAGGCTCTGAGCTGGCAGCCAGCACAGAGCCCGACGCGGGGCTCGAACCCACGAACCGCGAGATCATGACCCAAACGAAAGTTGGACGCTTAACCGACTAAGCCACCCAGGCGCCCCGGTTTTATTTTCATCTTATTATTTCCTGATATTTCCTTGTTTATTCAGTCTGTTTTATTGTCTGTCTTCCCTCTACCAAACAGTAAGCCCCAAAGGCAAGGACCTTATATGTCTTCTTCTAGAATGTTGGCTGGCACTGGTAGACACTCAGTGTTTGCTGAAGGAACAAATGAATGAATGAATATCTTTATTTTAGTTTTTATTGGCCATATTAAAAAATACGGTTGGTTTATTTCCATTTGAGTTGATTCAGTCATTTTATAAAACCAAATCTCTTCCAGTTTAAGTCGATTCATAGTTTAATAAAAATTACTGTATGAGCCAGCTCCAGCTTCAGTACGTTAGTGCACTCTTGTGTACAATTCAAATCCCTGCCTCGGATACCTGAAAATGTCATTTGAGTTACAGTTGTTGATTCTGAGACTGCTTTACTTTACCTTGCTCAGGGCTCCAAGGGCCCAACACAGTCTCATGTCCTCGTAAGCTTCCTTCGGCCCCTTTGCCCCCTGGCTTGCAGAATCACTTTCCTCCTTGGCTTGTTCCTCTTTTATAGCACTTAGTGTTTCGGTCATTCATCAGGCTTTGGGTAGCGGTGGCTATTAGATAGTCTCTGCTCTATGGGGTGAATTGTAAGTAGATCATTAGCTCTCTGTTTCTTTATTTCTCTTAGGCTTCTCTCTTGGACTCCTTCATACTATGTTTGTCCTATGGATCTGTTGAACTGTAGACCCAATTCCAGGAGCTTTTTCTCCAGTTTTGTTTATTTTTAAGCGAGTGTCTGCTTTTAGTAGGCCCCCAGGTAAGTTTGGCTCGAATTTTGGCCATGGTCAGTGGCCGTGGGCAAGGCAGAATTCAAAGGGGTGGCTCTTTCCAGGATGCCCAAAATGTGTAGGGTGTTTCCCCTGTTCCTTACTGTTGAGGTCATCCACTGAAGTCATTCTTAGCCAGAAATGGCTGTCAAAAAAACAAATTGCTTTTTCATCCCAAATGGCTTTCCAGAAAAGAAGGAGACCCTTCCAGCTGAGATAAAGCGTAGTTTTAGCTGATGCTGCAGGGCAGACCCTCAGCAAGCCCACTCCTGTGGCCATCAGGATCCATCAGGATCTCTTACCAGATGAATGATGATGCATTAACAACAGACCTCTGACATCTTGTTCCCCTGAAAAAGGGTTTGAGTCTTGAGAGAAATTCTGTCCTTAGAATACAGATATGGATTTCTTAATAGCAGGCAACCCTTCCCCTCTCCATAGAAAACCTAAAGTATAGTTGATTCTTCTGATAAGACACGTGATGTGAAGGTGGGGCATATGAGTTATCATCTTAGGTCCTGGCACTATCTTTTAGGGAAGGTGGAATCAGAAAATTCCTGCCCCCCAATCTCTCTCATTAGTAAGGAGTGTCTGCCACGAGATCAATTCCTGTTTTGTCTTGAAAGCCTTTCTGTCTTTCAGTACTTTTATTAAAACATAACTTTCCCTGACAGGAGTAACTGACAGGGGTAAACTCTAAGTCATTCATCAGGGGATGGGTTACAGGTATAGATTCTCACATATACTCCGTGAAGTCTTAAAATAATATAACTATCCCACTGTATACAATTTACTGCATTGCTTTTTTTCCTTTTTTTCATGGTTGTGACCCCAACAGGTAGACAGAGACCCCAGAGCACACACCATTTATCTTCTTTATCTTTTCATCCTTAAGGCCTAGTACAATGCCTGGCACATGGGAAGTGCTTCATAAATAGTTCCTGAATGAGTGACCAACACCACTAGATGCCTCCAAGTCTAGCAGCCAGCACAAGTGTAGTTGTAGGGAGAGGGTCTTTATGAAGAAAAGAAAGAGGTTCCCAAGACTTCTGAATCTTTCACCTTCAGCCACATAAAATAGAGATGGTGACAAAAAAAGCCGCTTTGGTAACGCGAAAGAACAAGTTCTCAGGAGACACCATCAGTGTTTTTTAAATGTTACCTTTCTCAGGGCGCATGGGTGGCTCAGTCAGTTAAGCAAGCTTCCGATTTCAGCTCAGGTCCCGATCTTGCGGTTCAGGAATTCCAGCCCCGCGTTGGGTTCTGTGCTGACAGCTCGGAGCCTGGAGCCTGCTTCGGATTGTGTTTCCCTCTCTCTCTGTTCCCCCACCCCCCACTCTCTCTCTTTCTTTCTCTCTCTCAAAAATAAACATTAAAAAAATGCTAACTTTCTCTGTCCTACTGAACACCAATGCCCCTCTTTCTGTGGCTGTGACAATTGCGCTAACCCGTTTCATTCCCTCACCAATCAGTAAAATTCTCTCCTTGCTAAACCATTTGGATGTGAATTCTAAAGATAACCCTGGGAACTGCTCCTTCAGTAAACCGAGGGAATGAATGCAGGCTTCAGGGGCGGCCGTGCCCAAGGTGATGGCAACTTGATTTTCTCCAGTCACATCTTCCCCACTCGAGAAGGCCCCGTTTCGGGGCACCTGGGTGGCTTAGTCGGTTAAGCGTCCGACTTTCCTTAGGTCATGATCTCGCGGTTTGTGGGTTCGAGCCCCGCGTCGGGCTCTGTGCTGACTGCCAGCTCAGAGCCTGGAGCCTGTTTCAGTCTGTGACTCCCTCTCTCTCTGACCCTCCCCTGCTCACGCTGTCTCTCTCTCTCTCCTAGAAATAAATAAAACATTAAAAACATTAAAAAAAGAGAGAGAGAGAAGGCCCCGTTTCCTTGCCAACCGCATGCAGGGGACTGAGGCTTGTGGTGGCTGCATGGCCCCAGGATGGTCCCCACAGCCTGTGCTCTTGAGGGAACAGCCCCCTCACTGCTTTCCAAACAGACAGTGAGGCAGGACAGCTCCTGGCTGGATCCTGGGGGCTTAGCCTGAATGCACCTCTCCTAAAGCAGAGGACAAACAACTCAGCAGAATGCGTTCTGAGTTTCTAGCACGCTGTCAGGAAGCATTTGGGTCACCATGTGGGGTCCTCGGCAGCTTTCTTTCCAGGAGCTGTCATTGCTTCTGACTGAGTTTAGTAACAACAGCAGTAACAACTAATCCTTAGTAAGCACTCACTGTGTGCTCAGCGTAGCTCTGAGTGACTGTTGAGTGATTGAAGTCACCCATTTTCATACCGACTCTTTGAGGGACCTCTATTATCATCCTCATTCTGCAGATAGGAGCCCTATAAAGAAGTAGCACAGTTTAAGGGCTGTCCCTTAGCAGTCCTCTTCCCATTTCAGAGTGATGTATTAGAAAAATGTCTCAGCTTTTGAGTTTCCCATCTCAGAGGATCTCTATTTCTTGCTGGCTCTGCCTCCGGATTTGCCTCTCCCTTAGTAGCCCCCTCCCCCTTCATTTCCATTGTTTGTCTGGCAGTTGAATCTGACCTCTGAGTGCCCTGGGCCCTGTACTCACAACCCACAAACCAGCCCTGCCTCACCAGCATGCAGCTAGCCCTTGACACCCCTCACTGGGATCTGATGGGTGTTTTCACAGGCTGCCCAGATCTGGGAGTAGAGGACCTGGTTGTGTGGAAACACCAGGTCTTCTTACAGAAGCGGATACTTAGCACCAGGTAGGTCTCCTTATGTAGGCATAGGAGCACATTTAGCTTCCATTTCATCATCGGGAGCTCCCTTTGTTTTCTCAACTTTCGGAGAATACGATCAAGTTCATGGATAACAGAGTCACTACTTTGAAAATCCACGTGCAATACCCTTTCAAAACATCACTCAGAATTCAGCTTTTCTAAGATACCTTCACTTGAATCCCTATCAAGATAGCAACTCCTCCCTCCCAATTCAACACTTTTTATCCTTTATCTTCTCTTCTGCACCTTGCGTCATTTAGCCGCGCCTTCAGCCACTTCTCACAGCCTGGTCTTACTAGTCCATCCACAGCTGACTTCACCACCACATGTCAGCAGTCCTTATCATTCTAGGTTTTATTAGCTGCTCTTGCTTCTTCTTCTTGTGTGTTGTGCTGTTTCCTTAAGGAGATTTTGGATCTGGGGAGTCATCTGTAACTTCTGCACTCCCAGTATGGAGCCCGAGGCTCGGCAGGAAACAAATAGCTCTGAAGTAGACGCTGCTGTCCATGGTTTGCCATCTTGCCTCCTCACTACATGGGCACCAAGGGTTCTGGTCTTGGCTGTAGGCCCTCCTTAAATCTGTGGTCTCCTCCATGCCTGTCTGCCTCTCTTCTACACAATCTAGGGATCTAGACTAATAACCCGGTTTAAAATTTTTTAGTTTTTAGGTTTTCATAGACTTTTTAAAACAGTAGTTTTAGAATCATAGCAAAATTAAGTGGAAAGTATAGTGACCCTTGTCCCCACACGTATTTTTTCTTCCACTATCAACATCACACACCAGAGTGGTACGTTTGTTAAAATCAGTGAACCTACCATGACATGTCGTTATCACCCAGAGTCCATAGTTTACTCTAGGATTCACTTTTGGTGTTGAACATTCAGTGGGTTTGGACAAATGCATAATGACTCCTATCCATCATTACAGTGTAATGCCGAGTAGTTTCACTGCCCTAAACATCCTCTGTGCTCTGCCTGTTCATCTCCCCCTTGCCCCCAACCCCTGGCAACCATGGATCTTTTTATTGTCTTCATAGCCTTGCTCTTTCCAGAATGTCATAGAGTTGGAACCATACAGTGTGTAGCCTTTTCTGATTCAACCTTCTACTTTTCATTTTTCAATTACTTCCTTTGTTGGACCTTTTTCAAATCCAGGATTTGGGTCCTTGGATATCTTGGGTAGTCACATAGTGAGCATAGCCTGTAGAGTGTCCTCATAGAGGGAAAGACCAAGAAACACTATGAGTTCAATTCTAGGGAACTCCAACGGCCAGAAACCCACACCCCACCACTTTACTTTATGTTGCAACTGCCTTTTAGGTTAAGATATTGAAGTTCACTTTTCGAATGAGCACTGGGTATCATATGTAAGAGATGAATCACTAGGTTCTATTCTGAAGCCAAGACTATACTGCATGTTAACTAACTTGAGAATAAAAAATAAAATAAAATAAAATAAAATAAGCTAATGACACATGCAAAAAAAGATATTGAATATTGAAGTTCCCTGTTAAAATGTAAACATGGGGGACGCTTGGGTGGCTCAGTCGGTTAAGTGTCTAACTTTGGCTCAGGTTATGATCCCACAGTTCATGAGTTTGGGCCCTGAGTCGGGTTCTGTGCTGACAGCTAGCTCAGAGCTTAGAGCCTGCTTCGGATTCTGTGACTCCCTCTCTCTCTGCCCCTCCCCTGCTCACACTCTGTCTTTGTCTCTACTTCAAAAATAAATATTAAAAAAAATTAAAAAAAAGAAAAATACAAACATGGTATCTGGGATGATAATACATTATTGAACATTAACATGCTGACTCAAATTACATGAGCAGAATAGCTAAAGGATATCATGAATCTGGGGAAATTTTCCCAAAAGGTGGAGCTTCTGGGAGCCAAGGAACAGCATGAAGGGTCCCCTCAGTTGTCTGAACTTACACAGTCTGGACTCCTTGAAAAGAAGAGGGGCACCTGGGTGGCTTAGTCAGTTAAGCATCTGACTTTTGCTTGGGTCATGATCTCACGGTTCGTGGGCTCGGGCCCCGCGTCGGGCTCTGTGCTGACTGCCAGCTCAGAGCCTGGAGCCTGTTTCAGAGTCTGTGACTCCCTCTCTCTCTGACCCTCCCCTGCTCACGCTGTCTCTCTCTCTCTCTCCTAGAAATAAATAAAAACCTTAAAAAAATTAAAAAAAAAAAGAAGAGAAAGAAAAAAACACAAAAAATAATAAAAAAAATTTTAAAAACACTACAAAACTTTTACAGCAAAATCAGTTTAAGTCCCCTAGAAAATATTTTTTAATTTTTTAATGTTTATTTATTTTTGAGAGAGAGAGAGAGACAGAACATGAGCAGGGAAGGGGCAGAGAGAGAGAGAGGGAGTCACAGAATCCAAAGCAGGCTCTTGGCTCTGAGCTGTCAGCACAGAGCCCGATGCGGGACTCAAACCCACAACCGTGAGATCATGACCTGAGCTGAAGTTGGGTGCTCAAACAGCTGAGCCACCCAGGAGCCCCTAAATCCTCTAGAAAATATTTAATAGTAGATTATAAATATTTTTTTTAAGAAACAAAGCACTGGAAAAAGTAGAGAAAATGAGGGATTTAGCATGGCTCCAAATTGGAAATCATTAATTTCCTGCCTGACCCCTTTCTTTTCTATGGCAAAGATCGCCAGTTGTCCTCATATCAGATCTCTTCTTTTATACTCTAGAATCTACATAAATATGCTTCTAGTTTTTAGCTGAACCCTAGATCACCCAACATCACTTGCAACTAGGTGTACCATGTGACTAAGCTCTGGACAGTGGTATGTTAAGCAGAGATAGTATCTGCACTTTCCAGAAAGTTTTCTTGGAAAGAAGGGTGTACTTTTTTCTCTTCTCCCTAATGACTGGAATGCAGGTGTGATGGCTGGAATCGGAGCAGCTATCTTGGAGATGATATTGGAAATGGAAACCATACACAACAGAGCCCCAGAATAAAAGGTGTGTGGGTCAACACCATGGAGAGTGATGTCAGCCCTGGCAGATCCATCCACTTCATACATCCACTGAAAGGTAGTTCAACTGCATCTTCATGACACCATGTTGCCTCTTGGTTTTGTGGCCACAAGAGCAATGACACCTGGTGGTTAAGAATGCTAATTTTCAAAGTCAGGTGATTTGTGGTTGAAATCCTGGCTTCGCCACTTAATAGGTATATGACCTTGGACAAATTGTTTAACCTTTCTATGATTATGTATTGCCATGTAACAAACTACCCACCTCCCATTTTGCATACTCATGAGTTTTAGGGTCAGAAATTTAGATAGGGTGCCTCAGGGCAGCTTGCCTCTGTTCTTTGGTATCTGAAGCCTTAAGTTGGTCCGAGTGTTGTGGGTTATCGTTAAGCTGGTATTTGAAGCCTTAGCTGTAAGACTCAAAGACTGAGGGCATAATTTGACACCTGTGGGCTGCAGTCATTTGGAGGCTCATCCACTTACACGCACATCCAGCTGTTGATGCTGGCAGTCAGCTGGGGCCCCATCTGAGACTGTTGGCCAGACCTCCTACACATGGCCTCTTCATGTGGCTTGAGCTTTTTCTACATGGTGGTTGTATTTCAACGGTGAGTGTCCCGAGAGAGAGAGCCAAGTGAAAAGTGCACTGCCTTTGCTAACTTAGCCCCAGAAGTCACACAGCATAGCTTCTGCCACATTCCGTTCATTGAGAGAGCTATACAGGCCCACCCAGTTTCTAGGGGACGAGAAACAGAGCCCATCTCTTGATGGGGAAATGACAAGGTTCTTAAAGGGCATGCACGACTGGAAATATTGTTGTAGCCAACTTTGGAAAAGAGTGTCTGCCTTACTCTCTAAAGCTTCCTTTCTTCACCTACAAATGAGGATAATTCTATCTACTGCATAAGTCCGGGGTGACATCAGAAATATTTAACCATGAATACAGCACGGACACTGCCTCTGTTCTTTGGTATCTGAAGCCTTAGCTGTAAGACTCAAAGACTGACAATAGTTTCTGGCATCAATGCTTTAGTCCTGGAATGGTCCTGGATGTCCCCAGGGAAGAGGAAAGGATGGATAGAGGGCTATGGGCATTGAAAGAGAGGGCATTGTCACTCAGTGGTCTCAGGGCAGTGGACATACACTAACCAGTAAAGGAGCATTTCGGTAACTTCTCTGGCTGCATGTCTGCTTTTCTCACAGGATGGTTTGGAGGATTAATGAAGATGCTGCATAGAAAGTGCTCGGCACATGGTAAGTATGGAATAAACAACAACTGTTATTGTTCTTAGGGCTCTTTTGCTGCTTTTCCATTCTAACATGCAGCATGGAAATTAAGATCTTAAAAGCATCAGACCCCCTAATGCTTTCTCTTTCTTTTCACATGAGGACACACACCACTTTCCCCAAAGCTTATGAACCATGTGACCATTGGAGGTCTTTGCAACACAAGTGGATGACCTTTCGATGGATAGATTATTCCTAAGAAATAAGGAGTCTGTTCTTTCCCTCTTATTGGAAACCATGAGTCAGTGAGAGTATTGCTCTGTATAAGTCTCTTCAGCAGTGGCACAGAGCTTGAAAGTTTCCTAGATGTTTTGGTACATGTTGTCAGTGAATTGATGTGATAACGGAATAGAAACAAAAAAGTATTACCCAGCTGTAATTTCAGAAGGGATTTCTGTGGCTTTATAGAGAAGTGTGCTTTGCACCATGGAGCCCCACATCCTAAAATTAGAATAGGCTGAGAGAGACAGAGTCCAGATCTATAGTTCCTCATAGGATAGGATCTTCTTTAATAATGAAATTATGCTCACAGGCCCTGAGTCACTAGCACATTTCCTGGATATGAATGAGCACTTCGGGGGTTGGGCCGGCGGATATGTGAATTCTCTGGAAAAATCTGATTGATGCTGAAGGATTTTCCACAATGCTATGTAGCCCTGTTTTCTGCCAAGCCACATCAGTGAGAAAGGTCAGCTGAAGGATTGGCTAATAATGGTGACAGGAATGAATGGAAACCAACATGACAATAAACTATTAAAAAAAAAAGAAAATGGCTAAAGAGTTCTCAAATTTAATAAAACATATTAATTTACAAGAAAAGAAAAAAGAAAAAGAAAGCTCACTTTTGTGTGGAGCAGCCACCCAACTGTCTGGACCAGAACGCCCTCAGGGCTCTCCCCCTCAGTCTCGGAGGGACTCTCTTGTTCTCCGCAGTCCCTTTTAGAGCATTTCCACAGCAGGTGTAGGCTCTCTGAACAGGAGCTGCTGGAGCCAGGTTTCTTCCACCTCGGGGATCAACCCAAGGCCATCTATGTGATGCTGTACTGTTGGGAGCTTTACCCTTGAGGACTGAGCTGAGCCACAGTCACCCCGTCCCTGAGCTACACCTCCCAGATTAGCACAGAAAGGTGCCTTGTGGCCTGACTTCTGACAGCCCTCTCTCTCCAGGACTGGCGCTAACTTCCCCAGGGTAAAGTTGGGGACAGCTGAGACACGTCATGTGGGTAGCACCCAGAAATGTCTCTCCCCCAGGTCTTCACCTGTTTGCCAGTGTGGCACCCCAGCATCTCCTCTGGCCTCCATGTGAGCTCCTGATTCCCCCCAGGGCTCTTTCTAAGGGGCGAGCCTGCCCTCGCCCCTCCCTTTTCGTCCAGGTCTCTCCACCCAAAACACAGAATCCTTTTTCCTTTGCCAGGCTTTCTTCCCCTGCTCAGACAGATAGCTGGCCTCCTGGCTACTCTCGCTGGGCCCACCACTTTTGAGATGGAAACACGTGTCTCCTAGATCCTTCCCTGTAATTTGCGAATTATGTAGCCCTTCATGTAGCGCTGGTAATCAGAGGAAGATGAATTTTAATTGGGTTCAAAGCCAGACATTTATTACACCAGCAAAGCTCGTTAGCCGCTTGGTTAATGAAAGGCCCTACCAAAGTTAAATGCGGTCCTTCACCTAGCTGATCGTAAGTGATAGCAGAGTCACTCTGTTTTTTTTTAATTCACGAAATATTAACGAAGTGCCTGCTGAAAAGAAGACATTGCACTGTGAGGACGCAGTGATAGTAAATAGTTCCAAACACAAGGGGCTCATAATCGGGTGAGAAATGAATGAGATGGTGTCACCTTTGTGTGGTCAGGCCGAGATGGGAGCAGGCTGGGGCCAAAACTCATGGCCCAACACAAGAAAGGATCAGAAATTTTAGACAGAGTAAGCCTTCTGATAAGGGTGGTCAGGGACAAGGGTAAGGGAAATGGTCACTCATGTGTATTCTGTGCCTCTAAGGATGTAGGATAGGGAGGGAATCTTTCCAACGTAGTAAACCTTAGAGGTTTTTGAACTTCTCCAGCGGGCTCAGAGACGTTGGTAAGAAGGACAGCCTTGGAAGTGTTTCTATTCAGCTCAGTAATTGTGGAGATTCGACAGTCTGTGTTTTGGAGAAACTTTACTTCAAGAATCAAGGTCAGGAGTTCCTGGGTGGCTCAGTCGATTGAGCCTCTGACTTTGACTCAGGTCATGATCTCACAGTCTGTGAGTTCGAGCCCTGTGTTGGGCTCTGTACTGATAGCTCAGAGCCTGGAGCCTGCTTCAGATTCTGTGTCTCCCTCTCTCTCTGTCCCTCTCCTGCTCATGCTCTGTCTCTCTCTCTCAAAAATAAGTAAACATTAAAAAAAAAAAAAGAATCAAGGCTGGTGCTTTTCAAGTGTTTTTAGGCTATGATTTTTTCATCATGTTCCAGTAAACATATATATTTTAAAAAAGACTTCTAACTGAAAATCGTTTCACAAAATAATATGACTCATACTGTGTGGGACACACTTTATTTTCTTTCTTTTTCTTCTCTCTCTCATTCCCTTTCTTTCTTGCTTGTTACTACCCTCTAAACTGATTTAACATTGTAACTAATGTGTTTTAAAGCACAGCTCTAGAACACCCAACGAAAAGCTTTGAATTGCCAGCCATCCTCCCGTATCCGGGAGTGACTCATAATTAAATGTTATCTTTGTGTCTTCAGCCTTGCCCATCATGTCCACAATAAGGGCAATTAGAGCCCAGAGGTCATGGTCAGATCACTGGCTGGGTCACGACGGTTCACCTGGATCCCCTGTTCTGCTCTGCACAATTGGGCAAATTTATTTTTCTGCGTGTAGTTATTGAAGCTTGTAAGATTAACCAGAGCAGGCAGTTGGTCTCATGGCATCATGTAACAACTTTATTCTATAATCCTCCGAGCTTTCTTGACACAATAAGCCTAAACACTTGGAAATTAGTTCAAATTGCATTTGGAGCCATTTTAGAAAAATCAACTTCAGAATCCCTTCTTGCTCATAAAGAATACCGGGCTCATATTTAACACAGTTTCCTTTCTTGGGGTTGAGCCTCAATAGTTGTTAGAAAACCCCACTCAGTCCAGTGTAGTAGTTGTATTTATTCTTGGAAGTCAGGCATGCTATTAAACAGTCTGAGCCTCAGTTTGCTCATCTGCTAAATAGGGGGTAGGGGCGCCTAGGTGGTTCAGTTGGTTAAGTGTCAGACTTCAACTCAGGTCATGATCACACGGTTCCTGAGCTCCGCGTCAGGCTCTTTACTGTCAGCATGGAGCCTGCTTCAGATCCTCTGTCCCCCCACTCTCTGCCTTTACCCTACTCTCTCTCTCTAAAAAAATAAACCAGCATTTTAAAAAATAGGGGGTAATACTAGTCTTGCTTTCATGGGAGTGTGGCGAGGACTGAATGATAGGGTGACCATAACTTACTTTGCAGAGTGTGTGGCTTAGGGCAGATGTGCAGTGGCAGCCGAGGCTCACTGCTGTTACCATCCGGCACCACTCCAGATTCAGTGCTTTAACCCAACTTGTCAGGTCAGCAGTCTCTGCCCATGGCTCCTGGCACAGTTTTGCTGACTCTAGATACTTGACATATTGCAACTTCCTTGTTTAGATCCTACTTGTTTCCTCCCCAGGTGATCTCCTTCACTTGTTGAAAGACAGTAGAGAACTTTTACAATAACAAGGAAGTGGAACTTTCCTGGTCTTCAGGAGGATACATAAGCGAGGTTGCCAGGCTCAAACTTCCCGTAATATCTTTATTTGAATTTTCATGGGGATGTCCTCGATGGAGGAGCCTCTCCCCTAAGTGAGAGTGAGAGAAGACTCATAAATCTGTCTGAATTTAGATTAAATAGTGACAATACTGATCTGTGATTTGGGGAGGAGAATGGGGAAAGATGGGGTCCCACGAATAACTGAAATCTGGAGAGCATTTAATGCAAAACATTTATTGTACACCTGCTGCTCACATTCCCCTACATGAAAAAACACAAATTTAGTCTTTCAGAAACTTGCCATCTAATTGAGGGTTAAAATATATGGTATATGTTCATATTTAAAAATAACCCAAGAGGGGGCGCCTGGGTGGCTCAGTTGGTTAAGCGTCTGACTTCAGCTCAAGTTATGATCTCATGGTCTGTGAGTTCAAGCCCCACATAGGGCCCGGTGCTGAGAGCTCAGAGCCTGGAGCCTGCTTCAGATTCTATGTCTCCTTCTCTCTCTCTGCCCTTCCCCTGCTTACACTCTGTCTCTCTCTCTCAAAAAAAAAAAAAAAAAAAAGAATAAAACATTAAAATAAATTAAATAATAACAATAATAAAATAATAAAAATAACCCAAAAGGACTCATGGGTTGCCTGAAGGGTACTCAAAACCTGGTAAGAGAGGCAGGTATGTGAGTAGGTAAACTACAGTGTGACAAAGTCAATGAGCAATTATTCACAAATAAGGTAGCCCTAAGGAGGTGCTATGTGGACTGGCTCTGAAGGAGAGGTGGAGACAAAGGGTTTATGTGTTAAAAAAAACAATGGTAATTTAGGCAAATCTGACTAAAATGGAAGGAGATCAATATATATTTGATGAATGAACAGAGAAGTGATTAAAGAACATATACCCAGGCATACAAACTTGGGGGATGGGCAGACATATCGTTTAGACTTCCCTACAGCTTTAAGAAGTAGAGTGGCCAGGCCTTGCAGGGCTTCCTAGGAGTCTTTACCCCTGATCTCGTGACCACATTTACTACGGTGCCTCGCTGGAATCCCCACTCCGCTGGTAATAATATGGCTTGTATTTTTATAGCCCTTCTCAAAGCACTAGCATGCATATTATCTCATTTGAAACTGACAGTAGCCCTTGTTTTGTGCTTTATTTTTATAGATGAGTGAAATGCAGCCCAGACCTCCAGACTATAAAAGGCCTCTGCGCCGAACCAGCCTGTTTGACTTGGCCAGGAAGCCAGCGCTCCTCTCCCCAGAGGGAGATACATATGCCTATGTGCATAGAAATTGACTACTTTTTTTTTTTTTTTATAAAGAAAATGGTCTTCATTTTTTCTTAGTGCCATAGAAACGAAAATGCTTGGGCATGTTTTTATATGCAAAAATATCCCCACAGCAGAGAGAAATAAAGTTAATTCAAGAAAGAAGCAAATATGTCCTTCCATAGGTATATAGAACAAAGGTGGCCACATAACCTCGATTTTAAAGGGAAAATTCTAACTTCTAATGTTTAAAAATTGTATAGCTAATACCATAGACTACATAGTAAATATTTATAGCTAAAATTATTGCTTTACATGGATTTGGCTTTAATAATGACACTCTGTTAAATGTGCCACTAAATGGGATACCCAAGCCAGAAAATTATTTGTCCTCAGACTTGATGTCCTAATTTTTGGTGTTGAAGAGTAGGATTATTATACTTAAAGGAAAGAATATCAGCTTTCAAATGAGAGTGTCCTCTAGATAGACTGGCCCAAGGCAGACTTCACAGGGGACCACCTTGTGGTCTTTGGAACATGGCAGAAGTCGGTGATGGACAACTGGGGTATGACAGTCCGAACAGAACTCTAAAACCAACGTGACGCTGAGCCTCCGGGGAACTGGTCCTGTCCTTCCCAAAAGGCATTGCTCTTGTACTTGAGAGACCAGCCAGCCTTACAGGCATAAAGAGAAAGAGCCCACAGCTGTCAAAACAAACCAGGTGCCAGGACAAGGTCAGATCATTGAGCATGGCCCTTTCCCCATCATGTCCAACAAGCTGCTGTTTAAAAAAAATTCTTTGAATTTTAAACTTGTTCTTACATTTTTAAACAAGTCCTTACACTCATTAGAATTATGTATGAGATAAAAATATAAGTTGGCTCTGAGTGAAAGCGTGAGAGTCACTACAATGAGGAAGGGGTGTACACTTCTAGGGCATGAGCCATGAAATAAATGTCTCTTTTGGCCACTCTGAGACCATTTTAATGTTACATTTCTTATCTGCCTCTGATAGGGATTTCTGGACAGATACAATTCTATTGTAACGAACTGTGAATACATAGAGGCCTAGATGCATGAGAAGTTGTAGATTCTTTTACATCTATTGGCTCAGGCCTTTTCTTGGCATCCACAGAACGCAAGAGGAGGCAGATGTCGCTAGTGAAACACGGGAAACTGAGACACAGCTCTGTTAAATGCTAATTGGCACTCAAGCTTCTAGTATACATGCCCCTCAAAGTAAAGCTATTGCATAAAAACCATGCTGATACTAAAAACTGTGGCTGCAGGACACCTGGGTGGCTCAGTCGGTTAAGAATCCAACTTCGGCTCAGGTCATGATCTTGTAGTTCATGAGTTTGAGCCCCACATCAGGCTCTCTCCTGTCAGCAGAAAAGCCTGCTTCAGATCCTCTGCCCTCCCAACTCTCTCAAAAAATAAATAACTATACATTAAAAAAAAAACCCTGTGATTGCCTGATTTTATTTGAATCAGGTATGTTTGGCCAGAAAATAAATTACCACATAGTCTCTACTATTTGGGACCCAACCAGTCAAGTTCTTCAATGCATATGGATCCTCTGAAAGGCCAGTAATTCTCTCCTGTGTGCTTTTGGGGGAACTACATGACAAACTGATGGCACAGGCAGGAAACTCATGGTTTGGAGACAAATATGCATTACAAAGAGTTATTTATTTTTAGGTAGTTTTGACTTAAAGATATGACTGGCTCAAACATAGTAGATAAATCACACTGGAAGAAAAAAGGAGCTAGGTCAACAGTTCCCAAACTGAGTTCCCTGGTATAATAGTGTTCCATGAAATGTTAATTGGCATTCAGCGAAAAATAAGAGAGGGGCCCCTTGAGCAAGTTTCGAGCAGAACTGTCATCCCCTTGGAGGTTTATAACACACACCAGAACTTTAAAGTTTTTGAGAAGTCCTGCAGATATGCATTTAATTCATGTATTCAATTAGCGGTACTTACTGTATACCTATTGTGTGTCACTGGGGTAGGGTGAGAAGCCAGTATTTCTCCCTCCTATCTGATCATGGAATCCCAGTGTTAGTGTAACCCACTACTACGACTTGTTCCAAAGAGCACCATTTGTCCAGTGTTGGCCAGGTCTTCCTGAGCTTATGTTAGCATTCCGGCCAGCTGTACCCGGAGGCTTCTTCATCCAGAGGATAGAAGACTTTTTGGGGGCGCTGACTTGTGGTATTGGAGCTGATTGGTATTGCTGAATGGGATTTTCCAATAGGTTGCAAGATATGAAATTGAGGCTGAGACAGCAAATGAACGGGGGCTAAAAAAAAAACTAACCCAAAGTTTCAGGACAGCTGAATCATCCATCCAGAGGCTCTGTGAAGAGTCCCGATTTGGGGCAAAAGAATGGCATCTAAGGGAACCAGACTAGAGGAAGAAGCGTTGAATCCAAATGCAGTGTGACAGAAGACCAGAGAGTTCTTGAAATCTTTGAGTCCAGTTTATCATTATTCTTGTAAGGCACCAGTAACCTTGGCTGTAGGGAGTGAAGAGACTTTGAGGGACAGAGTGATAGTTAAGACTGTGTGTCTACTCACTTGAAATCTTATCTTTTACTAATGATCTCAGATTCTATTAGATAGTGGTTGATCGTTGTTTGACAGTCATTTTAAAAAGTGATAGCTGCACAGATAAAGCCATAGAATGAGTGAAGAGCATATGTGGTCTTGAAAGACAAGCTTCCAGATTCTTTAAGTAGCTTTTGCATCAGAGCTTAGTAATTGGAGGAAGGGAATGTGCAAAATGGGTTAGAGGACAGAGCGGCAGATTAAGTGCATTTTCTCATTCCCCCTCTGTGGATTTTAAAAGATCTTGCTCACCGTCTTTCACATAGTTTTTTGTTTTGTTTTCTTTTGTTTTTAATCTGATGACTGTTACCAAGTGCTCTTGTCCCCAAGGCTCCCTCAGCTTCCCCAGGGTCCTCTTTTTCAGCTTATTTCTTCAGACCATTTCTGTAGCCTTCCCACATTAATGATCAATTTCCCAGCCCATTTATCATTTTCACTCATCACCAGAAGAGTCCCTTGGTTTATGAACTTAGTTTGAGAAGCTAGAATTAGTCAAAGCTGGTCCGTGCCCATCCATGTGGGTCTCACCTGCATTCAGAAATACTCTCCTCTCAGAGCTCAGAGCCTGGTAAACTGCAACGGGCATTTCAGCTGTGGGATTAGAGATGGGAAGACATACTTTCATGGGTGGTTTTTCCTTTATACACATCTGTAAAATAACTGCCAGTTTCTTGCTTGAGAAAAATGCTCATTAGCCAAGACAAGGTTAGTATTTACATTTGTCAAGTTTTCATCAGTCTTTTCAAAGGGGCCTCTTTCAAAGGTAAAGACAAATGGGAACTTTTGAGCACCAGGGCCTCGTTTCTTCCTGAGCCAGGCGCTGGCAGAAACAGAGCCCTGATGTAATGAGCCATTGCTTTCTGTCTTGTCCAGAGACCTGCCTGATGAAAACCTTGTTCCTGAACAGCAAGAGGAAATTCCACTCACCCGGGCTCTGCTCACAGAGCCACAATTCACAGTTGTGGGATTTTTTGTTTCCCTCTTTTTTTTCTAGCTCACTCCATGCTGGTGCCTCTTCTTTATTTTGGTTTCCAGAATGAGTGCCCAGTCCTGCTCTGACGGAGGGCACTGCTGGATTTCCTGCAGCGCCGGCCCCACCTGGGGTGAGCTCACGGGTCTCCCCTTCTCACTTCCCTCATGGTTACTGCTAAGCCTTGTGGGGTTTTTAAGCCATTAGCTTGAGTAATGAGACTCTATCTGAGTGGTTTATTTGTGACAGTAATGCTGTTTCTGGTGAAATGCCTCAATGTTTTGGCGTTGCTGTTCATACCTGCTCTGGGGCCAAGAGAAAATGAAAGTTCCTGTTTACCCTTTTATGTGAAACACCCACGGCCTCCTCACACTTCTTCCTCAAACATCTGGCTTTGGTTCCCTCTGGTGTTCGCTACTGCAAGTGACCAGACAGTCCCTGACCTTGTGAAACTGTTTTGAGTGAAGGGCATCAACTTGTTGATTATAAGTTGGAAGGCTTTAGTTTTTCCAGGAGCTGTGACAGAGACCTGTTGAATCCCCCCTTAGGATTCAGCCCACCCAGACCCCATAACTTAGCAGTCATGGCCTAGGTCAATCAAAATTTCCAACTTTCATTCAAATTAAGCTCTGTGTCTCCCCGCTGTGCAAGCTAAGGCACTCAGGGAAGCTTTTCTGAGAAGGTAATGTGTGAGCTGAGGGCCAGGTCACTGATGGACTTGAATATGGCCTGTGGTATGGTGAGGGGTCAGCCAGACATACTCTCGCTTCCATAAAACCCAATAATGGCCTCTACTTCTTTCATAAGTCCCCTTTCTGTCTTTGTAATCCCTCCAGCCTTTCTCCACATTCCATTGCCACCCCACCCCTCATGTTTTCCACAACATTCATTCCTTGAAAGCCAAAGGTTTCTTCTCACCGAGGCTCTGCACATGCTCTTCACTACCTAGCACACTTTCCCACCTAGTTCTCCTTCCTTTGACTTCTGCTTGGTTAAACCCCACTAATACATCAGACCTCAGATTAGATATCTCTTCCTCCAGAAAGCCTTCCCTGACCACCCAGACTAGGCTAGGCTCTCTAGCTCTGTACTTCTTAGTCCTGGTCATGATTGCCTGTATCCGCACTGGACTTTAAGTTCCTAAGGGCAGGGACCATAGTTGCCTTATTTGTCACTTGATCTCTGGCACTGAGCATAATGCCTGGCACATAGTAGATACTCAATAAACACGGAGCAGATGATGGCCTGAAAGCAACTGTGAGGCCCTGAAACCAGCAGCAGAGTCAAGGTTTCTTCAGATCAGATCCCTCATATTTCAAAGGTATGAAAGGGGCTCAGGCTGACACAGATGGGATCTGGTGACGCCAGCACAGAAGAGACCAGGCTCTGTTCTCCTGAAGTAGGATGTAGCTGCAAAAAATATACTGATGGGGAGACAAGAGTGTTTGTGCAGCAGACTCAGGGCTGGCAGGCTTTAGGCCTCTGTCCAGATTCCATGGGAATTCCTGCCTCACCCAGGGCCACCTGTGGTGCTTCACCTGAGAGCCCCCTCCAAGGGGCTTTGACCCCACATTTCATGGGCTGCCCCCAGATCCAATCAGCAGATCTGTCTCAACCCATCTGTTGATGTTCTCCACTCAAATGTCAGGTTTTTAAAAGGTTCTTTACTTTGAGAGAGAAGAGAGAGAGCACAAGCAGCGGCGGGGCAGGGAAAGGGGAGAGAGAATCCCAACCAGGCTCTGTGCAATCAGCACAGAGCCTGATGTGGGGCTCGAATTCACCAACTGTGAGATCATGACCTGAGCCCAAACCAAGAGTCAAACGTTTAACCAACTGACCCACCCAGGTGCCCTTGAAACGTCAGCTTTAATTGGAGGTTGATGATTTGTTCCCTTGAGTCAGGTAAAGGGCCAGGGAGGCTGCAGGATTTGAGAGAGAAGAGTGGAGAGGGCTCAGCTGGAGGACACATCCCCACTGTGTTTCCGGCTTTTCTGTGAGCCTGGGCAAATGCTAGGAAACTGTCTTTCTGGCTGACTAAAGGGTGGAAAATGACAGCGGAGAACAAACTCCTCTCTTGTTCATTCTCTGGGTTGTCACTGACAGCATCTCTGTTCTGTGGTGCAAGACTGGGCCTTGTCTGGCCTGCCTGAAGGAAGGGATGGAGCATCCTGACGGGTGTGGGGAAGGGCTGGCAACCTGCCAGAGGGGTCTGAGGCCCACATGCCACTCTTCACTCAGTAAGACAGGCTGAGGGTGTGAATGTGGAAGCCCCACTGTCTGGCTTTGAATTCCAGCTCTCCCATTTATTCCTGGTTGTCTGATCTTAGGTAAGTTTCTTAGAAGTTCTTCAGCTCTATTTTTTCCTTTGTACCTATCTCACATTTTAAAAATCAGTAGAACACTACCTGGCACCTAGTCAATACTGAAACAGCACTGTCATCTGTAAAATGAGAATATTGGACCTCGTGAACTCTGAGAACCCTTTTAGTATAAAATTCATGACATACCTGGCTTAAAATCCTGATTCCATCACTGCCCACCTGGGAGTTCTCAAGGTCAAGGACTGGCTGTACCTATTCCGCTCTGTACCCGCCAGGGACCTGGGACAGCACCCAACATCCTAGGGAAATGTCGAGTGTGTGCATGAGTTGTTTGATGAGTCTCCTGTGAGGAGGTGGAGAGGCTTGTGAAGCAATGGGTGCTACTTTCCCTCCACTGCTGACAGCTGGACTCAGCCAGGGACCAAGCCCTTTGGGAAGGAGAGACCTCCCCTGTGTTAATAGACGGGCTTTGGTCTTGAGGAGCACTGAAACCAGGAAGAGGGGGGCAACAGGAGTTTGGATGAATCAGTGTAGACGAATATGTGGGGGAACCCACCATAGGCTATGGCCTGGCCCCCTCGAGAAAGATATGGGCCCCCAACTGACCTGGCCCCCAGCTGCCCAGCAGAATGGCAAGACTAGTGGACTCAGAACCCAGAGACCGGAGTGTGAATCCAGTCCTGCTTTACTCTATCATGTGGCTTGGAGCAGAGCACATACCATGTCAGACGGTCAGTTGTAATAAACCAGGCAATGGATTTTAAAGCACTTCTCACAATATTGAGAGAAGGGATAATTAGGAGTAATATTCTCTCTTTCCTTCTCAGGCCACCCAATTATGTGATGTTTTCCACCACCATTTTTCAAGGTGCTTTTAACAATACCTTCCCACACACAGAACACTCCTGCAGGGCAGGAAATTTCCTTGTGCTCATTTAGGAGACTTGATGCAGAGTGGTTGCTAAGATCACCTCACTAGTTGGGCCCAGATTTCCAGACTTTGAATCTTGCCATCTTTCTTTCCCTTCTGCCTCCCAGCACATTGCACAACTCTCCAGACTACCGTGAGGTTTGCTGGGTGGTTGACTAGAGAAGAAATCTGGAGAACATATATGTGGGATACGTGCAATTACGGCTCCGACTCTCAGGCTGGTGCCACCATTACTGGGAACTGGAGACAGAGGGAGAGGACATGAGTGGGCTGGCCCAGCTGTCAGCAATGGGGGGCGGGGGCGTTCAGCTTGTGCATGGGCGAGGTACCCATCAAGGTACCTGGTTTACTTGCTTACTGAGAGGGTAGATGGTGGGTTCACTGTAGAGAAATTTTTCTTAAGAAGGGAAAACATTGGAGGAAAATAAGTGCAATTGCTTCTCATTTGGGGCATTCAGCAATTTCTGACATATATCTCTGGAGAATATCCTCTCATTTTAGAAGGGAGATTGAAAACTTGGTTTGGGGGTTTGAAGCCTAACGAGAACAGTAAAGAAAGTCATTTATGCTTCTTCACAATATCTTCAGCAGGCAACATTTATACACACATTCATTCATTCCAGATTTTCTGGGTCCCTCTTATGTGCCAAATACTGTCCCAGGCACTTTGGGGTGGGGGAGTATAAGTTTATCTCAGGTGCAGTCCCTGACCTTGAGGGACCCCCAGCTACTGAGTGATATAGTTAGGATCTGAATGCAAGCAGTCTGACTCCATGTTCTGTGCTCTAAATTGATACTACGTCGCCTTGTTAGAAAACACACATAGCTCAGCCTGGAGCAATCAAGGGAAGCTTCTATGAAGAGGTGTCACTTTTGAGTGGAGTTGAGTTCAGGAGATGTAAGAAGAGAGAAAGATGTTTCTAGGGAAAGAAAACAATATTGTTCAGAGGCTAAAAGTGTGAGGAGAGAAATGCATATTTAAGGAACTGCAAATTATGTGGAATGACAAAAATAACAATAATAATAATGAAAGAATGTGTGTGGGAAGTAGAAGGACATGAGGCTGTAAAGTTGGGCCCACACTATACAACATTTTTTTAAATATATATTTTTAAATGTTTATTTTTGAGAGAGGGAGAGAGAGCGAGAGAGAGAGAGAGAGCAAGTGGGGAGTGGTGCAGAGAGAGAGAGACACACACACACACACAGACTCCAAAGCAAGATCCAGGTCTGGGCTGTCAGTACAGAGCCTGACATGGGACAGCGAGATCATGACCTGAGCCAAAGTTGGATGCTTAACCAACTGAGCCACCCAGGCGCCTCCTCCATAAAGCACTTTAAATTCCTAGAGAAGTGATTAACATGTTTGAGGCAGGGCAAATGATGTGATCAGCACTGTGATATGGGACATTTTGTTTAAGGGTTTCTTCTAAAACAGTGTTTGCAAGCCTAGTCGTTTACTTCCCAAAATAACCATTTTTTCTTCTTTGAACCCACCTGCCCCAGCCTTCCCAACACAGTAAATAGTACCCACAAATGTCTGTGTTTCAGGGCAAATATCTCGGGCTCATCCTTAATTCCTCCCACTCTCACACCACCTATATCCAAACCATCAGTATGCCTCTCTATTCTGCCTCTACGGTGTACCCTGAGTCCATTCACTGCTCTCCATAGCCAGTCTCTGGCCTGAATGATTGCATCTGCCTCATGGTCAGGTTTCTCCTGCTTTCCGGAAATCGAATCTCCATGCAGCAGACAAAGAGATCTTTGCAAAAATCAGATAATATCAACTCCCTACTTATATCCCTTTACAAACAGTTCTCCATTGCCCTTGGAATAAAATCCAAACTCATGATGGCCATCATCAGAATGGTGGCCACCTTGCCAGTAATCTCGGAATCCGCTTACTGGCCCTCTTGTTAGCAGGCTCTCCAGCTGGCTCTTTGACAGCTTCTAGGACTTGCCAAGCTCTTTCTAACTCAGTTCTTTGGACTTGCTGTTTCCTATTCTTTGAACACCCTTCCCGGAACAGTCCTCCACCTTCCAAACATCCAGCTTAAATATCATTTTTAGGGAGGCCATCTGCATACCTCATGTTATTCTTCGTCATGGCACACAGTGCCTTTCTTTCATAGCATGCATATATATAGTGGCATATGTATACACACACACACACACACACACATACATACATACATATAACCTAGCACAGGGGCTGGAGCCCAGAGGCACTCAATAAATGTTTGTTGAGTGAGTGACTGAATGAATAAAATGAGTGCAATTTACTCCTCTGAGAGCCAGACTTTTTCTTGTCTCTCTCATTTTACGAAGGGAAGGGATGCTGAGTGGGAAAACAAAACAAAAGGAGGTGACTCCCTTTAGTCTTGTCTCTTTCTTCTTTGCCAGATTTCACTTACTACTTATGAAGATGAATTCCTGATACTGTTTATTCCCCTGAGACACTGGCTCAGCAGGCTGAGTGGCCAAGGCCTGTGGCAACAGCTCTTCATCCAGTGGACGAGTTTGTTGCTTGCTCCTGTGGGTGTGGCATGCCAGGAGAACGGAAATGCGTTCAGCGCATCCCTCGGGGCAAGTGGGAAGAGTGGAAGAGACTGGGGAGTGTCCTGGGCTCAGCCCCTTGGTTGCACAAAGGAGGAAACAGGTCTCTGAGAGGTCAAGGGGACAGAATCTGGTCCTGTTTTCCTTGACTCTCCCTCCTGCCCCCCAATCCTAGTGAGAGCCTGCGTCTCAGTGACATCATTGCCCTGCGGCCTCTTCTCACCAAGGTCTGTTCTAATAGGGACATAAAGAGCTGTGTTATCAACAGCTTGCTTGTCCTGGATCAGTTAGGAATGTACTTGACATCTTTCAGTGCCCTCTGCAACTCTACTTTGGCTTATGTCTCCATGAATACAGGGGAAACTTACTTTTCTTCTCAACCCAAATCCTGCCCTAGGAGCTAATAAGGTCCTTAGCTTTACCACTTATTATGTAGCAGTAGAACTTTTCTTCATTCATGCTTAGTTTACCTTTTGTAAGATCTAAGGCAGGAACCAGCACAGGCAACTTGAGAATTTCATGTGGCTTGAGTGTCTAATGGCCCTGCAGGTGGGCTTTATTGAACCCCCACAACTAATGTGAATTAGTTGCTAACTGAAAAATTGGGCGGTTTTATATGAGAATCTGAGATTATGGCTTCTCTAGGAAAAAAACCAAAAAACCAATGTCTAGCAATTCTGGGCTTAAAATTTTCTTTTCCTTTCTTTCTTTCTTTCTTTCTTTCTTTCTTTCTTTCTTTCTTTCTTTCTTTCTTTCTTTCTTTCTTTCTTTCTTTCTTTCTTTCTTTCCCTCTTTCTCTCTTTCTCTCTCTCTCTCTCTCTTTCTTTCTCTTCTTTCTTTCAGAGAGAGAGCATGAGCAGGGGAGGGGCAAAGACAGAGAGAGGGACAGAGGATCCAAAGAGGGGTCTGTGCTGACAGTACAATGCAGGCTCAAACACACAAACCACGAGATTGGTCATGACCTGAGCCGAAGTTGGATGCTCAACCAACTGAGCCACCCAGGCACCCCGAGGCTTACAATTCTTTATGGCAACAGTTGGCTGGAACTAGCAGAGGTGACCCCATTTAGACCTGGAAACACTCCCCAGCTTGACACAGATGTCATCACTCTTTCCTTACATGCAGCTGACTCATTGCTCTCTACTGGCATTTGGTCATCAAGTGCTTTCAGCAAACAACTGTGACATCTAAAGTGAAGTCAGTGCAGAGGGATTTGAAGGAAGGCTGCAGGAGAAACTCAAGATAAGGTGTAACTATTTTAAGTTAGGAAGGGGCCAGGTAAAAGTTTTGGGAATCTTCCAAAAACATTCATTTAATGTTATCCATTAAGGTCCTATTATATTCCAGGCACAAAGAGCTAATAATATGGAAGGTTACTCCCCTTCACTTTCTACCATTACTATCTGCTTCTGCTCTCCGTACTCTTCTGAAGTGGCTCTCACAAAGTTCATTAACAGTCTCCACTATGGCCAAATTGTATCCCTGCCAAAATTCATGTTTTGAAGGCTTAACCCCCGATATGATGGTGTTTGGAGATGGAGATTTGGGGGTTAGGTTTTATGAGGTCATGAGAATGGAGCTTGTCTCTCTCCTTCTCCCTCTCCCACTCTCTCCCCTCCATGTGAGCACACAGAGACAAGGCAGCCCTCTGCAAGCCAGCAAGAGAGCCCAGCAAGAAAACCATGTTGGCTCCCTGGGCTCACATTTCTAGCTTCCAGAACTGTGGGAATATAATGCCTGTTGTTTAAGTCACCCTGTCTATAGTATTTGGTTATGGTGGCCCAAGCAGACTAATTTAATCTCCTAATTGCCAGTCCTGTGGTTCTTGTCTTATCTGGATTCTCTGCAACCTGTGAGAGGGTAAACTCTCCTGCTTAACTCTTCTCCCTTGGCATCAGGGGACCATGTTCCCCCTACATTTGGAGCTGCTCCTGAGTTTCCTTTGCTGACTACCTCTTGAGAGTATCTACCTCTTTGGGCATTGGTGAAAACCCAGTGAGTGTGAGGGGAGGAGGGTGGAAGGAAGGGCAAGGGTCCAATCTTGGTCATATCTTTCTTTCGCGGATGCTTTTTCCTGGGAATTTCATGTGTATCCAGTGGTCTCAAACTCCTGAGCTCCAGATAAAATCTCCACTTACAGGTACATAAACCAACAGGACTCAAATAAACCACTGCATTTCTGCCCATACATTGATTCCTCCTTACTTGTTTTTACCTATTCGAGTCACAATTGAATCTATCTCCACTCTACAAACTGGGAGTCATACTACATTTATTCATTAGATAGTTGGTTTCTGAGTATTTTCTGTGTGCCAGGAATTGGTGTAAATGCCAGGGATGCAGCAGTGCATAAACAGATTTTTCCCTGTTCTTATGGAGTTGCCATTCTTTTTTTTCTTTTTTTTTTTTTTAAATGAGAGAGAGAGAGACAGCATGAGCAGGGGAGAGTCAGAGAGGGAGACACAGAATCCGAAACAGGCTCTAGGCTATGAGCTAGCTGTCAGCACAGAGCCCTATGCGGGGCTCGAGCCCACAAACCGTGAGATCATGACCTGAGCTGAAGTCGGACACTTAACCGACTGAGCCATCCAGGCGCCCCTGGAGTTGCCATTCTTTACCTGCGCCTCCACTTCCATGTCCAGTTGGCCTCCATATCCTTGATGCTTAAAGCCTCTCCAGTCCGTCCCCTTTCTTATACCTCCACTGCTTTTCTGAAGCTCTCACCACATCTTACCTAGACTGCTTCATTTCTTCCTAACTGGCTTCTCTGGTACCAGTCAGCTTCCAATCCCCACCAGAGTTAACTAGGGGAAAAAAATCAAATCTATTCCAATAGCTAAAGACTTTTTCTAGCCTCTTTTTCTTCAAGCTCTTTTGTTTAGCTTAAGGCATCTTTCTTCCTTCCCCCTCCTCCTCCTCCCCTTCTTCTCCTGCTGCTGCTGCTGCTTCTTTTTCTCCCCTTACCTCTCCAGCTTTTTCCTTTAGAAGTATGCAATACATATAGAATAGAATAGAATAGTACCCAGAGTGTAAACAGAATGAGTTTTTACCATTCCCCAAACATGTCAGATTCTTTCCTGGTACTTCATTATTGACACACTCACGATTCTTTCTATCTGCACTGTTCTTGCTTTGCCTCTTCTTAGCCTGAAGTTTGAAAAGATAGTTCAGGAGACATCCCCTTTGTAAAACCTAATTTTCCAAGGCGGGGCTCTTCTTTCTGCCAAACTCCCACAGAGCTGTTCATTCTACAATCGCAATACCTTTTGCATCCTCCCATTATTAGCTGTCTGTTTGCTTTGAGGTCAGGATCTACGTCTATTTATTTTTAAATCTCTAGTACCTGGTGGATTCACCAGTTCATAGGAGGCACTGGACACATCGTTCATAAATAACAATGTGTTTTCTAACCTCAAAGGGCTTTTTTAGTCTGATGGGGAAGCCAGACTGGGCACCTCACTAGGAAGTCCATGATCAGTGCTGCATGGTATTAGATTTGTTTCTAAGTATCTTAAAGTGTTGCTATGAACTTTTGTTCATTATGTCTTTTAATTAGTTTCTTCTGGTGAGTGTATAGTACAGTAATCTAGGGCTGACATTTCTAAATCCTGATGGCCTAAAACAGAAATTTATTCTATTGTAATTTCAAGGCCAGAAATGCAAGATCAGTATTACTGGGCCCAAATCAAGCTGTTGGCATGGCTATACTTCTTCCAGAGGTTCTAGGGGATAATTTGTTCCTCACTTCTAGCTTCTGGTGGCTGCAGTGTTTCTTGATTTGTGGCCACATCACTCCAATCTTTAAGGTCAACCTTCAGATCCCTCTCTGCTCTGTCTTTACATTGCCTTCTCTCCCCCCTCCCCCCCCATTTCTCTCTCCCTCCGTGTGTCTGTGTGTGTGTGTGTGAGAGAGAGAGAGAGAGCAGAGACAGAGACAGAGACAGAGACGGGGGGGCAGAGAGAGAGGAGATATAGAAATTGCTCTTTTATGAAACATGTAATTTCATTTGAGGTCTGAAATTGTTGAGTTTTTAGGAGTTCTCTCTATATTCTGCATATTACTCTCTTACTGGATATATGATTTGCAAATATTTTACCCCATCTAGTGGGTTGTCTTTTTGCTTTCTTGATAGTATTCTTGGATGCACAAAAGTTCTTAATCTTGTTGAAGTCCAGTGTATCGATTTTTTCTTTTGTTGCCTGTGCTTTGCTTGTCATATCCAAGAGGTCATTGCCAAATCCTTCCCTTTCTTTTTATTTTCAAAAAATATTCCCTGATATAGATATGTCACATTTTATTTATCCATTCATCAGTTGATGGACATTTGGGTTGTTTCTACCTTTTGGCTATCATCAGTAATGCTGCTATGAATATTCATGAATTCATGTTCTTGCGTAGACATAAGTTTTTGTTTCTCTTGGGTATAAATCTAGAGTAGAATTGCTGGGCCATATGCTAACTGTTTAAAGAACTGCCAGACTGTTTTCCAAAGTGTCTGAGGGTTCCAATTTCTCTACATCCTCACCAACAATTTTTGTTATCTAACTTTCTGATTATAGTCATCCTGGTGGGTTTGAAGTTGTATTTCAGCATGGTTTTGATTTTCATTTCCTTGATGACTAATGATGTTGTGCATCTTTTCATGCACTTACTGACCACTTGTAGATCTTCTTTAGAGAAATGTTTACTGGGAACTGGAACTTTTCTTTATTTAATACAGAGATGACAGTGAGCATTTTGACACAATCCTGAATTAATGGGAAACTCGTAGGCCTTCATCTTTTTTTGTGCTGCTGCTCTTAGTTTTCAATAGATAGCCATATTAATAAAAGGATATTCCTTTGCATTCCTAGTTTGTTAAGAGTTTTTAAATTTGTGAATGATATTTAAGTGTTGTCTTTACATCTATGAAGATGATCATATTTTGTTTGCATTTGTTAATTTGTTAGTATGTTAAGTCACACTGATGGATATTTTCTACTGGTGAATTCTTACATTCCTGAGTTAAGTCCTTTCTGGATTTGGCTAGGTTTTATTTGGCACTTCTGTATCAATCTGTGTAAGTGAGATTGGTTCATAGAGTCCTTCTCTTATGTAGTTTTGATCTGGTTTTGGTGGCAAAAATCTGTTTTTGGTTTGGTTTTTGTGTCAGACATCTCTTGAGCATTAAACATCTTTCCAGCCCTACCTTCAACTCCTGAGTGACCAGTTCCATGCTGGCTCTGTCCCAGTACCACCTACTGTACATGGTCTAGGGTCATGCCCTGCTCCTCCCATATCCTTCCTTAGAGCTTTCCCGATGCACAGGCATGTGATGCCCACAAAACCTGTCTGCATTCACACACGTGCACCTGCAAGTACAGGTGAGTGAGGAGTAAACCCCTATGGGGCCACTCTTGACCAAGGGCAGATCTTGACCAAAGCACTCAGGAGAGCCTATTGCACCTTCTTTTCTTTTCCCAGGATGACAGTCCTGAGATGAAATTAAGAGGCCTCTTAGAAAGTCTCAGTCTCCCTTAGTGGAAGCCAACTCAATGATGCATTCTTTTTTTGTTCTTTTTTAATGTTTATTTTGAGAGAAAGAGAGGGTGTGTGCATGTGCCTGCAAGTAGGGAGGGGCAGAGAGAGAGGGAGAGGGAGAATCCCAAGCAGACTCTGTGTTGAGCCAAGCTCTGCCCCAATGCATGGGACTCAATCCCACAAACCGAGAGATCATGACCTAAGCCGAAATCAAGAGTGGGAGGGCTTAACCGACTGAACCACCCAGGTGCCCCTCAATGATGTCTTCCTATGTTAGCTTTTCTCCTTCCTTGTTTCAACCCTCTGTCCCTCACTTTTTCTCCCCAGGATCACATTCCAAGTAAACTACCTAGATAGAAGCCTGCATCTCAGGCTCTGTTTTCAGGGAAACCCAGGCTAAGACAGTTTTGTTCCAGAAAATAAGTTGATAGCTTTCTTTTTTTTTTCTTTAAAAAATGTTCTGCTTTTGGGATGCCTGGGTGGCTCAGTCAGTTAAGCAGCCAACTCTTGATTTCAGCTCAGGTCATGATCTCACAATTTGTGAGTTCTAGCCCTGTGTAGGGCTCTGCAGTGATGGCATGAAGCCTGCTTGAGATCTCTCTCTCCCTCTCTCTGTGTCCCTACCCCACTCATGCTCTATCTCTCTCTTTCAAAAATAAATAAATAAACACTGAAAAAATGTTCTTTTTTTTGTGATGATTGTACTGGATAGAATAATCTGTTGAATGTTTGTTAAAGCCTGCCTGTGAAGCCACACCGCACCATTTGTGAGAGAAGAAAGGAGAACTTCTTCCTCCTGTAACTTATTCAAGTTTTTAAATAGTTATTGGTTTATTCAAGTCTTCTATTTCTCTTTGAATTTATTTTTATAATTTATATTTTTCAAGCTTATAATGTTTTTCTTTTATACGTTTAAGCTTTCTACTGCAACTAGAGTTCTATCTTCCCTTCACTTCTAATGCTCGTTTGTGCCCAATTTGTGTCTTCTCTTGTTTTTGTTAGATCAGTATAACCAGGGGCTTATTTGTCATTTTTTATAAAGACATAATTATTGATTATAATTAATTTCAGCTTTTGTATTTCTTTTTTCCTACTCTCTTTGAGCTTGCATTGAGTCAAATGCTCCCTGAATTAACTCATTTATTTTTCTTAAAAGATTTTAATATATGTGATATCCCAAATACCCAGAAGAGCAAAAAACCAAAAACATATATTTGTAATAAATACCCATGTAACTACCACACAGATTTTAAAAAACAGATTACTTTCAACTCACTTATTTGCTAAAGATTTCTTATTTACCAATATATGCATTTAAGACTCCTAACATAACATTCATTGCATCTTACAATTCTTGATTTGTAGCTTTGATTATCTCTTAGTTACCAACATTTTGAAATTTTTATTGTATTTTCCTCTTGAACTCATATATTATTAGAATATCATTAAGTTTCCAAATGTATTTTCCTTTATCTTTCCATATTGATTTCTAATTTTATTGCTCTGTAGACAGAGGCTATTACATATATTCTTTTAGACTAGTTGATACTTCTTTATTGATTTGGAAAGATGCTCGTGACATATTGTTAAGAGAAACTATCATTATGATAAAAATGATTGCAGTGGGGAGAAAAAACATGTGCATGCTTGCAGGGAGAAAAGATAAAGGGGATATAAGCCAAAAAATTTATCTGACAAATAGTTATCACCAAAGTGAAAGGAGATTATGGAGGGTTAATTTTTAAAGATTTTACTTTAAATCCAGTTAGTCAACATACAGTGTCATATTAGTTTCAGGTGTGCAATATAGTAATTCAGCACTTTATGAAAGTATTTTTTACTTATTTTCCTTTTGAATTTTCAATAGTTTTTCTAATTGAAAAATTCTTTTTCAATGTTTATTCATTTTTGAGAGACAGAGCACAAGTGGGATAGAGGCAAAGAGAGATGTACACAGTCCAAAGCAGGCCCCAGGCTCTGAGCTGTCAGCACAGAGCCTGACGTGGGACTCTGACCCACAAACTGTGAGATTGTGACCTGAGCTGAAGTCGGATGCTTAACAGATGAGCCACTCAGGTGCCCCAAATTTTTAATAATTTTTTAATGACCATCTTCTCTCTTAAAAAATTAAAAATTAACTTATTATTTTAAAAAATCTTTCTTTGTAAAAATAACCGATGCCCATTCAAAAAAACTTTTTAAAATACAGAAACGTATACTATAGAAGTTTCTCGCTTGACTTTTAAACATACAGAACATACGGTTGTTAAAAATGGCATTAAATGTAAGTATATGTATTCTATACATATATGTAGATATATTTATATGTAGATATTTCTGCAACTTGCTTTTATTCCTTCAAAGTAAAGTACGGAGACTTTTGCGTTGGTATAGCAGGCTGACCATATGACTTACACACTTATGCTCCTCAAAATTCATTGAAATGACAGCACATATGTATTCCCAAAGAGACCAAATCATGGCAATAAATTCTGGAAAGGGTAACAAAAAAAAACCCCCAAAACGTAAGAAGAGATAGTTCCTGCTAAGTCTCAGGAACTGGTGGCACTGTTATCAGGAAGCGGGGGGTGAGGTGGGTTGTGGCTGGGGCATACGGAGCAGACCACCTCCACCATTTTCTTGGCTCCAGTCAAGAGTTAATTCTTCAGAGAAACGGACCAGGGAAGCCCTGAACTTGGGGACTCCAGGCATGGAAATTTCTCTGGAACGTACTGGTAAGTGAAACAAGCAAATGTGTAGGAAGATACACATGAGCTAATCTCTTGTATATTAACAAAGCAAAGCGTATGTACATAAATAAGAATGTAAGAGCATGAAACAACCGTGGAAAGATACACACAATGTCTGTGGTCACATTGTAGTTTCCCAAGTGGTGCTGGGCTCTTCTCTAAATTTTCTGCCTGAGTGAATATATTCATTTCTGTGGCTTTAAATGCTGTCTTCATTCTGAAAACTCCCAATTTTTTGTCTCCTTTGGGTGGGGTTCCAACACTGGCTCAGACTGAGCCAATTGTGGTGCCACCTTCCATGGGCCACAGTGATTGCTTTAGGGAAGTGCATAAGACTCCAGTAGAGCCCATGGGACTTGATGGAACTTGGAGGCAGACGGTTTTTTCCAGCTGGCTTTGAACCTGAGAAGGAGAAAGCTCTTATAGCATTCTTGCTATAGGCTATACCCTTCACCTTGCCACTGAACTGTTACTAGTCCTGAGTATTATCGATGATTTATTTTTACCTTTGCCAATGTGTCAGGAGTAAATATATCTAGTTGACATTTTGTTTATCGTTAGTGAGGTTAAGCATCTTTTCATGTCATGCAATCATTTGTATTTCTTTTATAAGTTGCCCATTTCTTTTCTTTTGTCATTTATAAACTGCATTGTTAGCCTATTCCTGATTGATAAGTGATACATTTCAACATATTGTGAATATTATGCCTTTTTTATATGTATTACATATATATTTAGCACACTGTTTTGAATAACTATTTTCTTTTTCTTTTTAATATTTTATTTATTTCTAGGAGAGAGAGAGACAGGATGAGCAGGGGAGGGTCAGAAAGAGAGAGAGGGAGTCACAGACTCTGAAACAGGCTCCAGGCTCCGAGCTGGCAGTCAGCACAGAGCCCGATGTGGGGCTTGAACCCACGAACTGCGAGATCATGACCTAAGCGAAAGTCGGTCGCTTAACCAACAAAGCCACCTAGGCGCCCCTTGAATAACTATTTTCTAATTATTTTAATGTTGTTATTGACGTTGAATGTGTCCTGGGACAGTCGTTAGTCAGTTGTGCCTACTGTCACCTGGGAACTAAGGAGTGCAGCAGCTGCTTTCCTAGCCCTTCCTCCCCTGGCAACACTTCCTAACACGGGTTAATTGTGGATTGGCCAAATCCGAAAATTCTCCTTCGCTGACTGTGAAAGGTGGGCAAGAACAGACTACATTCTTATGAAGATTCACAATAAAAAGAGTAGAACATCTGAATAATCATTTTGCCTTTATTTATTTTATCACTGAAAATTCAAATCGCATCCAACATGATAATTTACCTTGCTGATTAAATGTAGTACGAGTTTTTGTCTTATGAATGAAGTCCATTTAGTGGTAAGTTTTTGCGGCCTCTTTGAGTCCCATTGGCCATTAGGAAAGCTGAGTTATCTGACCAGCACATAATATAATAAGAATAAGGACAAATGGAAGGATAGCTAAGCTCTATAAGCACCAACAATGTGTCAGGCACTATTCTAAGTGTGCTACACACATTATACCCTTTAGTTTTTAAAACAAGCCCATGATGCAGGTGCTGATTGTCCCTATTTTCCAGATGGAGGAACAGGCATCACTAGGTGAATTAGCTTGTCCAAGCCCAGCCAGCTACGTATGGAAGAGCAAGGCTTTGAACTCAAGCAGTGTGTGCTCACTGGCTGCACTTTGAGCCACTATGGACACATCCTTCTTAATGCTTTGCTTTGTTTTATTTCGTTTTGTTTTGGTTGTCTTAAGCTTGATTTTGTCATTTAAACCCATAGAGTATGGAACTGAGTGTAGGTTCTATAGCATTAAAATGGGAACTCAATGTGAAAGGACTCAGTGTGTTTAATTCTGAGCTCTCCAAATGGGACTGGCATTTATTTCTAAGAGATCAAAAATTATTTTATTTTCTAATTTTTTTAATGTTTACTTATTTATTTTGAGAGAAAGAGAGGAAGAGACAGGGAGAGGGAGAAGGAGAGAGAGCACAAGCAGAGGAGGGACAGAAAGAGAGGGAGAGAGAGGGAATCCCGAGCAGGCTCTGTGCTGTCAACGCAGAGCCCAACATGGGGCTTGAACCCGCCAACCATGAGATCCTGGCCTGAGCTGAAATCAAAAGTCAGACGCTTAACCAGCTGAGCTACTTGGGCGGTACCCCAAAGAGATATAAAATTATTTTAAACACTCTGCAGGGTCTCATGCTGCCCTAAGCAAATTTTGGAATAATTATAATTTTGACCTATACCAAGAATATGGCATGTATATATTTTTAATGAGTTTGCCTTTATCAAGCTGGTGGCTAGTTATTTCAGATGATCAGAAAGGTGGATACTTCCTGTCTCAGCAGGGTTAGTGGGGCTCCTAAGTGTCACCCTAGGGAATGTCGGCCATTGCCTGGAGCCAGGCTGAGCCTGCAGACTGGTCAGAGAGCTGGCTACCAGGGACCTGGAAAAGGAGCTGAAGGGAAGAGCTAGGTGAATCTCCATAAAGAGACCTGTGAGTTTGAGGAAAGGTGTGCTTGGTCAGTAGGCATGTGGCTCAGGCACATTCCCTGACGGCCCAGGGATTGGATGTAGACATGGAATGGCCCTGAGGACCTCCCAGACACCTGTCTGAGAAGCATGGTGGCCAGTGGGTCACTTTGAGTGGATTTGCCCATTAGGAGGTACAGTTCTGCATCTGAGAGCAGCACCATTCTTAAGCTCCTGCTCTCAATTCCCTGCTCTATCCCGGAGCTGGTAAGGACATTTCATGACCAGTAACCTGTCATGAGGAACACACTGGGACAGTGTTTAGAAATAAACACTAGAAACAGTGTTTAGAAATATTAATGAGAACTAATATCTATTGAGCTTATACCATAGGTCAGGAATGATTCAATTGTGCCAACCCTCTGAGGTAAGGATTGTTTACAGGTGTGGCAGGTGAGGCAAAGGGCACTTAGGAAAATTGCCCAACATCAGGTAGCATCAGAAAGGGGAAGGTAGAAGAGGAAGGGATCTGAGGGAGTTTGGCTCCAGACCCTGTACATCAAGCTATCATGTAGAACTGCCTTCTTGGTGTGTTAGTAAAGGATTCCACTCTCTGAATATCAGAGGAGCGCTGACTTTGCTATACTGCTTAGAACAAAACACGTCAAATCAGTGATTTCTTTCAGCCCTGCAGCTGTCTCCCAGAGTCCTGTGCACAGTCCTGTATGAGGTTATCTTTTGTCCAAATGTTCTTCACCTCTGGATTTTCCTGGGCTGGGAAGGGTTACGTTCTCAGCTTTTAAGCCACAAGAGGAAGTTTTATTCATTCTGTGGCTATTTAATACATTTTTTAAAAACTGCTGCTTCTTTTGTCCTATTTGGCTCATTTTGCCCATCAGTCTCCCTTGAAGAACTAAGACCAAGGGTATAAGCTGAGTGATATCTGGCCGCCTCCTAACTGACAGATCTGGCACAGTGATGTTGGGTCCTGGCTCTCCCTCTAAAGCATTCATCATTTACAGGAATGTCCATGGATGGCCAAGGAGCCTGCTAGAACTCAGAGAAACCCAGTGGAGGAATGCTGCTCATGTCCAAATGCAAGTTCCAGACTCCAGTAGGGCAGAATGAGCAAGTCAGCAAGTCATCTCCCTAGAAATTCATAATAAAACTAGACAGCACTGTCAACAACATCCACTTCAGGACACTGACCAAAGGCAAACAACAAAGTGAGAAGTATTTTTTTTCATGCAGAACTGCTGTATTTTGGTAAGAAGAGTGGGCGTACATGACGTTCTTGCATGGCACTGCCGCACGCCCCATCCAAGCTCAGTCAGTGCAAAACTTCTAGAAGAATGTGGCAAAAGCATCCACAGCAGCCTCGTTCCTGGAGAGAGTGCAACTGAATGCCAGCAAAAGGAGGAAAACACGTCCCAGTCATGCTGTCAGTGAAAGGAAAGATTTTGGTGGCAACAGAATAGGGGAGGCCAGCACTTCATTCACCAGAGCTACTCTCCAGGTTGGAAAAAAAATAACCTAATGGCCAACAAGCCAGAAGTTTCACAGGGAGATCCCAGAAATTAAACAAAGACTGTAGGCCTTGAAAGAGTCTTCACACACCCCTGGCTGCCTTCTGAGCGTGTGTAGTTGGGAGCAGCGACGATGCGAGCTCTCTGCTCGTGTCTGGCTAACTGCCACGGTGGACTTGCAGAGGACGTGTGGGCAGGCGTGCGGGGGGCTTACTGGGCTTCTGGAAATGTTCTAAAACTGGATTGTGGTGACGTTTGCACAACTCTGTAAATGACCAAAAATGACTGATTTTATAACTCAAAATGGACACATTTTTAGGGTATCTAAATTATACGTTAGTAAAGCTGTTAAAAAAACATTTAAGCTCTAAAAATTGACTCTAAGTAATGTTGTTTTGAAAATATTCCTTTGGCGTATTATGACTCTCCCCAACAACTTCTGCCAGAACAAATGAACTATTTTTGGTAATAGATATTGGTAATCTACAAAGGTTTCTTCGGTCCATTATGTACTGCAGAAGAGCTTAGAAAGTTTAAACTTCCTAAGATCATCAATAAGCAAGACTCACTTGAAAACTATATACTCTTTTTAAACTTTTAAAATGTCTTTATTGGGGCGCCTGGGTGGCTTAGTCGGTTAAGCGTCCGACTTTCGCTTAGGTCATGATCTTGAGGTTCGTGGGTTCGAGCCCCGCGACGGGCTCTGTGCTGACTGCCAGCTCGGAGCCTGGAGCCTGTTTCAGTCTGTGACTCCCTCTCTCTCTTCTGACCCTCCCCTGCTCATGCTGTCTCTCTCTCTCTCCTAGAAATAAATAAAACATAAAAAAAATTTTAAAAAGTCTTTATTTATTTACTTTTTTTTTAAACGTTTATTCATTTTTGAGAGAAGGAGACAGAGCATGAGCGGGGAAGGAGCAGAGAGAGAGGGAGACACAGAATCCGAAGCAGGCTCCAGGCTCTGAGCTGTCAGCAGAGATCCTGGGATGCGGGGCTCGAACTCATGAACCACGAGATCATGACCTGAGCTGATGTTGGATGCCCAACTGACTGGGCCACCCAGGTGCCCCTGTTTTTATTTATTTTTGAGCGAGAGAGAGAGGGGGAGAGAGAGAGAGAGAGACAGAGACAGAGAAAGAGCACAAGCAAGGGAGGGGTAGAGAGAGAAGGAGACACAGAATATGAAGCAGGCTCCAGGCTCTGAGGTGTCAATACAGAGCCCGACAAGGGTCTCGAATTGTGAACTGCGAGAATGTGACCTGAGTTGAAGCCAGATGTTTAACTTACTGAGCCACCCAGGTGCCCGGAAAACTGTATATTTAAAGACAAAGATGTGTGCTCTGGGACATCATGTGCCAACACTGATTGGCATAGAGTTTGCCACAGAGGCTAGAAGGCATACTATTTAAGTCTGACAGCCCTCGAGGAGTTTTTTAGTGTTACATTTGTAAGTTAACTTACGACAGTGTGTTAAAGTTAAATATTATATTATTATTACGGGATGGGGCTGGTAAAAATTGAGATGCTACCAAACACATCTGATTAATAATAAAATATCTTCTTTATTCATTACTGTATTTAATTTTTGTAACAACCCTGTGGGTATTGCCAAAAGACAGGGAAACTGAGGATCAGAGTGATTCAGCAACTTGTTCAAGGTCACATACCTTATGCAGAGGCTAAGATATGAATCCATGGCTGATTCTCCAGCAAATGTTGGTGAAGATCTGGGATAATTGGCACTCATACATGGTTAGTTGGGGTGTAAACTGGTAAAATTTCCATGGAAGATAACTCAGTAATAGCTATCAAATGAAAACTGCATATATTCTTTGTCTTTGGAATTCCATTTCTAGGATGTTTTTGATTCAGTATAACTGGCATCAGTAATGAATTAATTAAATAAACTCTGTCTAAAAAAAAAACAAACTCTGTCTAGAAATGGAATACTATGCAGCCATGAAAAGCAGGTATTTGTATGTATCTGGACATACAAATATAGAAAGATCTGGAAAACATATCAAGTTAAAAAAAAAAGAAGCTGTTCTCCACTTCTTTGTGTTGTTTTATTTATTTTATTTTATTTTATTTATTTCTAGGAGAGAGAGAGACAGCGTGAGCAGGGGAGGGTCAGAGAGAGAGGGAGTCACAGACTGAAACAGGCTCCAGGCTCTGAGCTGGCAGGCAGCACAGAGCCCGACGCGGGGCTCGAACCCACGAACCGCGAGATCATGACCTAAGCGAAAGTCGGACGCTTAACCGACTAAGCCACCCAGGCGCCCCTGTGTTGTTTTAAAAGAGACTGGCTGCCTAAAGAGACAGGGAGTTGTGGATTCTATCATTAAGACATACAATTTTAAAATAAGGTCTGTGGTTAATTTTTAACTAGTATCTGTGATTTCCATATCTGCAAGTGGCAGTATAATGAGCTGTTGACTGGGATATGGGACGGCCTTATGTATACAAGTGAGTACTTTTTTGGTATTAAAACATATTCTTACTAGCATTTCTTACTATATTTCACTTTTCTGACTTGGCCTATCTACATCTTCAGAATTAGAAAGAAACTTAGAAACTGTGTAATTTAGTATTTATCAACAGCAGGTCACAGCCTCACAGTGAATTCTGAAATTAATTTTGTGGGACAAAACTAACATTATTTCATTCACTAAAAATTTTAAAAAATTAGATAATATAGAGTAAAACAAAGTATCAGAGTACATTATACATAGAAAGACTATGTTTCACATTGGAAAACTGTGTTTTACAATATGATTTGTTATACTTCTGTGTATGAGTTTATGTGCATAACTGTACATATGTGGTCTGCATGTGCATGTATGGGCTTTTTGTGCGTTTGCATATGTGCTATATGCTTATGCATACATTTGTGCATGTGTATGTGTGTGCTCTGGTTTTAAATGCATTTCTTTTTTTAAGTTTATTTATTTTGAGAGAGAGAGAGAGAGTGTGTGTGTGTGTGTGTGTGCATGCGTGCCCACGCACGCATCAGGGAGGGGCAGAAAGGGAGCATCCCAAGCAGGCTCCGAACTGTGGGAATCACACTCACAAACCATGAGATCATGACCCAGGCCGAAATCAAGAGTTGAACTCTTTGGGCGCCTGGGTGGCTCAGTCACTGAAGCATCTGACTTCACCTCAGGTCATGATGTCGTGGTTCATGGGTTCAAGCCCCACATTGGGTTCTGTGCTGACAGCTCAGAGCTTGGAGCCTGCTTCTGATTCTGTGTCTCCCTCTCTCTCTCTCTGCCTCTCCCTTACTCTCACTTTGTCTCTCTTTCTCTCTCAAATATAAATAAACGTTAAAAACAAAAACAAAAAAAAGAGTTGAACACTTGGCTGATTCAGCCACCCAGTTGTCCCTAAAGGTATTTCTTACAGTTGGTCCTAGACTAGAAAAGTTTTAAATCCATTGTTCTAGTTCACAATGTGTTATTTTGTGAATAAGGAAATGAAGGCCTCAGACAGGACAAGTGACTTGTCTAAGATGAGTAACGGCTAGAATTCCTACTCTTGTGTCCAGACTTGCAGGTTCCTTATGTGTTTCATTATATTTTATAGATGTTTCTGTTGTCAGGGCCGCTGAAGGACTTTATAGAGTGGAAAGGTAGGTAATTGGACTTTATTGTAAAAGACCATGAGGAACAATGTGGAGGATGGACTGGAGGGGACTAAACGTAGGCTGGGACCCCAGGTAGGGGCTCTGGTGACAACTAGTGGTCCACTAAGGCACTGACCCTATGCCTTCTAAGGAGGAGAAAGGTGTGAAATTTATTCACAGAGCAGCAAGGACAGAACCTGGAGATGACTGAATTTGAGGTGGCATAGGAAGAAATTCCAAGTGTTAGAATTGAGTAACTTGGGTAAACGGTAGGGTGGTTTGCTGAGCAAGAGAAAACAGGAGAGGAGCAGTTTTGGGGCCACAGACAATAAGAATAGATCTGAGATGTCTTTGGAAGCTTCCAACAGAGCCTTTCAGGAGGGACTAAGAAAGCCAGCTTAGAACACAGAGGAGATCTTAGGGATGGAGCTAATTCCCTGGGAATCCTCTTTGGAGGGTGAAGGGTGCTGTGAAAGGATTCTTTCTTCTGGGGTCCTTTGGTCCCTACCCCTGAGTGTGGTTTCCAGGATTTCTTATTGGAAAGGCACGAGCAGAAACTTCTCACCGCACATCACCTCAACCAAATGCCACAGATACGCAAAATGAAACCACGGGGGGCAGACTCAGAAACCAAACCAACAAATTCTCCTCTCACAGACTCTTTCTTTATTTACTTGTTTGGTTTCCATTTGTGCCCGTGTAATTAAACAACTCTTTCTTTCTTTTACTTGGAACCTCTTTATTTAGCTATTGGGACTTCCCTAGGGTAGGGGCCACAGTCTTCAAGGACTTACCCCAGAGACCTCAGAACAGAAACAACTGCCTTTCTGCTTGAACAATTATTTCTCTGCCAAAGGGTATCTTCCTGACCAGTAATCCTGCTAACCTTTTATGGGAAATTTGGCCTCTGGGCTTCGTTACAGATACTAAATTCACAGTGAAACTGTGGAAGACTCCCATTCATTAAAAATTTCATTCATACTCTCAAAGCTGGAAACAAGAAACCACAGTTTGGATTATAGGGATAGCCACTCTAAATGACCCAAGTGAACATTGTTTCTGTCATGATACATGTTTCCTGTGAATTCCAAGGGAATTCATGAAATAGAAACATTTTCTTATTTCACTTTTTATTGCAGATGCTAAGGCTTTGTTGGGAGGTTACTTGGGTATGGGGCAGGGGTCTTTCTCAGCAGAGGCTATGGAATTGGGCTGTCTTAAAGGGCACTGGATACAGAACTTGCCTGGATCAGAAGGATCTAGAGATTTCCCACTGGCCACAAATACAGGATATATCACTGACTTGATTCATAAACTTGACAAGTCACTTTGTCTTGTCACTTTTTTTTTTCTCAGCTCAAGTTTAATAGAAACAGCAAAGATCAAAAGTGATGCCCCTCTACTGTACACATCAGTTGGCTTGCTCCATAGCACAATCTCTTCAGAGGAAGAAAGGCTGGTCTCCCCAACCCCCGCAGGAAAGGCCTGTCCTGTCCCATACCACATCTGCCCTGAATCTAAAGTCTTGTGTTTTAAGCATGACAATAGTACAAAAGAGATTTTTTTTCCATGGCCACCCAATGCAGCCTGGCCCTAAAATGGCCCAGTGCTCACTTCTGCTTAGAGAAATATTCTTTTCTCTTCTGGACAACAGGCTTGATGGTATCACTGCCAGCCTTCCAGCCAGCTAGGCACACTTCATTTTTCTTCTTCGAGAAAAGGTGAAATGGCCTTTTTGTGCTGAGGGTCCAAATGACATTGCTTTGGGTTCCAGTCATAACTTAAAGGGAAAAAACATGCACCATGTCCAGAGCCCTTGATGTCCTGCAAAGGGAGGAGGATGTGGTCTAATTCCTTGCAGCAGAACCCGCTTAGATGACATTAACCCTGACTTCCAAATGGAAGTACATCTACAGAAGGAAAAACTATGGCGCATTACAAGTCTGGGGAGATCCTGTGAGAAGTTTCTGCCGGCAGCATGTTCCATTGTTGCCATCAAACACCTGGCTAATGGCAGCATCGCCTCCTCCAGGGACACTGGCCAGTGGGCTGTGCTCACGTGGGCTGCTGCCGCTGGAGCCCCTCCTACTGCGGCCACTTCACTCCTGGAACCTTCACTAACCAGGTCCAGGCAGCCCTCTGGGAGCTGTGTCTTCTGGTGGTTACTGAGTCAGGGCTGACCGCCCGCCTCTCACAGAGGTGTCCTATGTTAACCCACCTACCATCGCGCTGTGTAACCCAGACTCTCCTTGGTGCTGTGTGGACACTGTCACCCCACGCAACAGCAAGGGAGCTCGCTCAGTGGGTCCGAGGTGGTGGATCCTGGCCCGGGAAGTTCTGCACATGCATAACACCATCTTCTGTGAACACCATGCGAGGCCACCCCTGACCTCTCCTTCTACAGAGATCCTGAGAGACTGAAAAGGAAGAGCAGGTGAGTGCCGTAAAGGCTGTGACCAAGGAGGAATTTCCAGGTGAATGGACTGCCCCATGTCCCGAATTTATTACTACTCAGCCTGAAGTCTCAGGTGGTCTGAGGCATGCAGGGTCCTCAGCGCCTATCCAGCAGAGACTGGGGCTCTCAGCCACCGCTCAGGCCTGGGCTGCAGCTCCCCCTGCTCGGGCCCCTGACTGGGGAGGAACAACCCCTGAGTGATCCTAAGTTGCTCCTTCCACAGACTCTTAAACAGAAATGGAAATAAGGTTGATGGAAAATAAAGTTTCCAAAAAAAAAAAAAAAGTAAAGGAGAAATGCTGCGATTTTATAAATGACTCTATAGTAGTCCTCATTTAAGGGACAATTTATCAGACACTTTGAAAGGATGAATACAATTTCTTTGGCTTGTAATTTCAGTCAATTAATTAAACAAATATGTATGGATAGCCAAGTATGCATGCTTGGCATTCTACTCGGTGCTGGGGAAACATAGGACAAAGGTCACAGTGCCCTGCCTTTGCGGGCTACAGAGAGACATGACAGCTATGTTCCAGGATCAGCAATGGCCTGAGATTTCTATTTCTGACTATTGTGTCCTTAGTTTGCTCACTGTAAAATGGAGTCCAGTTCCGATAATTTATTGTCTATCTCCTCTACTAGCATAGAGGACAGGAATTCCTTTCTTTTATTGTTTGTTATATCTCCAGTACCTGGAAGAATGCCCACCATATTGTTGGTGATTGATGTAAAAGGTATAACAATGGGACACAGATTTGAAGGATGTATTTAAGGGTAGTAGAGGAATGAACGAATACGATGGCCTTCAAACTTCAGTATCCATATCCCAAAAGAGTATACAAAGGCTTTCCATGAAATGGGTGTGGATAGATAGCTTCAGGGGAATCGATTTCCAGATCCTCAGCTTCCACACAAACAATTTCTCAAAGATGATCTGTCTGAGAACTGCTGAAAACTTGTCCTGCTGACATTTCCTCCATCTTCCCTTTCACAGTCTTCTCTTAATAAATGAATGACCTTTGGGGCGCCTGGGTGGCTTAGTCGGTTAAGCGTCCGACTTTCGGTTAGGTCATGATCTTGAGGTTTGTGGGTTCGAGCCCCGCATCGGGCTCTGTGCTGACTGCCAGTTCAGAGCCTGGAGCCTGTTTCAGTCTGTGACTCCCTCTCTCTCTGACCCTCCCTGCTCACGCTGTCTCTCTCTCTCTCTCTCTCCTAGAAATAAATAAAACATTTAAAAAAATAATAAATAAATGAATGACTTTTCTTCCAGTCTTACTGAGATGCATTCCCCCAGGCGGTAAAGAGCACTTGAGAAGAAAAGCTTTAGGGGTCCAGGGACAGGTTTAAGGCACTAAATGACTCTAATGACTGGCTAATACATTTTTGCAAGTCAAGTAGTTTCCAATGCTTTTGTCAACAAAATTTAAGTAGAACCTAATGGAGCTGTCATTCGGTAGCTTGCTAAAAATAATTTTTGATGGTAGATCAATCACAATATGATATTTGGCATATACCTTAAAGGGAACTCAAGGAACTGATGGACATTGCTATAACAAGACTCCTTCCATTTCCACCTACTTATTTACGAACAAGTTTTCTCAAGGTCAATATCTGTAGAAACAAAATTGGAGGTAGACATGATGGAGAACTCTTGTCTTATTCTGTTAAGTAATATTCATTAAGCACTTGAATGAATTGGAAATGAAAACAAGCTCTTCTCAATAAAAGGTGCATTTCCAATAAAATTTTCCTTTTATTCCATAGTTGTTTAAAGTTTGTGATAATTTATATTGTTTTAATCGATTGACTAATAATAATGGTAACTATCATAGTAACATATAGAAAAATTTCATTATTTAGAACCTTATGGTCACAGGAGACTTTAAAAAATTTAAATTGATATTTATATACTATGTGCAAAGAAGTTTGATAGGGTGATCAATAAAATTGTTCAAAAAATGAAATAAAATTACTTTAAGACTAAATTCTCAGGGGGAAGAGGAATGGAATATAAACTCAAGCATAAATAAATGATATAAATACAAAATTTCCAACAGTTAAAGAAAAGCTTGCTCATTTATTCATTAAAAAAATAGAAGTGATCGTCAAATTGCTTTGGTATTTAAGTTTCATTGGATACATTCAAAAGATACATTCCACTGGATATATCAAATATATTTTTAAATGTTAATATTTAGAAAGGTCTGGAAATTATATTCTTTGCAATTCTTTAAACATATGATGGACAAATTTTGAAGTGAATTTAGTAATGTTTGAGGAGTACATTGTTTTCAACATTTTTCTGGGGGCTACACAAATAGATTTGAAGAGCTCTGGACTAATAATACAAGTGTGACATTCTAATCCTGGCTGCATGGTTACTATAAGACTTGGGAAATGCCCTTCTTAATCCCTCTCTGTCCATTTCTCTTTCTGGAAAAAAAAATAAAGCACACCTACTAGCTTTACCTTATTCTCAGGAAAATTCTGAGATCATACGAGATAATGAAATAATGTAAAAAGGCCTAGATTATTTCCTGGGGGCAAGTTGGACACCTCTGGGAAGTTTCAATAACTTTTCAAGGCTAACAGGATACTGGTTAGTTCCCCAGAAAGCATAAATGAAAGGTATTCTTATTACTACCTTTATTTCACTCTAGCCTCTCATTTCCCCCAGTTTTGATTCAGCTGTTGGAACTTCATGAAAGCAATCTAACACCATACGATTAGTTTCTGCATCTCTGCATCATAGGGTTAGCAAGAAGGAACCTAGCTCTATTTCAGGGCACAGTCCGAGGTTCTCCTCTGACGGTCAGTTAGAGAAATCAAAGACTTTACAACGGGAAAGCCAACAAGCCTAGAAATCCCTTCCCAAATGCCCATGGGCACATTTATCTTAGCCCAGAGAATACTGACTGAGGTTCTGAGTATTGTCCTTTTAATAATTTTCAGAGAACTGAGGAGAGTCAATCCACATGGGGTCCCAGCTTAGTAGATCAATCTTACGTATCTTGTATTCAAGTCCTATCATCTTAGATGCTTGTAATTTTATAAACAATTAATGGAAAGTCAGACCTCAAGCCTCTCCCCCAGTTCATACGGCGCTGTGAGTGGCCCTAATGTGCTTTTGTCTCAGAGGCCTCACGAGAACAATGAATTTCAAATAAGGACTTTTAAGACACCTGGGGTCTTGAAAAGACCTGAGAGTTTTCAGTTGTTGTGCGTAAGCCAAAGAACCTGTGTGGAAATGGTGGTGAGGAACTGCGCGTGAAAAGAGAAGCTGGGGGGAGGATTTCTCTGTAAGGTAGGATAGATAGCACATTCATTCATTCGCTCGTTCACTGTATATTTATTCAGCTGCTACCAAGTGCCATATGCAGAAACACAGATAAATGCCCTCCCTGTTCTCAGGGAGCTAATACGCTAGCTGCAGAAAGGCAAAAACAATGATAATACTCTACAATTACCCAAATGAAGACACTGTGGGAACAAAGGAGAATAATCGGCAAATTCTTTCTAGGGAAGCAAAAGGAGACTTTTCAGAGAAGGTAGCATCTGAGCTCAAAACAAGGAGAAGGGCATTTCAGGAACGAAGAATGGTCACGTCTCCCTGGAGGCCAGGGGGATCTCGGGATCAACAAGAAGCTCAAATGTCGCCCGCTCAAAATCAGATGGAGAGGGGCTTGAGTTAGGCTCAGTGGGAAGGCAAGTATAAGCAAAATGGGATATTATGTTCAGGAGAGGATCTGGCTTCAGGCTAATTGCAAGAACTCATAAGTTGTCATCAATTCTTTCTCCTTCTCCCCCACCATCTCTCAGATCTGCTGCTCTCCTTAGCTTCTGATTCAGAGTCTCTCTCCATAGTAAATGAGATGGCTGCCAGGCTCTTATTTTCTCAGCTTAGCAATTCCAATATCCATGTATCAATTCCAGGGAAGTTTCTGATGGGCTCTGTGGGGTCACGTGCACAACGATAAACTAATTTTTTTTTTAATTTTTTTAATGCTTTATTTCTAGGAGAGAGAGAGAGAGACAGCATGAGCAGGGGAGGGTCAGAGAGAGAGGGAGTCACAGACTGAAACAGGCTCCAGGCTCCGAGCTGGCAGTCAGCACAGAGCCCGACGCGGGGCTCGAACCCACGAACCGCGAGATCATGACCCAAGCGAAAGTCGGACGCTTAACCGACTAAGCCACCCAGGCGCCCCAACAATAAACTAATTATTAATGGAGGTTGGGGGAATGAGGATTCTATTCTGGGTGAGTGACTGGGTCATTCCTGTGACCAAGGGGGGCAGGTGCCATGTCTGATGGCCCCAGCAGAGCCACAGAGAGGTGGGAAAGAGATCCCCAAAGAAACTAGAAGAATGGGAACATGCCTGGGAATACGAAAACTGTAGCTGGGGCGCCTGGGTGGCTCAGTTGGGTAAGCGACTGACTCTTGGTTTTGGCTCAGGTCATGATCTCATGGTTTATAAGTTCAAGCCCCATGTAGGGCTCTGCACTGCCAGTGCATAGCATGCTTGGGATTCTATCTCTCTGCCCTTCCTGAGTGTTCTCTCTCTCTCTCTCTCTCTCTCAAAAATAAATAAATAGACTTAAAAAAACCTATAGCTACCACTGATCACAAGAGCAGAATTTAATTACAATATGGCAGTGAAAACACAAAAGAGATGACAGACAAAATAGTTTTTTTGGGGGGGTATAGATGACATCAAGACTTGGTTTTTGCTCACTTTATCTTCTAAAAAATTGGATTTCTCTCTTTGGCAGTTACCTGGATGCTGCCACTGGGAGAAGATGGCAGGTATTGACAACCAGAGAGGGCTAAATATGTACAGATAAATATCTAAGTAAAAATAGGTAGATAGATAGGTAGATAGATAGATAGACAGACAATCTATTTGCTTATGATACCTTTCTTAGTTCCCTAAAGGAATTTGAGGCAACTTAGAAGGACGATATAGAAAATTAAGAGTCATATTACTCCAATTTATAGGTGGGCTGCAAATGTAGCTCTTTACTCTAGGAAATCAATGCAAGGAAGGCAACATTATCTGTCAAAATGTCTGCAATGATCATCAGAGAAATTTGATTATTGTTGATTCTGAAACCTGAAAAGAATATCTTTCCAGGCATTCATGAAGTTGTCATTGTGTAAGGCTGTCATAATATCATTCTGTCAGTAAACATAAGAATACACTTTGTGGGGTTCTTAGAATGGTTTCAGTGGTGGCTAATGTCATATAGCTAAAATATTAGTTAAGAGAAGTAATATACTCTGTAAGAATTCCAGGATATTTTGAAACCTTAAAGAAGTCCTGCAGAAGCCAGGTGAACCCAACAGTTAGATGAGTATTCGCATTTATTGAACTGTGAGTCCCTTTAGTCAGGGTGTGTGTTCCCCGCCACTCCTTCGTGTCTTACACCCAATTTATTTCAGTTACTTGTGTTACCAGTCTGGCCCCGACATGCATTTGCATATATCAGTTCTGAAAGAGATGTACACAACCAATGGTCCAACTCTCCGTCCACACTTCCAACCTCCATAGCAGGATACCTCGGTATCTTTTTTCCCACTTCATAGCTGCCTCTGATATTAGTTTATCAAATTCCTCTTCCATTCTCCTTCAGTCTTCTTTGGGCAAGTCATTGCAGTTACCCCCTCCTGCTCTTGGCTTCAGGACTTGGAAGGTAAAGCCGCCACCCTCCTAAAGCCCCGGCACCCCCACTTGCAGCGTGGTGAGACCAATCCATGTTTTTGTTGGTTTGCATGACTGGCCTGGAAACTGAAGCCAAAGGAATTCCCAGTGAAAATGTTTTCATCTTGAGCCAAGAAGCCTGGGTAACTTTGAGTTGGGAATGACCACAACTGCTTGTCTCGGAAATCTGAAGTAGCCCTAAGATTTGACTTTCATTTTCTGGCATGATGTGAAAGCAATGCTGCTTGCCTAATTAATTGGCAGTGGAGGAAAATCCATGCATACACCTGAAATGAGAGTCATTTGTATGTGAACTCCTTGCTTTCTTCGAAATTCAAGATTCTGAGAATGAGTGTGGGTATCTGACTTCAGATACCCAGTGAGTACAGAGACACTCCTGACATAGGAAGGCAACTGTGATGTTTTAAAGAAGTAGTTAACTGCCTCAGATGAGAACCAACTGCTGGATGATTTTATGGTCTAAGATTCTTGACAATGAATATAATTTAGGAAGTGATACACATGTGTGTACTTTTGAAAAGAGGAAGTGGGCATTTAGAATTTTTATTTTAGTGTATTGGGGAGAGCTTTGTTAGTACTACATTGGCACACCAGCTATGCAAATCAGGGGGTTGGGCTGACCATAAAAGAAATGAGAGAGAAAATAAGACTTGAAATACAATTTAGATTTCAAAACCATGGTGATTTATCTAGGACTTTTTCTGATAAGGGGCGAATGGACAACTCATTTCAAGTGTAGTCAAAGAGGGCCTCATTCAAAACATTTACTTAATTTTTTTATTGGATTTGCCCCTTTCCTGCAAAACTTACTAAATATGTATTTTCTTAACGATCCTTGTCTAAGCGTTTATGGGGAGGTAGCCCCCAAATCAGCTTGGGAAGTAGAAGAAACTCAAAAGAGGTTTTTAATTGTTGACCGGTTGCCTACACAATTCACAAAACCTGTTATTCAGCCCCTCCTAGGCTGCCTTTGACAAATGCCTTCCAGGCCTCGGGGCATTAGCCTAATAAGGTCCCACTGGGGTGGCTAAAGAATGTCCCCCAGGAAACTGAGCCTCCCTAAAAGGTGCGCTGGGTTGCTCCCCAGCTCTAACTCTCACAGCGGCAACACCCCGGGGTGACTGCTTGATAAATGGGCTCCAGGCACCAAACTGCAGGTAGGGAGCGGCCTCGGCCAGGGCCAGAGTGGAGCTGCCGCCATGTGCGGATGCTGACAGGGTCCTGGGGGGTCTCTTCCTGAACAGCACCCCTATTCTCCTCAGTCCTCATATTAGCTTCTCCTGCCCTTGGCCGCGGGTCCAGGAAGTGAAAGCTGTGTCTTCCTAGGGACTCGCGTCCACACTCGCAGTGTGTGAGACCGGTGTGGGAACTCCGAGAAGCCCCGTGCTCTCTTCCACTCCCACTCTTGGTTTAGCCAGAACTGCAGGGACACAGATTTATTACTCCCATACAGAACATCCCACGCCTAATTATTCCTCCTGAGGCATTTATTACTTCCCTTAAAAAATTACTTTGGCTGACAGAGTTGCCTGGTGCTTCATTCTCAATCTGATTTGCATCTGAGACAATGACTTTTCTTAAAACCAGCTGCCTTACGCAGAAGGACAAGAGCCCGTCACATCGATGGAAAGAGGAAACAGATGCTTTGTGATGAATTCATAAAGTCCTTTCTGCTCATTGCCTATAAGAGTCAACAAGTTTTCATCTTAAACCCTCCTATCTAAACTGCTCCTAAGGTGAAGTATGGGCTCCCGGTTGTCTTTGAAGTGGCATTTCTAATACGTGGGAATGCCCTGTGACCTAAAAAGCCCCCTCACTGGGGCGCCTGGGTGGCTCAATTGGTTAAGCGTCCGACCTCGGCTCAGGTCATGATCTCACCGTTCGTGGGTTCAAGCCCTGCGTTGGGCTCTGAGCTGACAGCTAGCTCAGAGCCTGGAGCTTGTCTTCAGATTCTGCGTCTCCCTCTCTCTCTGACCCTCCCCTGTTCACGCTCTCTCTCAAAAAAAAAAAAAATCATTAAAAAAACCCTCACAAGGTGAGATGACACATTATTACAGACTGTAATTTCTACCCAGAACTAACAGACATCTGGAGCGAAGTAACTTTATGAGGCAGAAAATTGAAGAACTCACTTCCAGCCTCATCTCTGCTCTACCAGAGTCAGGATACATGTCACTATTTTTTGCAAAGCCAAAAAGCAAATAAGGTATTGATTGAATATAAAAGAAGAGAGACTCTAGTGGTAAATAATCACCAAGAAAGTTTGAATGCCTAGTCTGGAAGGTGAAAATAAAATCTCTTTTCCTGTAAGTATTGCTTTTCTACCTTGTGCACTTACATAGTGGTGCAGGGAAGTGGATTCAATAGTTTTAAAACAAAGGCTGTGTTATAACCACAAGTAGGACATTGTTCTCAAACAAAGTGTGAAGAAAATGACATGATGGCAAGGAATTTCTTACAATCAATTAATTAGTCCTGGTGACTCATTTCCTACCAAAGCTACTAAATGAAACACCTTTTGGGTTCTCAATCCGAAATTAGGAAGGCACTTTCATTTTTCATAGCCAGACCATGAATTCATAAATTATTAAATATCATATTAATTTATACCAACTACTGACTATAAACCTCAATTAAAATATTCTGAAAAACTCATTACCCATCAACCTATCTCATAATGGATGTGTCATGTCTTATTTAGAGAAAATAAATGAATGTCACTGCAAAAGGTAATTGGGTTTTCTAAGCTTCAGAATTCAGCTGGGGTGGTAATAATGAAAGTGTGGTCTTGAGGATTGTAGAAACCCAGGGCTCTTCCAGATGGATACCAAAGAAATATCCTGTAGTCACTTGATAAATATTTGTTTCAGCATCATAATAAAACCTGTATTCTTTTCTCTGGCATGAATTAATTAATAATTCATGACAAGTCTCATTTTGACCCTCTCTGGTTTCTGCCCCAATGGCTAAAGAAAAAGAGAGAATGCAGGATAGGATTTCACCTAAATGGAAAAGGTCCATGAATTGAAAAAGGGCAAGTCACTGACCTAGAGAAGATCTTCTAGAGGAAAGAGGTGAGTCTCTAGCAGTCAGGTGGCATGACAGTTAAGAACACAGGGTTTGTCTTCAGGGACCTGGGTTTGTGTCCCACCTCTTTCTTTGTGTACCAGCACTGTGGCTGTTAGTGTTTAGGTCTTCCATTAGCTACGGTAACTAGGAGATTGGTTGCAGTATAATGGCTCAGATGTAATCACAGCTCATTTCTCACTCCTGTAACCATCTGAGGCAAATCTCACTAAGCAACAGGCAGCTGTGCTCATGCAGTGGAACTCAGGGACCCAGACTCCTTCCAGATTGTGGCTCTGCCATCCTCCGGGTCCTTGTGATTGCAACTGGTACATGGAGAAATAGGACACATGGAGAAGCCAAACCCTTTCTTAAAAGCCTTGGCTGGGATGAAGATGCTTCACACCCTCTAACATCTCATTGGTGATAATCCATCATGGGTCACATCTTGACCCACGGGGATGATGAGTGGGAAAGGTAGTTCTGTCTGTTGAGCTGCTTGTCAGGAAAAACTTTGTAACTATGAACGTGATGGGGAGGCATACATTTTGGCAGGTGACTGGCTATATCTGCCATAAGGCTGTTTGTCAGAGATAGGAGAGATGATCCATTCTGTGGAAAGGAAGTCACTGGACTGCAGATAAAAAATTTGGAGAGGTGAAAGACAAGAGTCAACCAGTCTTACAGTATCAAGCTTGAGAATAGTAAGATTTAACCTGAGTAAAAGCCAGGCCAAGGGGCTCATCCCTCAGCTAAGAGGAGAGGCATTAGATATCAGGAAGAGTAGAGTGCCACCAGTTAATGGAACGGTCAAAAGGGTGGGTCCCAATGATCAGAGACTTTCTCTTCAAGGGACACCTCTCTACTTTGTTCTGTGCTGAGGGCTATGGTTACCACAGTGGCTGAGGTTTGCCTCTACCCTCAAACAGGAAATGGAGGAAAGCCTGTGTGCAGGAAGCAGATGACAGTCCTTGGAGGCTGTGTCTCACACACACACACACACACACACACAGAGAGAGAGAGAGAGAGAGAGAGAGAGAGAGAGAGAGAGAGATGTCAATTAAGTGACAGCCATGCCTTTTAAAGATGAAAATGAAAAAGAGTTGGTGTTTGTCAGAAATTGTCCAATTTGCTGTATGGAATTGAACTTCTCTGCAATGGCCAAACTTGGTCTTTCCTACCTTCATTATCCTTCTGTACTCTGAAGTGTCTAAACACAATGCCAAGTAACAGTCAAAGAAAAATGAGGTAACCACAGAATAAAAGCACAAGTAGATGCGAGTACATGCATGTTTATTGCATTGCTGTGTTTAGTGGCAGAAATCTGGAAAGATCCTTAACGTCTATCATTTAAGAGAGTGGCTAAAGTATATTCTACCATACTGAGGATTACTATACAGTTGTTAAAAAGAATGGCTTAGGGGGCACCTAGGGGCTCAGTCAGCCATCTGACTCTTGATCTCAAGAGCTCGGGTCTTAGTTCAAGCCCTGAATTGGGCCCACAATGAGCATGGAACTCACTTTAACAAAAAGAATGGCTTAGATTTGTGTATATTGACCTGGAAGGTTGTAGGTTGTAAAGCAGTTTTACATGACCCCATCTTTGTATAAACACATTGAAACACAAAACCTATATGTGTGTATCTATTTGTATAAGCATGAAGAAAACTGTAAGAATATATTCCAAGGTTTAAACATTGATATTTGGAGGAAGGAAGCCTTAAAGACTGGAGCTATTAACTTTCTCCTTAAGTATCTGTTTTGTAAATTAATGATTAGTAAACAAGAAAAAACCCGCAAGGATGTGTTAAACTCGTAAAATACAGAATGCTTCCTCCATCCAAACCCTGATCATTTAATTCTTTAAATAATTGTTTATTGAGTATCTACCCAGTGCCAGGTGCTTTCATTATTTTATTTGAACTTTAGAATAATCCCAAGAGATCTTATTTACAGGTGATAAAATAGGATAAAAGAACTTTAGTAACTTGCTCAGGGTCAAATCACTATGAAGCATTTGTGCCCAGTCCTTCTGGCCCCAGAGCCCGTGTACTTTTGCTTGTAGTTCACGCTCCTAAAATCAAGAAGACAGGTGGCCCTATTTCTTAGGTCAGGTAATCTAGCATTCTAACGAAGCCTGGCTAAACTAGTGAGGGTCCTAGTTTACGAACAGAAGGGTGATCTAGAGCAGATAATCTTTTTGGGAATAATTCCAGTCCTTGCCGAAAAACCTAAGTAAAAGAACTGGAAAGACCCACTCTTGAAAGAATCCCCTTGGAGGTGAGTCACTTGGTGACATCTCTATGGGGACAGAGAAGTACACGAGTATAATCTTCCGTGAGGGTCTCAGAGTGGTGGGAAGAACTGCTCTATTTTTAGCTGGCTTTGACCCTGGAGGTGTTTTCAGGGGCCCTCGTGTGCAGACTCTCACTCTCTTCCTTCTCGAGTTAGGGGCTCTTTAGTTAGGATTATGGACTTCAAACAACTGAGGAGTTTAGAGGCCACTGGTTTCTCCAGACCACATTTCCAGCCAGAGATGGCATTGTTCAAGACAAAAAAAATAATTTCTAAATGTTTGATGCAACTGGCAATTCTGGCAAGGATTAAAAACAAACACAAAACGAGGATGTTTCTCTTGGTGGGCTGAGCTTTAGCGTTGAGCCTTCAGCGGTGGCTGACACAGGAGATTTAGGGCATGCTACCACATTTGCTTGGGCACAGACATTTTTTAAAGCACTCTTCCTAGGTTGGCTATCTCTCGAAGTTTCAAATTAATAGGAATATGTTTTAATTAGACAAAAACCTAGATATTAATTTTTTAATGTTAATATATTTTTGAGAGAGGGAGAGAGCATGCGAGTAGGGGAGGGGCCGAGAGAGAGGGAGACACAGAATCCCAAGCAGCTCTGAGCTGTCAGCACAGAGCCCGATGCAGGGCTCGAACTCATAAACTGTGAGGTCATAATCTGAGCTCAAGTTGATGCTCAACTGACGGAGCCATCCAGGTGCTCTGACAAAAACCTAGATATTAAAAAATGGTTAAAGAAGAGCTAAAACGGGCGCCTGGGTGGCTTAGTCGGTTAAGCATCCGACTTTCACTTAGGTCATGATCTCGCGGTTTGTGGGTTCGAGCCCCGTGTCGGGCTCTGTGCTGACTGCCAGCTCAGAGCCTGGAGCCTGTTTCAGAGTCTGTGTCTCCCTCTCTCTCTGACCCTCCCCTGCTCACGCTGTCTCTCTCTCTCCTAGAAAGAAAGAAAGAACGAAAGAAAGAACGAAAGAACGAAAGAAAGAACGAAAGAAAGAAAGAAAGAAAAACTAAAACAGAACATCTAAGGCAGTGCTTCTCAATATGAGCGTCACCAAGGGACCTCTAAAAAATCGGGACATTCAGGCCACACCCCAAGCAATTAAATCAGTATCTATGGGGCTGGGACCCAGGCCCCAGTGGTTTCTACAGGTCCCCAGGTGATTCCACAAAGCAGTTAATGGTGAGACCCATCGGTTTACTGACCAATATTCTCACCCAGCTGAAGCAGCAAAGGTCCAGAAGCTGAGCCTGTTCTCAGGGCTGAGGTCACTCCGGAAGATCATGGGCAGCTGGTGTAGGACTCTGAGGCTCAGCCCTTAGAGAGGGCCTCTCTTGGGCCCCACCCTTCACTCAGTGGTGAGCAACGTATCCTGCTCAAAAGCCAACTCACAAAGGCTAAAATATATTTATGGGCTGCCTTGTTTCTCCATTCCAAATGAAAACTTGATTGAGGCCCATAAAAAATGATCAGTGTTACAATTTTTGATCACCTATTTTGCTAAATAGAAGACTGAAAATTGGCAACTCTTCATTACCTAAAATATCTACCTGGGTATTTTTAAGAAAGGGAAGTGCAGACAGCTGTCTAAACTTCTATCTTCATACATGTAAGTGATGAATCACTAAATTCTACATTTGAAACTAAGTAAAACTTAAAAACATTTTTTTCATGTTTATTTATTTTGAGAAAGCAAGCAAGAATCCCAAGGAGGCCGTGCACTATAAGCCTCCACACAGGGCTCAATCCTACAAACCATGAGATCAGGACCCGAGCTAAAATCAAGAGTTGGACACTTAACTAATTGAGCCACCCAGGCACCCAAGGAAACTTTTATCTTTTGATTACATTCTGAACCTAATAATGAAACCAGGTGGTCTGTGGGTGGTTCTGGATTGTTGACTGCACATCTCTGCTTATAGTTTATGATTCTCTAATACCTGCATGGCCATTAGCTAAACTGATGAAATCAATTTTCAGACTCTACTTCTTGGGGTACAATCTGTAATCTACTTTAGACTTGGCATGTTTCTTCACGAGACCAAACAGAACTGGTTAATATCTGAAAAATGGCAAACTGGGCTTGGGAAAAGAGTAAATGCAAGCATCTTTTGTTCCTGTGGCAAACTTTGGCGGTACTAGGCTCTAACAAGACCAGGAGCTTGTAGAGAGTAAAGTGCTAATGTTCCAGATGGGTAACTGAGCACTGACCGAAGTATTAGCTCTAACACTATGGAGGTTGTCTTCTTTGGAGCGTGCGTGTGCTCGTGCACGCGCACGTGCGTGCACACACACACACACACTCACATACTCTCTTACTCTCTCTCACACAGACACACACAGACACTCTCGCATGCCCTTCACAATCTTCCTGGCAATCCTCTGCAGTGCTTTCCCCTGCAGCACTTTATTTTCTCACGGACCAAATCTTCACGGTGGGGAATTTGGTTGAGGAGTGTGAAGAGGTCAGAACTACACAGGGCTTGCTAGTGAGCAAGAAGACATATCATATGAAACAAAGTTTTCATTTTTATTTTACATATTTATACATAAAACTTTCAAGGAACCTTCTGAATCCAACAGAATGTTAATAGCACATCTAAAAATGAACTTCAGGTAGTCAACATTCACAAAATGTTGAAAACTGATTAAAATATACATATTACAGAGAGCTACAACTTCACTACGAGGCAGGCATGTATTTTTTGACTTGGATAGCACCGTCATTTACAATTCTTCTTTAAAACTACAGTGAAGAATGAAAGTAGTCAATGGTAAAATACTGCTCCAACTGAAAATCCCTAAACAAATAAAAATAAAGTTAAAACTACCCTCTTTGATTAACCATGACGAGTGATGGTGTCAGTACTGTACATTTTTTTGTAACAATATTTTATTAAAATGCCTGATATTTAGTGGCACAGTAAAAAAAATTAAAATAAATTAAGAAGCAAAGGCCAATCACTGGACATTAGGCTTCAAACGTTATCAATGACTAACACTGATATTTTGTTTGTTTCTGCGCCACCTTTAGTAACAGCATTTTTACAACCACAGAAGCAAAATAAATTCTAGCTTGTCCTCTGGTCGAATGGCTTCTTTCACTTTGCAGGCATTTTCTCTGCCATGTGCTTCTGCTGACTTTCGGCATGTCTGTAAAATTAATCATACAATTATTTAGAGCTAGGAAGAGAGACCCAAACTGCTTTCAGATCTATAGCTAAAACACTGCCGCAAACTGAGGTTTGGAGTTGCTCATAATGAAATCAAGAGAATTAAGAAACAGTGCCTAATTCAAATAATGGATTTGCCCTCTTTAATTTTTATATTTGATGTAAGATTCCTCTTATTTAATATGTACTAGAATACCCTGAGAATGGTAGATGCCACTATTTTTGAGAAGAAAAAGCACTGTGTTTAAAAAAAAGAGTTAATTATCTGGGAAATTTTATCCAACAAATGTTTGATATGTTTCTTTGTGCCAGGCACTGTTCCTGGCGCTGTGGATTTGGTGAGCAGACAATGAGGTCTTTGTTTTCGTGGAACATATATTCCAGTGGAGAGAGACAAAAAAGGAACAAGTAGCAAAGCAGGAGATAGCAGAGAGAAAGTCATGCTAAGCAAAAAGTCAAAACAAGGTGTTGTGATAGCAGGTAACCACGTGATTACTTTATCTAAGCACACACACACAGACACAAATATAAGCATTAAAAAGGCTCCTGACAGAAATCTGAAGCCAATGATCCAGTTCCACTTGTACAAAGCTAATGTCTTCCTAACAAATTGTAGGTCTTTGCAGATGCCAAGATTTTCCATGTTTGCATACTCCCCGCCATCCCATAAATCCGAAGGGCATGATGGTGGCTGGGAGGGAATGCTAGGGTTGGATGGATCTTCTGATTCATCAAGCCCTGTTACTGCCTCTAAGCCCTAAATTCAGCCAAGCCAGCAGCTGGCCAGTGGAGACAGAGGGGGAAAAACAGCCAAGCTGCTTACATCACTTGATTGGGCACTAATTAAACGTTTTCTCAGAGAGTGGTGGGGTTTGACGTCTGCAAAAGACAAATGTTTTGAAGGACAATCGTAGGAATTTATAAATTTGGCAAGAGAAAGTCTCTAAGGCTGTGGTTTCCAGCTGTAATCAAGGTTCAGGGGCAGTTTTTGTGTGCTGCCTAGACTTGGGTAGTCAGTGACGTCAAGTTTAACTCACTGGTTTTGTGCAGAATGTCTCCCATCTATGGTATAGAGAGATAAACCACAAATACTTTCAGAAATAGGGAAGTGACAACAGAGTGTCCTTGCCACATTCAATAGCCTGCAAATAATTGGTGATATTCATTTAACAATAAAGAAACTTAGGGAAAAGATATCAGCCCCTTATTCCTGTAGCAGACCATCTCATGGCCCTGTTTATGTGTATAAAACAGCCTTGATCATTTTCATCAAGTAGCTGATGGGCCTCACTTAAATTCAGCTCAAGAAATATCTTGATGCTCACTGAGCTAAGATTCCACTGTGGCTAATTATAGTATCTAGGGGCTCCTGGGTGCCTCAGTCAGTTGAGTGTCTGATTCTTGATTTCAGCTCAGGTCATGATCCCAGGGTCGTGGGGTCAAGTCCTGCATTGGGCCCTATTCTGAATGTGGAGCCTGCTTGGGATTCTCTCTCTCTCTCTCTCTCTCTCTGCTCCCTTTCCCCACTTGTGCACTCTCTCTAAAATAAATTAAAAAAAATTATAGTTCCTCCAACAGTTTTAAAATATGTACCTGTGTGTATGTGTGCATGCACATGTATGTTTTCCTGAGAAAGAAGGAAAGAACAGGAAATAGCTTCAGAAAATATTGAAAGCCGGGAGTTATCTTGAGACATACATACAAGCATGAATTTCAATAACACTTTAAACAAGGGAGGGAAAGGGTTTTAGTCCATAAAAATTAAAAGGTTCTCATCAACTGTTTATATGAAAAGTTTTTTTTACTTTAAAAAATGTTTGTTTATTCTTGAGTGAGAGAGACAGACAAAGTGTGAACTGGGGAGGGGCAGAGAGAGAAGGAGACATGGAATCTGAATCAGGTTCCAGGGTCTGAACTGTCAGCACAAGAGTCTGATGCGGGGCTTGAGCCCACAAACCGTGAGATCATGACCTGAGCTGAAGGAGAATGCTTAACCGACCGAGCCACCCAGGGGCTCCTAAATGAAAGCCTTTATTAGCATTTGTTTGATCCAAGCCTCACAAGTGCTGGCTTTGGCAGCACATATACTAAAACTGATTCAAATCCCACAAGAACTCCTTTTTATCAGCAATCATTACTGAGGATCTGTGCCTGGCAGGCCCTCTCCTAGGTTCTGGGGACACAGCAAAAAATGAAAATAGCATTGTCTTTGCTTTAGGTGGAGGGGGGAACTGTTTACAGTAGGTAAAGAGAAATAGCAGACAATTTAACACAATATGATTAGGCTCTACATGGAAGGGATGCCATGTTGCCAGGAACACAGACAGAGAAGAGGGTCCTACCCCAGTCTTGGGGGTTGAGGGGCATCAGGACGTACTTTTCTAAAGAGGTGTTATTTAAGCCAGTGTGTCTCAAATTCAGCTGTGCATTGGAATCACCTGGAGAGCTTTGAAAAATCCTAATGCCCAGGCCACCCCCACAGAATCATTAAATCAGAATTCTTTGGAGGTGGTGGGGCGCCCGGGTGGCTTAGTCGGTTAAGCGTCCGACTTTCACTCAGGTCATGATCTCGCAGTTCGTGGGTTCGAGCCCCGCGTCGGGCTCTGTGCTGACTGCCAGCTCAGAGCCTGGAGCCTGTTTCAGTCTGTGACTCCCCCTCTCTCTGACCCTCCCCTGCTCACGCTGTCTCTCTCTCTCCTAGAAATAAATAAAACATTAAAAAAAAAATTAAAAAAAAAAAAAAAGAATTCTTTGGAGGTGGGACTCAGGCATCAATAGTTTTTAAAGCTCCCCAGGTGATTCCAATGTGCAGCCGAACTTGAGAACCACTGATCTGAACTGACACTGGGAATGGAAAAACATGCCACTATCTACTGGACAGGTAAAGGGAACAGGTGATTGGAACTCCCCAGCTGATGCTCTTGGCCTTCTGGGATCAGGCTGCAAAATTCTGACACTGCTACCTTTAGGTATGTTTAAGTATCCTCAGATCCCTTCACAGGCAAAGTTACGTTGTGCAGCCAGGGACGGACATGGGAACTTCTCCCCGCCTGCTCCCCTTTAAAGGGTCCGTCTAATATCTTTAAATCAGTAACTCCTCTCCTTTTCACCGTGTGGTTCTGCCTGCCCTGTTTCCCATGATCACACCATCTGAAAGGTATTTAAAAAATTCACTGTAAACCTAAGTCCTGGCTTAACACACAGAGAGAAAGGAGGAGCCTCTCAGTGTCTTCCCCGCAATGAGGAAAGCAGCATGCTTTGGGGAGTAGAGGAAAAGTCTCTGCTGTCACAGGCAAGTCACAGAAGTTTCAGAAGAATTTACATGTATTTTTTTAGAACATGTAGGTTTAAAAAAATTTTTTTTTAATGTTTATTTATTTTTGGGAGAGAGAGAGACAGACCGTGAGTGAGAGAGAGGCAAGAGAGGCACACAACGTGAAGCAGGCTCTAGGCTCTGAGCTGTCGGGACAGAGTCCAATGTGGGGCTCAAACTCATGAGCCAGGGGATTCTGACCGAGCTGAAGGGGACGCCCACCCGACAGAGCCACCCAGGCGCCCCTAGAAGATGGAGGCTTTGATCTTCTATTTCACGAATGATTTCCCATAATCTTAATACCTGTTTAACAAATTTCTCAGACTAACAAAAAGGGATTTGTGTTACAGTTGTTGAGGCAGTGCCTGAATAATCTGTAGGTGGCAATGATATGTGAGTGTTGTGACGAGTCAGTACGCTGAGAGGGCATGAGGCCTTTGGGCTTTTTATTTTTGTTTTCTTTGTTGGGGGCGAGGCAATATAATATCCAAAGCATACAACACACAGTACTGCCCATAGGTCTTTAAAAAAAAAAAAAAAAAAAAGAGGGGCGCCTGGGTGGCTCAGTCGGTTGGGCGGCCGACTTCAGCTCAGGTCATGATCTCGCAGTCCGTGGGTTCGAGCCCCGGGTCAGGTTCTATGCTGTCGGTTCCGAGCCTGGAGCCTGCTTCGGATTTTGTGATTCCCTCTCTCTCTGCCCCTCCCCCGCTCAAGCTCTGTCTCTCTCTCTCTCAAAAATAAAATAAACATTAGAAAAAAATTTAAAAAGCCTAAACATAGTTTTGTAGCATTTATTTCGCTACCAAAACTAATTTTATTGTTTTACTTTTTTTATTTTTTGTTTTTTTATTTTCTAAAACTATTTTTATAACACCGAATTTAGAAAAATATTTTACTCCACCCTACACATTGAGAAGTGGTCCTGTGGTGGGTGCTAAGTGCATTTTCACCACATATGTTTTCAAGCTTCTCTTGGATGGTTCTGGATCATGTGGTTAATTCCTTATGTTAATTGAGACAAGCAGTGTTCTTTCTCTCCCTGGGGAGCCTTCTACTCTCTGAATACCATTTCTGGGATTAATAGTAATTATTACCTCTTGGTTTAAAGACTTCATGTGTAGTGTCTCAGAAAAGGTACCATAGCAAACATGAGTTCATAGGAAATGCTCACAGTATTTCATGTACTTTATATACTTATGGCGATTATGGCATAATCATTGTATTTTCTACAAATAAAACTACTAAGAAATGCAATTTCTTGACTGGCATTTGCCTAGTTTCAGTATCCCCCAGGGGAGGAAACATTCTTTACCTCTTTATAGAGAGGTGCTTGGAGCCAGGCCCAGCTAGAAACTCAAGTGCTGGGGTTTCCCCATGGTGAGAGCAATCTGGTGGCCCTGGTGCTATGGAAAGGTGCCAATGTTCTTGCCTTCTGGACACGACAGATATGATCAAGGGCTGGGTCACATAACAGCAAATGCCGTTCTGTGGCACCCATCACATGGCTGGTCACATGCCAGTGGGGAATGGCTTTGGGCTAACTCTCTAGGGCAACAGTCCTTCAGGAAAAAGTCCTCCTGGGCCAGAAATGCTGACCTGATTTTGGTGGGGGTATAGGAAGTTCTAACGCACTGACAGTCCATCCCAAAGGGAGGGTGAGAAAGCAATGCATTTGGGAAGGAGTTCTGGCCACTTCCCCTCCAGCTAAGCAGCTGACATCGGCAGAGATTAGGTGAGTTACTCGTGGAAATAAGGGGAAGTTCTCTGGGGCTTGCTCTTGCCCTGATTCTTCAATGTTAGGCCACCCTGGGCTTCTTTCCTTCTCTGGGAAGGGGAGGCACCACTGACCTGGTCAAGTCTTCGATGTCCACCAGCATGGCGTCTTGTTCTGTGTGCAGCTCATCTCGGATGAGCAGCAGCTGGACCAACTCCTCATTCAGGCCTGGAGCAAAGGAGCGAGAACATTTAAAAATGGATAAAATTGTGCCTAAGTCGATATGTGCAGCTCTATGGACCATTATACGAGTTACTTTTGCTAAAATTTAGAATTCTTCTATTAGCTTTTCATAAGCCCAGGAGAAGTCATCAGTCTGAAGATATGACTAGCTTGCATAATTATACAAGTGTTGGAAGAAAAGGAGTGAAGTATGAAGTGTTTCCAATTACATTCCCATTGAAGTGGGAAAAGAAATCGTTAGCTGCTAGGAAAATAGCTTGCTGGAAAAAGCAGGATGAACACAAATGTCTGGGGCATGTTAAGATTTCCACCTTCCATCCTGAGGACACTCCCGACCCACTGCACCCAAAGTGCTCCATCAGACGCACAGCTGGAGAAGGTGCCCCACGCATGCTCAATGGCTTCCTAGGGCCCACAGAAGCAACAGCCTCTGTGCAGGCTGTTCTAAGTCATATCTAAGTCATAGCTACAGATACTGGAAAGCCAGGTGTGTTAAGACTTGAAGAAATAACTCTTGAAATCTCTGCATGAGGACCAAGGAGAATATTCCTTAGGATTTATACTGGGAATAAAACACATATGGACAGATACATTTCTAATCCTCCTGAAATCTGTGCACTGGGTTAATCTGGCCTCTGCTCCTGAAAAATATGAACAAGCACAAGGGGCAGTCTTACTTTTTTCCTTCTTAGATCGAAGCTTTTAAGTCCAGGCGCATGGGGGATAGCATTCATTTAGCAGCAAGAGGTCTGGGCCCAGAAACAAAAGGAGGGAAGGAGGTATTCTGCCAGGTCCTCCTTGGAAATGCTTTTAGAGATCCTGACTTCAAATGATGCATTGATCTGCTTTTAGGTCAGACTAGTTTCCAATTTAAAAAAGGGAGAAAAAAAAAACTCATACAAAGAGGTCTAAATTCATCTACTACTGAAAAGAGCTGGATGACACTTGTAGTATTTAGAGGTCTAAGGAAGATGTTTCAGTGGTAAAATATCAGAAGGCCTTTCACATCCTTGAAAGAATAACAATCCTAGCAATTTACTCTCAACTGCAATGAAAATGTAGCAGAATTTTGAAAAAATCCTGTGAGTCTACGGTTTCCTAATTAGAATGTTAAACCCTTTCTTTTGATTTTAAAACAACACTGAACATATTAACTCTGAATATGTCCAATTCTATTTTTTTCAGTATGTTCTTAGGGTAGCTTTTTTTTTTTTTAAATTAAAAAAAAAATTCCAGTAGGATAGCTTTTTATACTAGCACTCAGTAGAGGGGCCCACAAAGTGCATGGAAATATTTTTCCCATATGAAGTTTTTAACTTTTTACTATGGAAATTTTCAAATTGATACAAAGAGACTGATTTAATGAATCTCCATGTCCCATGCATTTAACCAGCTTCCAAAATTACCAACTCATGGCCAATCATCACTCCTCTATCTCCCCCTCTCCTACCAAATTAGTTGAAAGCAAATTTCAGACATCATATTATTTCATCTCTAAATGTTTCAGTGTGTATCTGTAAACACAGGTCTCTTTTTTTTTTTAAGTTAACATAACCACAATACCTTTATCATACGTGACAAACAAATCTAGTGTGCAAATTCCTTGGTTGATTCTTAAACGCTTTTTTGGAGTTCGTTTTTCGAACGCATTTGGTTGGCCTGTCTCGTAGGTGGTTTGTAATCTGTAAATCCACAGGATTTTACAGCATCACACATTCCAGAGGCTGGAGGGCACATGGTTCACTTGGACTAGCCACACCACCCAAGTGAGCATGTTTTGTGTTCTCTCTATCTCATTGGGCTGAGCAGCCCTTCTCCACATGAGCAGCCACCTCAAGTGAGTGCTTCTCATTTACCACCCACTTGGGACACTTCTGTCACAGGCCCTTCTTTATTCTGGAGGAAAGAAGGCCCAGAAAATGTTGTCCTGTAATTTTCACATACTGGTCGTACATATTTTCCCCACCTTGAGTCCCACACAGTAAGTTGAATTTGATTCAGTGACCTAAAATGAATGTATATACAAGTAAAGTTGAGGAAATAATTGCCTAATTAATGACATGTAACTCCTAAACTGTATTCCAGGAACAGAGGTTGTGAGCCAAATCCACACCAGGCATTGTGCTAAGCGCTAGGGATCCGAGATGAATAAAAAGGCCCCATCACCTCTGTGAACCTTGAAAAGTTCTTAAAGTTTCTGACCACTACACAGTAAAAAACCAAGAACAGAGCCTTGTGATTCTCTTCCTTCTCTTGCAGCACACAGGAGGAACCCAATGAAACAAACAAAGGAAGTGAATCAAGGAGGGAGTACTATCCCACGAGATCTCACATTTGACCCCCCATTTCCAAGCACACCGCACACTTACTTTCGATCTGGGAATGGAGATCATTGACTATCACTTGTAGCTGCCCAAGAGTCATGTCCCGCAGGTCAGTGGGCTTCAGACTCCTTTTCATCAGGCATTCACTTATATGAGGCATGTGCGGCAGCTGAAGAGACAAAGGGAAGACACGGAGGTGTGAACAGATCAGCAGGTACACTGAACGCAAGCCGCACTCTCACCCACCCACTTCAGTTTAGGGTCTGTGCTCCAGAGTCTTCCCAGGCTGACTTTCCCCTGGGAGGCCCCCCACCCCCGCACCACACTGTCTAGAGCACTACTAGCACCAAAATGCTACACTATTCCAACCAAAAGCTTTTGGATTGGTCTAGAACACAGGCTGTGACAACCCCGAGTCAATTATCATATCCACAAATGAATGACTAGGGAGCTCGAGGAATAGGAATGACATGGATAAAATGAATAATATCAGCTATTTATCAACTGGTACCACGTTACAAGCATTGTGCTGTGTCTTTGAACACTTTGTTTGTGGAATTCCTACAATCATGCTCTGATACAGATGTTGTTATTCCCATTTTACAGATGACAAAACTGAGGCTTATGTAACTTGCCCAGAGCCCCACAGGAGGCCAATGGAAGGGCTCCCAAGCCCAGGGCTCTTCCCCACTATGCAATCCTGTCTTCACTGGAAGGTGGGAATGAGAGCTGAATAATAGCGAGTTCTGCCACAACAGAACCAGTAGATTCTCAATGAGAGTGCCTTAAAATGGCATTAGAATATTCCCATGACAGCTGATATTGCTTCTAAGAAATATAGTAGATATGAATCAAGAACAAAGTTTGCTTTTGTGTAATCTGTTGCTACTTATCTTTCAGCGATACAGTAGGAGGGAAAAAGAAACGAACTTAAATATTTCTCAATGACAGTACTTTTTACAAACTGCCTTGTAGAAACCCAAGTTTGCATAACTCTGGGAAAGAACTGGGACGGCGTCAACCATTTGCAGCCACCAATTGCTTGCTGGCATTTCAGTGTTTGCTACTTACGAGATCAGCGACGGGAGACTTTTTCCTGTTCTGTTTTTCCACTTCTACTTGCATTTTGGCCATTGGTTTGGCCATGGCAAGGGCCATTTTGGCTTCAGCTTGCAATTTCTTTTGCCTTGTGAGGAAATCCATGTCATCCAGGGATTCGGATTCCTCTTCAGTAGTGTCTCTATCGGAATAGGAAGAACTCTGTTTGCTCTGTGAAGGGAAAAAGAGCAGCCCTGAGCTTTCTGTGTCAGGTATCATCTTTGGAGATGGGCTATAGTGTTCCCTGGGCCCTCTCGAGTGGCCAAGGGTCCCCTCCACTGATGCGACTCGCCACCTGATTTGGTCTGTACCAATCTCAAGTAACGTTAAAGAAGATAATTTATTTCTTCAGTGCCACGAACAGGCTCTGATTTTAGCACAGTAACATGACAATAGGGAGAATCTATTTATGACAAACTTGAGACATTTCTTTGGCTCTAAAGAAACTTTAGAAGTGATCAGACACAGCCAAAACTTTCCTGAAGTGATCAGACACAGCCAAGTATTCAACCCAGAGCTAGGGCAGTGTGCTGTTCTCTGGAGTGGATGGGATGTCAGGTATCCAATGAAGTTGACGTTGCATTGCTCTCGCAAACCATTGCTGTTTCCTGTTGGCTGGACTTTAGTTAGAAAGGTGAGAGACTTCACAGAGAGGAAGGAATTCCAGCAATAGGCTCCCAGGATCATTAAACCATCTTTCAGAATATGTCTGCAAGGAATGAGTAAGGAATACTTCACACACATTAGCTTGCTATTTTCTTGGGTGCTGGCCTTCCCATCCTCACCTGGATTCCCACCCTGCCTTTGAAAATGTGTCTTACTGCTGGTCTGTGCTTAATACTTCTAAGCCCGATGGGGAAGGACTGCTACCTAGCATAATTGATTAGGGCACATGTGATTTCTCTCCTGGTTTATATGACAGTGGCTGCTGACTTTAACAGTGCTTAGGTCTCTTTATTGTATCACACCTGTGCTTTTCCAATCACTGTCAAATTTGAGGAGCATGCTATGTCAAGAAATGGCAAGAGACATTTCTTTTTGAACCTCTGCCATGTTTTTTCCTGACTAACAACAAAAAAAGAAGCTGAAGGACCAGGGAACCACACACACACACAGTTCCAGTGGTGGCGGACTCACCATGGGAGACAAGGGGGTGTCCAAGCTGGTTTCCGTCTTACTGTCATCAGCGTCGCTGTCCTTATCACTGCCGCTGTCATTGACAAAGCATATCTGCAGGTTCATCCCACTCTGTAGGCTGGGCAGAAGCAAACAGGACACTAATTCCACTCAGCTGTTTGTTACCAGGTGGCACTCACCAGAACCGTCTGGTTTCGTGAACAGAAAACGTTTTCATCGCGTTCCTCGCATGGAGAAGCGAGCGACCAACATTACTACCAACTTACAAATGATAACTTTCACTAAAGGACACTGATGATAACTTAGTGAATTGAGAACCTGATAAATGATAAAATGATAACTTTTGCTAATGTTATTTTTTTATACCAGTTTTATGTTAAGTGAAAGATAATTTAAATCCACATATAGTAGCACCAGGCACAATGCCAAATACAGTTGTGCAAAATATCAATGTGTCGAGTCACTGAGTTTGCATTCCTGTAGATAAAGATGAATGGTGTCCTCAGCAAAATAAAGCTGCCTGGTGTCATCTAGTATCTTGTCCCACGGGGACAATTGAAAGAAGCTCACTAGAGCCAGCTTGCCAGGGCCACAGCTCTCTGCAGAAAGACTCCCTTTTTTCCCCCTAGATAGACAGACTAGGATTGTCTGGAGGAAAACTATGCTTAAAGCAAATTGCCAAAAGCCAACCAAGGGAGCCCATTTATGTCATTAAAGAAACATATACCACAGGTTCACGTTAGAGAAACTTAAGGAAACCCCAAACCCAGTCAGAAAGTCACAGCCTTGCAACAGCAGACTGCCTTGTGCACACAGAGCCTCAGAAGCGGAGACTTTTCAGGAGCTCATTATGTTCACGGAGAATCCTGTAGCTCCATGAGTGATGTTGCTGGAGGTGTGGCCATAGAGGGTCACTGGCTGTGTGTCTGCTACACGTGAGGGCGGGCAATGGATTCAACTCACTGTCCTAACCTTCTTGTGAAACTGGACATGTTTCCATACTGTTTGGCTATAAAGAGTCTTTAAAGAAGTACTTTTTCTTTTTTTTTTTAATGTTTTATTTTTGAGAGAGATAGAGTGTGAGAGGGGCAGGGGCAGAGAGAGAGGGAGAGACAGAATCTGAAGCAGGCTCCAGGCTCTGAGCTGTCATCACAGATCCGGACATGGGGCTTGAACCCATGAACCGTGAAATCATGACCTGACCCAAGTCGGATGCTTAACTGACTGAGCCACCCAAGCGCTTCTAAAGAAGTAATTTTTCAAGCATTCCCTGTTAGTCCCAGTCTGTGTGTAAGCTTAGAAAAGGCAAAGGAGGCTCCTAGGCAGCAAGGGATCATAAGCAGACTGCCTAAGCCAGCTTTAGGAAGCCAGCACTGAATTTCAGCTCTGGCATTATTACTATCACAGGGAGAAATGCAAAGAGCAACTCATCTGGTAGTTGACATTAGTATTTTTTTTTTTATTCCATTGGGGAGGGATGCTTTGTATAAATTGCTCAGATGACTCGTATAAAGTGATTCTTTGAAAACGGCACAGAAGCCAGAAAGAAAATCTGCTGATCTGACAGACACCATCATTGTTAATATGTATGCACTGCCACCTACTGGTACCTTCTGTAATTACTGCAGGTCCAGGAAGAAAAGGCAGCCTTCCCCTCAGCAGGCTGGGCTCGGTTCCCTGCCTGCCTTTCTCTGCAGATAAGGAGCCAGGCCCTCGCCAGAGGCAGAAGGTACAGGTTCTGCTGTGATCAGCGCAGGGTGCTTGGAATCAGTCAGACTTAGGTTCTGAATCCTCACTTCTTTCCCTGGGCCAATAACTTAACTTCTGTGAACCTGAGTTTCCTCATCAGGAAAACGGGGTGAATAATTCAGTGATTTGTAAGAAGAATAAAAATAAGTTCAGAGCAAGGCACAGGGGAGGTCCTCTGTACATATTCATTATCCTCCTTTTTCTACTTTCTGAAAGCCCCACAAAGGAATACAGAATTTTAAAGGTGATGTGACTTTGTAAAAGGGCCTCTAAAGTCACTTACTTGAATACCTTGCCTGACCTTGAATAGCTCTGAGGGAGTGTCCTCAAGCTGTTTTTAACTGTTAGGCACCTTGGACTTTTACTGAGCTGGAATTTATGTCCTTTTAATTTTCTTCCATTGGAATTTTTCCCCCCGGAGAAATCTAGTATGTTCATATTGTCCTTTGATCCCATACAAATTAAGTTTTAAAATTAATTATCTGTAATTTGTCAACCGCCTTTTCAATCAACCCATTTTTAACATAAAACTCAAGATATACAGACTGGAAAATAGTGGGAAGTAAAACTGCAAATGAAAGAAAACCACATTAAAAGCATATTTTAAAATAAAAAAAAGAGACATTTTAAATTAAACCTAATTTGAATCTAGGATTATGTACCATTTTCTATTTACTGAATAGCTAAAGTCTTGAAAAGAAATGTCTGGTCACTGGATACCCAAATTATTAAAATATAAAGCAACGCAAGATACCATTACCAAATAAGGTTTAAAATATCCAGAGATATATATTTTCATTCTGAAGAAGGCATGACTGTAAATTCTATTGTCCTGCCCCCAAATGGCCTTTGTGCTAAGGATCAGCTTAGACCTAAATAAACCAAACCAAACAGCATTTCTAGCTCAGGAAAGTCAAAGGAAAAAAAGAAAAAAAAAAGGAAAGATTTAATAGTCAGAATGAAACGAAAAAACACCTCAGGTAGAAATTCAGAAAATCGCCTTAGTACCACATTATCACCGTGGGAAACTGAACAGAGCTTCTTACGGGGTGAGACTTGTAATTTCTTACAGCAGTAATCACCAAGAATGTTACTCTCAGGAAAAGGAAATTATATGACATAACAGCTAATGGTTCAGAGGGGATTTTAGTAAAGACATCTTAAAATGGACTCAGGTTTCAAGGAGGATTTGTTTGCCTTTAGCCTTTAAGCAGGTTTTAAGATGAAGACGGCTTTGGGGAAACTCCATCACAGATCTCAAGCTGCAGCCTGGCTGGGGGGTGAGTGGGGCCACCTGGTGCTCTCGAAGGCCTCTGTGTCACAGTGTCAAGAAATGACAGCCCCTGTTCTGGGCCCCTTCCCACCTCGGGGAAGCATGGCTGCCCTGAGGCTCATTCCTGCGGGCTGGAGTCCCTTGGCTCCGTCCCTCACACTGCAGTGCCTCCAGCCTCACTTACAACCAAGCTACACAGTCTTGAAAAATCCAAGCTGCCAGGGGTCGAATTTGCTTGGATCTCTCAAGCACAGTCAGAGGTGAAAACAAAACAAGATCCTCATGGTTTAATTAGCGATATAATTTGAGGTATCCAGTTCAAGGTTGCTTGATGCTTCGAGTGGCATTTAGCGGAGCACTGCCTGCAAAAGGCTGCTTGACATCTGCTTGCCTGTCAATATGAGATCTGAAAGGTCTGTGTCCTGGTTTTCTTGGAAACCTCTTCTCAGCGTGCACCAGGAGGCAGCAAAAAAACCCACACTGCAGCCCAGGTACTGACAGCGAGCCACGGGATCTGGAAAGAGAATGTTCTGGATGGAGAATACTCAGAATATGAAGACACAAAGACGAAATATGTCTTCTGCGCTTCTCTGCGGGAGTGCAAGTGGCTTTCTTAATGACAGCGCCTACTGGCCAGCAATGGGAAGGCATTTAGGTGAGAGGATGTTCAGCACCAACGTCTCCTTGGTTTTTAGGGTGAGGAAGACTGTTACCTGTAAAACATCTGTGCCTATTTCCAGCCACCACTGCTGGGGGTATTATTAAAATATGCACCACAATGAGAGGATGGGAGAGGTGAGAAGTTTTTAACTCCTAAGAGGATGCTATCTCAAAAACCCAGCCAAGTTCTAATAGAATCTGGTATAAAGAGAATACTTTTTTTCTAAATACAAGGACAAGACCAGTTTATTTCCTGAGAGAAACAATGTGATTGATGATCCTGAAGTCTGCTGTGACTTGAAGCTGGGTGGTAGCCACTGTGAATCTGGCCTCTGTCCTTGGCCTTGGTTTGAGGTGACTGGGCCTGGGCTGTTCTGAACACCAGAATTACTTGCTGTTTCTGATTTTAAAGTTTATTTCTTTATTTTGAAAGAGAGAGACAGTGCAAGTCAGGGAGGGCTAGAGAGAGAGGGAGAGACAGAGAATCCCAAACAGGCTCTGCACTGTCAGTGCAGAGCCAGACTCAGGGCTTGAACCCACAGACCATGAGATCGAGATCTGAGCCAAAGTCAGATGCTTAACTGACTGAGCCACCTGGGTGCCCCAGTGTTCCTGAAATAGCAATCTCCCAGCACCAGCTTAGATCAGCAGTGTCTACACAGAAATGTTTAAGATTCTTTGGTTTTTATGCCCTACATCATTCCTTAGTTAACTTCACTTGAACTGCTGCAATGAATTGGAGTTTAAAATGATGTTCATTTATATTCTCTTTTTGGGCCTTACAACCACCTGTGGGTAACAGGAAAGGTAACAGTTACTCAGAGAAATCAGGTAAGTTCCTCAGACCTGTGACCACCTGATTTATTAAAATGGTACTAATTCTTCCCCTCTCTGCACTTGCCGCTCTGTAATGTGACTTTGCAGCTTCTCCCATCGAGAGATGGGGTCTATTTCCCTGCCCCTGGGCTGACCTCCTATCGTGTCTTGCCAACAGGATGCATGGGGGGGGGTTCCTGGGTGGCTCAGTCGGCTGCGCATCGGACTTTGGCTCAGGTCATGATCTCGTGCCTCATGAGTTGAGCCCCGTGTCAGGCTCTGCGCTGAGAGCTAAGAGTCTGGAGCCTGCTTCGGATTGTGTGTCTCCCTCTCTCTGCCCCTCTCCCACTCATGATGTCTCTCTCTCTCAAAAATAAACCTTTAGAAAAAAAAGGATGCATAGGAAGTGCCAGTATTCCAGTCCCAAGTCTCCCCCTGAGGAGCCCCTGCCACTGCCCTCAGAACAAGTCCAGGCTGGCCTGCTGGCTGATGAGTGACTCCCTAGCACAGAGCTCAGTCAGCAGTTGCTCCCACCAAAGTCCCATATACACGAGAGGGTACAGCCAAGGGTGGTAAAGGTGCCTCATCAACCTGTAGCTGACTGCAGACACGTCTGAGCCCAGCTCTGATCAGAAGGACTGTTCAGCCAACCTATAGGTTCCTAAGCAGACATCAGTGTTTACCACTGTATGCCAGTGATGTAGGTGTTTTTTTGTTTTTGTTTTTTTAATTACATATCATCATTGTGGCAACAGAATACTGGTACCAGGTCACAAGGCAAGAGATGACAGGCCGAACCTCTGGCTTTTGAATCCAGGGCCCCTTTCCCCATACTTCACCTCAGGTTTGGATTTATTAGATCTTGTCTGTATGTCTGGTAATATGATTTAAAGGACTTATTCCCCCTGCAGTTGCATGTAATTCTAAGGCAATTGTTTGGTTTTTCTCAAGAAGCAGAGAGGGAACTTCCCATATGCCTGTGGATTTCAAACATGCCTTGCTCAGTCTCTATCCGCAAGCAGAGAGGCCGTGAGAGCCTCTGGTCTGGCTCTATCATTTGTTGCTCAATATTTCCAATTAGTTTGTGACTGGGCCATTAAAATATGTTATTTCCATTTATTTTAATGGATCTTTGATGCATTATTCAAAGGCTTTATACATAATGAATAATCACTCATATTTCTATGAAGTATCTTTCTCTGTTTCATGAAACTTTCAAAAGGGAAAGAATATAAAATGTGGGTTGTAATTACCCAAAGGTAGCTGTAAACACATTGCATTTTTCTAAGGATTTGTCATAAAGAAAGGATGTGGGAACACTTGAGGTTTCAGTAAGCTCCAGATGTCCTGGACGGGTGACAGTGTCTCTATAGAATGTGCTGAGGTGGGTTAAAATGAGGTGCTGCTACTCCTTAATAAAAGACTTTCCCATCCCCAAGCCCCAACCCCTTCCTCTTCTGTTACCCAGTATTTGTTATTGTGAAAATACTACTCTAAATTGCTATTCTTTCCTTTTACCTTAGTAGGATTGTGTTCATTTCTTTTGCTAGGTGGTGTGTAATTCATGTGATGATAGTTTATTAGACTTTTTAAAAAGATTGGTATTTACACAACAGGTGTGAATACTGCTGGTCTAACATATACCATCACATACACACCAAAGTACCATAAATGACTTTTATGTTAGAAAAGGGATATTTAGGGGCACCTGGGTGGCTCATTTGCTTAAGCATCCGACTTCAGTTCAGGTCATGATCTCACAGTTCATGGGTTTGAGTTCCGTGTCGGGCTCTGTGCTGACAGCTCAGAGCCTGGAGCCTGCCTCGGATTCTGTGTCTCCCTCTCTCTCTCTGACCCTCCCTTGCTCATGCGGTCTCTCAACATTAAAAAAAAAAAAAAAAAAAAAAAAAAAAAGAAAAAGGATAGTTAGCTGTTCACTCATTCATTTCAGGTAATAACATCTCTGAACTCCATGGCACCAGTAGGGGAGTGCTTTGGCCAGGGTATACAGTTTCTAGTTTTCTATAGTCCCCACTACTCCCTATTGCCTTTCATCTGGGCTACTTCACTCATTTATGTTTCTTGCTGACCCCTCAAGGCACTTTATAGTTGGTGATCCCTCTATTTAAAGTGGATGCATAGTTAGTAGCTGAGCCATGCACAAAAACCAGGGCTTTTAACAGGTACCAAGTGCTTGGATCATTAAATCATAATGTACAAATAGAAATGTGGTATATACAGAGTATTGGAAGAGAGCTCAAAAAACATCTAGTAGACACTCCGTACCTTAGATAGGAGAAAAGAACAATTTTTGAATGAATGAACCTGGACATTCATTACTAAATAAGGTGTTAACTAAGAAGGGGAACTGAGCAGGACCTATAGAAGAAAGGAGGTCTTGGTGATGCGGGGGTGGGGAAAATAAATGCAGGAGAGGTGGGAAGGCCTACCTTCTAGCAGGCATGTATCCAGAGAGGTAAATGGTAGTTTCAAACTATGTGCCAAAGAGAGGACTGGGGAGAAGAGAGGACATCATGTCTCTTTATGTCCTGTCCTGACCCCACATCTTCTAGGACTCTGGCATTTAGCAGCTTTAAGGTGACTGGAGTGTAAATGGCCCTCTCTGTTTTTTTTCCCCCCTCCTAATTCTGTACATAATCTCTTTTTCTGCTCCCTTTTCCAAGGCTAGCTCTGGACTTTCCATCTGTACATGTCTGCATGAGGGCTGGTAAGCATCCAACACCATCCAACATGGCCAAAGAGTTTTCTTACCACAATAGAAAAGGAGAACTAGCAGTCTCCAGCGTTTCTTTGGTGAAGTGTCACAGCCCCTGTATCCTAACCCGATTCTCTTGAGAGTTATAAATACTTGCATTCCCCAGACAGCCGTTGGTTCTAATTTCACATCAATGTCCAGTTTCTCACTAATGACCACTTAGATGTAATTCAATTTGGAATTATAGGATCTTCATATTGGAAAAATGCATTTCAGCAGAAATATTTTCTACCATGAAGTGAGGACCAGAATGAAGCCTCTTCTTATACTAGAATAATGATGGAATGAAATAGTCCTCTCTCTTAGGTGCCAAATGTGGTCTACTTAACATTTTAATCATAGCCAAATGATTTCTAAGCAATTTACGTTCTCAAATAAAAAGAGTTAACATTTTGGATCATCTACTATGTGCTAAGGCACTTCATATATATTACCTCTACTCCTCAGATGCACATAAAGGAAGCATTATGACCCTCATTTTATACATGAGAAAACCAAGGCTCAGAGGTTAAATTACACAAGGTCGCAGAGCTGGTATTTTACTCTATCAGAGTCTGTTTTGAGAGGTCAGGACACTTTAAGAAGGATAGAATAAATTCATGAATGGAAGAAAAAAAGATGGAAAAAGAAGGCAACACAAAAACAAAACAAAAAACTGGAAAGAATTCCAGTGTCCAACAAGAAGAGATTGATTAAGTATATTACGGTAAAATATATGATGGCCATTATGTAGCTAGTAAAAATATAATGATAGAAGAACAGTTATAAACATGGGCAAATGTTCCTGATATATTGTGAAGTGAAGAAAAATCAGGCTATAAAACAGCACATATAGTAGGACTCCAATTTTGTAAACAACAATGTGAAGATATATTATGCATAGAAAAAATGGCAGGAAATATATCTAGATTTATTTTGGTGAAAGGAATTCAGTTGACTTTGAATTTTTCTCTTCTGAGCTGCTCTGAGTTGCCATGTGTGGGCATTTAGCAGGAATTAAAAAGGGAAAAGGAGAGAGAATGGATGAATTGATTAGCGCTTGTGTGTTGGAGAAAAGGTGAGTAGGATTATATGTTTGACAGCTGGAAGAGGATGGTTGTGTGTGTGACTCAAATGGAGGCTCTGCGTGGAGCATGACTCACATACGAGTCAGGCTGGGCTTTTGTTCTTGGCAGGGGGCTGGGGATGGGAGATCCTCTTGGAAAACAGCAAGAAACATTTCCTTGTAAGTGAACGTTTCTGGAGATGGACTCTCTGATTCAACCGTTCACGTCGCTTCCCTGCCCAGTGTGGACCCCATTCTTCCCCCTTGGATCTGCAGTAGATTACAGACTCGGAAGTAATTGATATACATTCAAATGTCTGTGTTTTTAAAGCCAGACTGCTTAATTACTCCTCTCGGCCCAGATGGAGTTTAAGCCTTGCATCCATCTGACCTGCTGATGAATTTCAGCTGCTAGAGATGAAGAACTGCTTGTTGCTTCCTGGGTTGGGTGATCATGTTCCTGTGTTTGGGGTAAAAACATGGCAGTTGGAGAGTCATGCCTGTGCATGTGTTTGAGGAGTATGCCTGCATTTGGTGACACTCTCGACAGCAAATTCTTGTACTCTCTTCAACAGTGAATCACTGCTTTCACCACTTTTTATGTTCATGTTTCAAAACATTTGGGGCTACCATTTAGGCTTGGTTGTAGAATAAGCTTTATCTCAAAGACATTCTCTTTCATGATTTAATGTGGGGTCACTCAAATTATATGCAGTCATGAAGAAGAATGCAGTAGATTTACTGAATTTCACTGATTCTGTGAAGCATGGTTGTTCACATTTTGCTGTTGTTAAAGTTGGGTGTCTCACAATCACAGCCACCCAGGGAGTTGGTGACATGACTGTTTCACTGAGCTGTAGCCCTCTCAGCCAACAAATCAGCTAAGGGTCACTAAGGAAGGGGTGGGCTCTGGCAGTCCAGGTATTCATGCCCTCTGGTAAGAACAGGAAAGCTCCAGCATCAAAACCTGTGGATCAAGGGCTTGAAAGGTGATGCACAGCATCGTCCGATGGCACAGAGGGTGACATTGTGGAGAATAGTAAAGATGGACAACTCTGAGGGAAAGTGGTTAAATGAACAACTGAATTCTGAAAGTGGAGAGAGTATAGGACCATCTTACCCAATGTATCTTACACATTTTCTTTTTTTTTTTTGGATGTACAGGACATAGGGGATAAAAATGGATATCCAGGTAAGTTTAGAGGGCTTCTTTCAGTAACTAAAATAACAATTCTAAGTGTTAAAGCGGCATGTATCACCATTCAATTGGCAGTGGTTTATCAAAATGTCTTCTATGGGTTTTTAATACATGTAATCATCTGGATGTGAATAATCTGACGGAGAGGCACCTGGGTGGCTCAGTCAGTTAAGCATCTGACTCTTGATTTTGGCTCAGGTCATGATCTCAGGTTTGTGAGTTCAAGCCCTGCATCGGGCTTAGCACTGACAATGCAAAGCCTACTTGGGATTCTCTCTCTCTGCCCTCCCTCAGGCGTGCACTCTCCTCTCTCTTGCTCTTAAAATACATAAACAAGAAAAAAAATTTAAAGAACATTTTGAAAGGCAGAGAATCTTATAAGATTGAACAAAAGCACTGTGTTAAACCTCCAGATGACACAGCTTACTTGGGGTCAGTGGGAGTATTTTCTCGTGGCAGCAGATGCTTCTGTAAACCCTCAAAGGAGCCTGGTCTTCATGTGAGTTGCATGTGTCCAGACACATGTGTGCGAGCACTGTCCGAAGGGAGCGTAAACCGCAGTAATAAAGTCACGACAACTTGTCAAAGATGATACTCCAATGAAAAATCATTCCTAGAAGCTCTTTTAATTAAACATTTAGCTGTCCACTGGAGCCATTTTTAAATATAAAATGCAGCCCTGTGGCCTTTTCCTCCCTGCCTCCCACCCTTTTGCAACGGCTCTGACAATTGAATTCTCATTGGTGATAATAAAAAAATTCATAAGACAGGGTACAGCTGGTTCTGCCTCTAGCAAGATGTCAAATTTCGCTTGCACAAAATTAATTGCACCTAATTAAACTGGGGTCATCGGCATTATTGTAAAGCGAGGCTATTTATTAGACAAAGAAAATTTCACAAATACCAATTTGCTTTTCTTTTGGGTTTGTGAAAGAGAAGAATTGCTTACGTAATTAAATTTGTTTTGCCATTTTAATCTTATTACTCCTCAAAAGACCCGCTTCAAATCTTGCCTCACTTTTAAAACTCGTTGATATTCTAAAATATTACCTCCAAAAGTAGAGGTAATCCTTGAAGGAGGGCATAAAAAAATGATAGGTTTTCTGTAGGCTACCCAATTGTTTTTCAAATAGTATAAAAAATAATTTGTAAACTACTGTTTACCGTGACATGTATCTTGGAATTACTTACATGAAGGGTTTCCTAAGCAAATTATTAGTTCTATGTACGAGATTGAGATGAAGTTTCAAAGACATGCTACATGTTGTAAATAGGTTGTGACAGTACACACCTATTACTTCAAGGAAGATGCTACCGAAAGCAAATTCCACTGCGTTGAAGTAGACAACCTCATCCATGCTGGGTACATGTGACTACACTGCTTATTTCTTTCAGGAAATAGCACAAAAATTATTACTGTTTGAGACAAAAGGATGATTCACTTTCCTGGCAAAATGATGCTTGTTCAACTTGGGATTCTGTGGCAGATTACATATGCAGATTCTCAGTTCCTCATATTCAAAGCTCCCGTGAGTCAATTTCTTTAAAGCCTCTCTGGATCACTGTGTCCATCCAGCTGATACAACCCCCTGGGCTATGGTGCCTCCCCAGCTCCTATCCCCAGCCAGTACACAAAAGAAGGTGGTAGGTATCTATTATTGGTCTTATCTTAGTCATTCACCAAGAAACCTACAAGATCCAGAAAGAAATGAGTGGGGGATGTTGGATGGTTGAGATGAGTAAATAGTAATCATTATTCAAACCAGCTGCTCAAAAGCTCTCTGGGGAATTTCTGTTTTTCATAATATTTACCATATTTAGAGAGAAGGGTAGAGCCTATTCCAGGCTACACCTTCCCATCGTATACATTATGAAAAAGACTGTATTTCTATTTATATGTATGCAAATAAAATCTATCTTGGAGTAGGATAAGAGGTAAGAGAGAGGTTTATTTTGTGGTTATTCTGAGAAAGGAGAATGGAGAGGGCTGCACACATTTTCTCCACAATGTCAGATCAGGTTGTAATGTCTGAAAAATGAAAGGTTTCCTAGAGGACCATTACTAATGACCACTCTGTCTTCTGTTCTCATAGCAGCCAAGCCACTTTGAATTCCTTTAATAATACTGACTGTATAAACTCAGAATCCAAAATATAATGGTGATTCAAGATTAATGTGGTCAATAACAAATATTTTACAGCAAAGTATAATACTAGCAATAAGGGAAAAGGAGTCTTTTTTTTTTGAGAACATGACTACACTGAATATTTCTTAGAAACCTATTTCAAAAATACAGTAGGTAATTCACTTTCCTCTTTTCCCTATAAGCCTTCATAAAGCTTTCGCTGAAACATTTTTAAATAGGAAAAAAATAACAAAGGTCATATAGTCTCAGTTTGAAAAGGCTGATTATGTGTGGATTAGCAAGTTTTAAAGAAAAAAAGTGGCACTTCCTATATTTGCTACATTTCAGTATAAGTCAAATTTAATTAGTTGAGTTATGAAGCAATATAAAAAAGTCCTTTGCTACAGTATTAGCCATGAAATACCTTTACGGGATTATTGTAAACCTAGCTTACATTTAACAGCTTGTCACTCTTCTAAAAAGTGCTCTGGGAGACAGCACCAATTAGAAAAATTCAATGGGGCTGAAATGCAAAGGACAATTACAAAGGACTTGCACTTGCAGGAGCAGCTGAAAACAAGTCTTCGCAGAAGACCCTTCTATTACTTCATGATTTCTCACAAAACGTGTATGAAGTTAATTCCTATAGGTAAATGCACGTTCTTTAAAATACATAAATAGAACTGCATTATTTTGCCAAAGGTCCCACTAACTGGCGTAGGTCTCGTCTTAAATGTAGGCTCAGCACTTCAGAATGCATTGCTTGGCCAATTAATTTTAAGCCCTTGGCCTCATTTAAAACTGAGTCCTGAGCTCTTTGGGGTCACATAGTCAAATAGATTTATCTGGTTCTGATTAGTTAATAATTCAACAAATGTACTCTGGTGCATTTCGGAGCACCGTAGGAGTGGGCTTTAACGTTCTAACATCCTTTAAGTCCTTTTGTAAGAGGTGAGGTATTTCTAGCTCAATGAAAAATTTCAGGGATTGTAATAGGTTGGAAAAATAGGGACGGGGAATGTGGGTTGTTATACAACTGAATATTTCCCGAGGCTTTTCTCTTACATTATTAGTGGTAAGGGGGTGATGACAGTCTTTGCAGACTTCCAATTTACAGGGATAAAGTGATATTTCTTAGAAACATTAAGTCTCATCAATTAGCCGTCATCTTAAAGGGTATCCGAAAGTCATCGTGTTCTTACAGAGGATGATCTCATCCCAGAATGTGGAGATGAAACCATCTGAAACCAACCAACAAACAAAAAACCCCCACAGGATATAAATAATACTCCTTATGGCAAGTCAACAAGTGTAGCTTGTTATGAGTGACTGTGAAATACATATATGTTTAGATAGCTGTGTCTCCCATGGGGGTAGATGACTCAGTGATTTTTCCAAGCTTGCTCTGTCTGAAGAGTTTCAGGTGGGCTTTGGGGGCATGTAGGGAGTGATGGAAAGAGGCAGTGAAGTGGAGGCTTGGTGAGGGGCACTGGAGGTGGGAGATACAGAGTGGCACTGAAAAGAAATGAGGGGGGAGGCATTCTCTGGGCAGGGGTATCCCAGGCCCTCTTCTTTGGTCATCCAGCAACAAAAGAGGATGACCTAGTTTTACATACCGGATTTCTGCATAGGATTTTATTTGAGAAGATACTTCAGCTATTAGAAATAATAAAAACTTGCATGAGACTTCTAGTTCAACATGGCATTTTGAACACGGGCATTTGTCTACTCACTCTTCTGAAATCCTAGTAAAATAATATTAAGGGAAGAAAGAAGGTACAAACCTCCATGGACAAAGAAAGTGGAAAAGGAGACAGCAGCATGCAAGAGGGTTTGAAAAAATGTTGGTAGATAAAATGAGGATGGGTGAGAGGTACTTGAGTTAACATTTCCACTTGCTGGGTTATGCGCGGATGGCTGGTAGAGGAAGCCCATGCATTTATTTGCACTGCAGAGTCCAGACAAGCTCAGGTCCAGCTGAAGGTAGATAGGATTACACACAAAGAAAGACTGATTGAACAAACTGGAAGGACCATCAGACCCTCTGTTGACCCCACCTACCTGTGGGCTGGCAGAATGAAGAAGTTAACTGTCTTGAGAGGTTGAATCAGAGGAGCTCTGAAATGGGGCGCGTGGACACAGCTAACACCCTTTACTGACATCAAGAGAATTAAGTAACATTCTATGCATTGAACCTTCAATCACTCCCCTGCTAGAGTCTTAAAATACTGGCAGCCAGGCTCAAAACTCCTCAGGGCGAGGTTGGAGAGTGCTCTATGCATCTTACAGCCCATACTTTTATGTGGATGCATCTTAATGAAATAGTTGCATTTTTATTTGACCATTCTAAGGGAAAGTTAACCACTCTTTAATTCAACAAATATTTAGCGACTATCAGGCATTATTTAGGCAATAGTTATGGTGGTAAACAAAACAGAAAAAGACCTGCTTTCTTAGAGCCTATATTTAGTGCAAGTGAAAGACAAAGAATGGATTAAAATATGTACACGTATACACACACACACATATGTATGTATATACATATGTATGTATATACATATATATATCATATATAAAATATGATATCAGGTAGTGATAAGGACCACAAAGGAAAACAAATCAGAGTAAGAGGATACGTAGGGTAAGAGGAGAGAAAATGGTCAGGGAAGGTCTCTTTGAGGAAACAGTAGCCCAAGCAGAGAGTTTACCCAACAACATTTAGCATTTTATACTGAATTATTGACGCAGAGAAATCAAAACAAAATATAAACTCAGAAAAAATCATGGACAATGTAGAAATCAGAAGAAAACATCTTAAACAATTTACCTAAAATTAATATCTACAGTAAAATGAGGAAGCATCATTTCAAGAATTTTTGAAAACAGAACACAAAATGGAAAAAGTCTTAGGAAAATACAACCCATCAGAGTTGACTCAAGAAGTAAGAAACATGTACAATCTTAAGATCATCTAAAAAGTGGAAGCAGTTGGGGCGCCTGGGTGGCTTAGTCGGTTAAGCGTCCGACTTTCACTTGGGTCATGATCTCGCAGTTCGTGGGTTCGAGCCCTGCGTCGGGCTCTGTGCTGACTGCCAGCTCGGAGCCTGGAGCCTGTTTCCGTCTGTGACTCCCTCTCTCTCTGACCCTCCCCTACTCACGCTGTCTCTCTCTCTCTCCTAGAAATAAATAAAACCATTAAAAAAATTAAAAAAAAAAAAGTGGAAGCAGTTAAAGCAAACAAAGTAAATAGCAGGCCCAGATGGTTATACAGGTACAAATAGCATATTCCAATATTATGCAGACTTTTCTTAGACACTGAAAGAAGGAACAGTAGCCAACTTATCTTTAAGCCAGCACATCCCTGATACAAAAACGAGAAGAAAAAAATACTATGAGAAAAGAATACAGCAGACCCATGTCATTCATGAATATAAATGTAATAATCCTAAACAAAATACTACAATGAAAATTCAATAGTGTCTGAAAAAAAAAATCCAACCACTTTTGCTTTATACTAGGTATGCAAGGATTGTTCAATATTTTAAACTATACATGTAATTCATTAATAGATTAACAGAGTAAATCATATAATGATCTCAAGAGATGCAGAAAAAGCATGTGATAAAATCAGATACCTATTCATGAAAAAAATTCTTTGTATATTATGAATATAAAGAAGCATAATTAACTGATAATGAGAAACATTAAAGAAAACCTAAAATTAACATCATCCTAAGTGAGAAAACATTAGAAGTGTTTCATTTAATATGAGAATGAGCTAAAGATTCTAACTACTACAATTTTTTAAAAATGATTATGTATTTTTGAGAGACAAAGAGAGACACAGTGCGAGCAAGGGAGGGGCAGAGAGAGAGGGAGACACAGAATTCGAGGCAGGCTCCAGGCTTTGAGCTGTCAGCACAGAGCCTGATGCAAGGCTTGAGTTCACAACTGTAAGATCATGACCTGAGCCAAAGTTGGACGCTTAACTGACTGAGCCAGCCAGATGCCCTTAAAAACTACTACCATTTTTAATTCTCAGTATATTGAGGTCCTAACCCATACAATAAAAGGAAAAAAACAAACAAACCAGGAATGAGTACTGGAGAGCAACACATGATAAACAAAGCTGTTCTTTTTTGGATGATACTGTTTAAAAATCCCAAAGAATCTATAGACAACTTTATGAGAGGTAACAGGATGGCAGACAAGTAATAGGAACAATATAGTGAAGTGGATGGACATAAGACTAGTATACAAAACAAGCTGCATTTCTGTTCAGCAGCAAAACAATGAAAACTCATTATAAAAGAGAATTTAAAATAATACCAGAATGTCAAGTATCTAGAAATAAGTATGACAAAAGATGTATAACATCTCTACAAGAAAAATTATAAAACCTTAATAAGAAATATTCAATAAGATCTAAATAAAAGAAAGAAAGGCCATGTTCATGGGTAGGGAGATTTAATATTATAAAAATGCATTCTCATCTGACTTGATCTATAGATTCAATGCAATTCCAGTAAAAAATTCCAAGAGAGTTATTTTGTTGAACTTGATTAGATGATTTAAAATTTATATGGAAGAATAAAAAGCAAGAACAGTTAGCATATTTTTGAAGAAGAGGAAAGGGACTTGCCTGTCTAGATAGTAGAACTTATTTTGAGGCTACAGTAATTAAGACTTAATGGTATTGGTACAGGGATAGAAACACTAACTAATGAAATAGAATGTATTCCCATTAATGTATAGTATATACAGAAGTGGTCTGTCAGATCAGTGAGTAAAAGAAAGATTTTTTTAAATAAATAGGATGGGGAAAATGGTCATGTAAATGGAAAATGATGAAATCAGACATTTCTATAACCATATAAACTCCTGATTGATTACAGACTTAAAAGATCAACACTCTCAACTCTCAGTAGGGAATCTAGGTTAATGTCCTTTGGACCTTGGGGTAGAACATTTTTAATACAAGACACAGAAAACATGGACTATAAAAGTCTGATAAGAAAGAATTCTGGTCATTAAAGACACAGTGAGGAAGCAAAAAGACGGGCCACAACCTGGGAAAAGATACTTGCAATACATACAACATATTAAGGATTAGTATCATGACTATAAAATGTTGATAAAATCAATTTTATTTATTTTTTTTTAATTTTTTTTAATGTTTTATTTATTTCTAGGAGAGAGAGAGAGAGACAGCATGAGCAAGGGAGGGTCAGAGAGAGAGGGGGTGACAGACTCTGAAACAGGCTCCAGGCTCTGAGCTGGCAGTCAGCACAGAGCCCGACGCGGGGCTCGAACCCACGAACCGCGAGATCATGACCTAAGCGAAAGTCGGACGCTTAACCGACTAAGCCACCCAGGCGCCCTGATAAAATCAATTTTAAAAAGCAGAATGAATCCAACAGAAATTTGGACATAAGACCCAAATAGACATTTCACAGAAAGAGAAACGAAGATGGCTAATAAGCACAGTGAAATACCATTTGCTATCCATTCAATTACCAAAAACGTGAAAGAGATTGGCAATATCGGGTTATAAAGACTATGGATCAACAGGATTTCTGACACATTGCCGGTCACAGTGTAACTTGTAATCATGTTGGAGGACACTTTGGGCATTATCTTCTAAATATGAACATTCACGTGTTTTCCCAGTAACTCTGTTCCCAGGTGTACACCAAAGAGAGACTTGCACATGGATAGCGGAGACATGTGTTTGTGTTTATAAGCAGCACTGTTTACAAGAGCAAAACCTTTGAGACAAACTCAGTGCCTGTAATCAGAACAGTGGCTGGATGAACTGTAATATAGTCACACAGTGGAATATAATATAGCAGTCAAAACCATGGACTGGCACAAAGGGGAAAATGGAGGTAATTTTCATCTCAAGACAAACACTAAAGTTTCTCAAGTAATCACAGTTTACTACATGGTTCAATATAATCTATGATCTTCATAATGTAAGCAGTGAACTGTTATCTGACCCCAAGTTATGAAACAATGTTAAAGGGAGGATGGGGGAAATACACAGGTTTGTCTGTGGGAGGGCTGTAAAAGACCTGAATTATAATTTTCTATAGCTGGTAGCTGGTAGCTGGTTGTTTAAAAGACTAAGAAAATAAGCATTTTACTTAGATATATAGGCAAATTACCAAAAGAAACAGTCAAGGAGTTAAAAGTTATTGTTTCTGGAGAGTAGGACAACCTAGAGACAGATGGAACAGGTAACAGTTATCTTTATTTTGTGTTGTTATTATACACCTTGTAGTTATTGTTAATTTTACTTTCAGAGCCATGTATGCGTGTGTGTGTGTGTGTGTGTGTGTGTGTGTGTGTGTAAAACTTTGATTTTTAAAAACAAAAACCTTCCGGGGCGCCTGGGTGGCTTAGTCGGTTAAGCGTCCGACTTTCGCTTAGGTCATGATCTCGCGGTTCGTGGGTTCGAGCCCCGCGTCGGGCTCTGTGCTGACTGCCGGCTCAGAGCTTGGAGCCTGTTTCAGTCTGTGACTCCCTCTCTCTCTGACCCTCCCCTGCTCACGCTGTCTCTCTCTCTCCTAGAAATAAATAAAATATTTAAAAAAAAAAAAAACCTTCCATTTGGGCCAGATGAATATGACTTTGCTGAGCAGAGAGATGGTGTTTCTAGAAGCAATCTCTTTAGTGCTCTGGGGAATATTAAAGAAAAGCAGTAGAGATCTGTATGGTCAAATCTCCTCATTTTACAAAAATGAAGAAAGGGAGGCATGGTAGAATGGAATTTCTGAAAGTCTCAAAATGAGAAACCGACCAGGACTAATCCTCAGGTCTGCAGGTTCCTAAGCCAGGGCTCCTTCTGCCGCCTCCTTACTGGGAGCGGAAAGAGGTGCTTTCTGGCAAAGGGAAGGGTGGCCTTCTGGCTCTGGAATGACACGTGAAAAAAGTGAGGGGACCCTAAGAGACCCGATGGGCACCCGGCTAAGGATAAGACTCCGATCTCCATGTTTGAACCCACAGCAGTGACTCTTAGTGTGTGTATATGGGAGCGTGAGGGTGCTTTCTGATTTTTGCTGATTCAGATGAGTCTCTAAGGATCAGACTGAAGTACAAGGCTTACTGAAAGCCAGATTGAATAGATTTAAGTAGACATTAAAGTGTCTAATTCTGGACATCACAGTAAGGAGAGAGTGGAAATTTGTTGGCTGAATAAATGCATAAACGTTATCATGTGTCTCCCACACCTGGCTTAACATGGTAAACATAGCCAGTATTTATACCAGGAGTGATTCATATGCATATTAAAGTTTGGGAAGCTCTGGTCTACAGCCCTGTCTTCTAGGTACAATTAGAATTTTAATATATCTTAACCGGAATTAAAAGCTATGCAAATGCCCGATGGTAGCCTGAAATAAATTACAATATATAAGCAGTGATATCCTGAAATAAATTAAGATAAAGAAATAATGCCTGGAGGACAGGTTAAGCACTGTAATAAACATCGAATGATCAAAGTGGGAATTGTATTTCTCAGTTACCGGCATTCACTGCAATCAAATGTTTCGGAGGGGGGTGATGCTGGATGCTTTGGAACTGCTTAATGGGAAATCTGGTGGTCTGCCACACTTCTCTAAACACCAGCCAGCTTGATTAAGAGTGTGGCTTGATTTCCCCATCACAGAGCAAAATCACAATTGTGTCTAGGAAAAAAAAATGAAATACAGAAATATGACCGCAAGTGGCTGGGTGAAAACTAAAAAGCAAAAAACAAACCCAACAGGTGGTGTGTGTGTGTTTGGGGGTCTGTCTAGAATCCAAATAAAGGTGGTAATATTATGGGAAAAAAATACTCAAGGGTTTAAAAGGTATCTTTTATTAAATGTATAGTCGGATGACAAAATCCATTAGGTACATATCAGAAAATCAACTCAAAAGAACACTCACCGAGAGGAAAGGCTTGGCTTCCCGCTTTTGCTACAGCTGGTATAAATTCCTGGGCCATCATCAAAGAAGCTTCCAAGTGCCAACTTCTGTCGGATAGATTCTCTCTCATTTTTCTGTGCCTAAAATTTCAGGAAAATAAAAAATGCTGATAAGTGGGCAGATACAGGACAATTATAGCCCAACTGCTAAGTTTCTTAGAACTGCAACCTTAGATGAAACATGAAAAGGCCACGGCACAAGAGCGTTTGAATTATGAAGAGCTGAAATTAAACCGATCTTTCCTGGTTTCCCCTCTGCAAGCAATTTCAGTTCTTCAGAGCTTTTCATGATCACGGGTCTAGGAACTCAACATGGTGGTATAAAGTGATCTTCACTGGAATGGAACTAGATTATTTGGTGCCATAATCCTTCTTCTTCTTACCTGCTGGAGGAAAGTTGTGGAGGGCAAGCACTTTGTCCTAAATCAAATCACTTTTATCCCAAATGTGGCCTTTTCCCGGATCGTGTCTTCTCTTCTGTATATCATCCCTTCAGCCCACTTTCTTTATTGCAAGAATATTAATTCATTCAACGAATATGCACTGAGCCCCTATGAGATGGCAGGTGCCACGTTACAATGCGGCACAGCCCATTGATTTCCTGGACACACAGCCCAGGATGGGTGATCGCAACCCCTGCCTGCATCTGGCTTATAGTCTTGACAAGGACTACTGTTTCTGTTTGAAAGTTATCCTTATCTCTCCAGGTTCAGAACACAAGAAGCCCTAACAAAGGGCCTGGAATAGCTGGAGGATTCTAACTGGGCCTATCTGTTTCACATTCTGAAGAGAAATCAGGTCGGTGTGCATAGGAAAAGGATGTGGGAAACTACACTACTGTGATAATTTGGATATGTTTACAACACTTGGCTTCCCATAAAAGTCCCATAAAAACTCACCATGCTGAACTTTTAAACCCTTTAAACAACAGGGGAGAAGATTAGAAATGATTTCCTTAGTTAAAAATAAAACAACTACAAAAACAAACATAATGAGTTAGCAATCCTGGGGTGAGAACGAGAGCTTGGGTTTCTGTTCTGTGGCAGTGTCGTCAGATGTTCTGAGCAGCGGGCTGAAGACTCGGGTGAGCCAATGATATCATCAAATGCAGCTCACGTGACTGAGTGTGGCTGTGGAAGGCAAGAAGGCCCTTGAACCACCCAATGAGAAGTTCTGGAGCCACATCTGCTGCCACTGGTACCCAGAAGTTACACGTGAAAGCTCTGAGCTGCCACCTGAGCATCACTATGTCAGTGATGAAACGCACAACCTGTTGGAAGGGTGGGCTGAAAACTGGCCTCATTTCACCCCCAAGTGAAGGCAGTGGACTATCGGTTAAGGCTGTTCTAACATGGTGGTTGGTAAGGTGTTCTAACATGGTAGCCACATGTGGCTATTTACATTTTGATTAAAAATTAATGAATTAAAAGTTCAACTCCTCAGTTACACTAGTTACATTACAAGAGCTCACCATATTAAACTGAGCAGAATAAAATGTATGACAGCACAGTGCTTCTAAGATAGTGGTTTTCAATTGCCAGCTTGGATAGGCTGAATCAGAATTTCCTGCAGTCTTTTTCTTTTCTTTAACGTTTTTTTTTACTTATTTTTGAGAGAGAGCGAGCGAGCATGAACAGAGGAGGGTCAGGGAAAGAGGGAGATACAGAGTCTGACATAGGCTCTGAGCTAGTTGTCAGCACAGAGCCAGATGTGGGGCCTGAACCCATGAACTGTGAGTTCATGACCTGAGCCCAAGTTGGATGCTTAACCCACTGAGCCACCCAGGTGCCCCTCCTGCAGTCTTTAAAATACACACCCCAGACTCCAGCATCAGATATTTAGCTTAAATAGGTTTGCGAACTTCTAGTTCAAGGACAGCTCATCTCTGTTCTCCTTTTCTTTCATATTTAAAATTTTTTCTTTAAAGTTTATTTATTTTGAGAGAGAGAAAGAGAACAGAGGGTGAATCCCAAGCAGGCTCTGGACTATCAGTGCAGAGCCTGATGCAGGGCTCAAACTCATAAACCATGAGATCATGGCCTGAGCCCAAGTTGGACGTTTAACCAACTGAACCACCTAGGCACACGCCCCTCTTTCACATTTTTTAATCCATGGAAACCATAGCGTTCTATCAACTCTCAAACTTAGTGATTATATCTGTAGCTATTTATGCAGATAGCCCTCCATTTTGGCATGTACCAATGGAACGATGTCACACTTAAGAGCTATAGTGCATGTGTGTGCAGAGCCTGGAGCCTGCTTTGGATTCTGTGTCTCCTTCTCTGTCTCTGTCCCCTCCCCTGCTCATGATCTCTCTCTCTCTCTCAAAAATAAATAAAACATTTAAAAACTTAAAAAAATAAAAATCACTCATAAATCCACCACTTAGATACAGATCACTGCTAACATTTTGAGTTTTTTTTGAGAGAGTTCTTTTTAGTTTTTTATCTTATATGTGTATTTTTTTCCTTTTTATAAAATTGGGATCATATTGTTTATTCATTTGAGACTTTCCCTCATTTAATATTTAATATTCTTTAAAAACATAATTTATAATGGCTGTATTCATTCTGTCCTATGGAGTTACCTTCTATTGTTAGCCATTTGGGTTGTATCCAATTAAAAATAACACAGAAGTCTGCATTTTTACATAAATCCCTGCCCACGTGTCTGATTCTTTCCTCAGGATAAGTTCCTGGAAGTGGAATTACCAAATCAGCTGAGTGTGAACATGTGTTGAGGCTCTTGACACATTTTGTCACATTGCTCTGGAGAAAAGCTGTTCCAATTTACATGCCCAACAGCAACGTAAAAGGGTGTGGCATTCACTATATTCTGGCTAACACTAAGTACTTTCACTGAAAAAAGACTTCTGTTGTTTGATAGTCAAAAAGTGGTATTCTTTTTGTTAATATCCTTGATTACCAGTGATATTAAATATTTGAAAAACTTTTAGTTTCTATACTTGCTTTTCTCTGAATTACTTCTAGCTTTGCATATTTTTCTATAAAGTTCTGAAATTTTTATAGTAGGCATATTATTAGTCCTTTTGAGATAGGTGTTAAGGTAGTTAAACAATAGCTGCTTCTTTAAAGTGTTGTTGACAGCTTTGTGCACGGAAAGCCCTTCCGAGTCTAGAGGTAAAGGATCTCACTGGATGTTGGAGGATTAAATGAGAACATTATGGAAACTGCTTAGCAGCAGCAGTAGTGGTGGTGATGTAAATATATGACAAATGGTAGCTATTATGGTTAATCCTCCAACAATTTCTGCTTTGAAGATGAGGAACTGCAGGGTGAAGGAAGGTTCCCCTACTATTAGACAGAAGAGCTAGGATACAAGTCTGTCTTTCTGGTGCCAAATCTTTCTGCTCTTCCACACTGATGAGTGAAGTGTCTGGGCAAATAATGGTGGCTGCCATGTTGGAGATATGATGTAGGACTTACGAGTTATGGATCTACTTCTTTCCTGAGATGGGTGTCACGTATTCTCAGAAAAGGAGAAAACACTTGACTGAAAAATATACATACCAAGACCCAATCATAACTGCAGATATTTACAAAACAAAAAAACCACCTTCTCATCAGAGCCACTCTCCTTGACACCACTGCTTAATCTTCCTTTTGGAACAAATGCCATTCCTAACATTTTAAGTAACTATGATTCAACTGACTGGTAAAAACAGTTTTTCTCTTAAAATTCAACAATTGGAACTATTTTCCTTTCTGTTGCCCACATGTGTAGTGTGTGTGTGTGTGTGTGTGTGTGTGTGTATGTGTGTAGTTTCAAAGTTCTTTTGTTTTCTAAGAGAATTATACCTCCAGGGCAATTATGTCCTCCAACCTCCTAAAGCCCAGATGTGCCTCAAGGGAGGAATGGGGAAGTGTACAGCGAAAGGAAGAGGCTGACTCAAAACTACATTGTTTGGCTGGGTTTGTGGCATGTGGAGCCACGTCCATTCCTAAAATGGCCTTGGGAAATACCCTCTCAAAAGTTAAACACCGAAAATTCATATCTGCTTGCAAAAAGCAAACGGGTGACTGAGAAATGGTGGCTCATCGCTGTGAGACAGAAAGCCTATTCCAGACCAAGAGAAGAGTAAAAATGTGCTTAGAAAATCACCATTGTCCAGCCATAGGCAGTTAGTTTTTGTCCTCGCCTGTCGCTGAATTCCCTACTGCCACCCCCTGTGCCCAGGCAGATAAGACTCACAATGGCTTTTGAGGGTACCATGTGAACCACGATCTCAGAACACAGACCCTTTCTGAACCCACACACTGATGCTCAGCCTCTCCCCCTGTGCCGTTGTTCTGCTGCGGTTACCCAAGCTTGGCAAGAACAAAGACGGGTGTTTGGTTAAAGAAGTAAGAAGCAAAATGTCCTGCTAGGGTAGATACTGTCCATCTCCAAAGCTGGTATGTCCCCAAGTCCTTCCCATACTTTCTTCAGGATGCAGCGGGACCTGTCCCTTACACACTGATACCATTAACAAGTCGTCCCCCACCCCGACCCTGCCTTCACCCCTCTGCCCAGTTCACCTTGCTAGCAGCTTCGTGGTGTCTCTGGTTTCTGAAGCCGGGGCTGCCTAATCTTTCACCTGCTGACCTGCACGTGAATTTATAAATGGAAGACTGGGGCGGGGGGTGGGTGGTACCAGGTGGCTAAGTCAGCTCAGTTCAACTTCGGCTCAGGTCATGATCTCTTGGTTTGTGGGTTTGAGCCCCGTGTCGGGCTCCGTGCTGACAGCCCAGAGCCTGAAGCCTGCTTCAGATTCTGTGTCTCCCTCTCTCTCTGACCACTGCTCCTGCTCTGCCTCTCTCTGTCTCTAAAAAATGAATAAATGTTAAAAAAAATTAAAAATAAATGGAAGACTGGGTATCATCTCTGTTTCTAAAATTTTTTTGACACACTGTATTTTTGTGGGGTCACCAGGTCTCTCAGGAGCACGCTTTGGGAAATAACATCTTACACCTAAATCCAGCTGATAGTCAGGACACCGCAAACAGCTGCTTCCTTCTGACTCCTGCACAGATGATGAAACCCACGTAGCCGGAAATGGCCTGTCTGATTAAAAGGAAGGAGTTCCTTAAACTCCCCAAAGGAGGAAGACGTTTAAAGAAGTTTGGTCTAGAAAATCAGAGGACCTGATTGATGTGAATGGCAGAGGAGTCTGCGGGAATAACGGCACACATAAACTTGGAAGCCTGGATTTCACTTGTGGGAACGGGGAGTGGGAGAAAGAAAACTATTTCCCCCAATTTCCTGTCTTCCATCTTTTCCCGGGATTGATCTTCCCCTCATCCCCAGTTCCATTTGTTTCTTACTTTTACTTGTTCATCATGAGAACAGAAAAAAACTTTTATTATTGGATGTGCTTGTTACTGGTTTTCTAATGCTAACCGTCTCAGTACTCAATTCATTTCTAATCCCGGAAGATACCACTTCTTGCATCCTCCTTTCTGCCCTGCTAAATTGCTACCTGGTTACTGCTTTCATACTTCAGGGTGTATATGGATCACCAATGAGGAAAACTTCCTAAGTACTGGGGACTGTGTTATTCCCCAAGCAGATGACGACCCTGTCCCCCACCCCCCATATGGCCCATAAAGAAACTCAGGATGCCAGGAGGTTGCTGCACCAGCGGTATGCCACGTGGAGAATTGCACAGGAAGGCACGTGTACAAAGTGGCCCGTGGCCCCCTCTCTGTCACAAATTTCTTTAAACTGGTAGTTCTCAAGCTTGATTACACATGAGAATCACCGGAGGGCTTGTAAACACATAGACTTCTTTTTCTAATTCAGAAGGTCTGGGGTGCGGCTGAGAAAACACATTTTTTAACAAGTTCCCAGATGTTGCCGATGCTGTGGATGCAGAGACTTTGAGAACCATGGCTTTAAGCAATTGAACAGATCAAGTAGCAGGATGGAACACAGAGTCGGTTCTCCTCTAAGGGAGCACAAATCTGTTCCAGGCAGAACGGCCAGGCTCTGGATCCAGGTGGATTTCATCATCTGTGGCCGCCTGGCCTTGCCAACGCCTGGCCGGGATGCCTGTTTTGAAGCAATTAATGAACCCCTTGCTTCAGTGCAATCTATTGCTTAGTGATGTCGGCACCATCCCCATTAGCATCATCCACCAGGGAATGCAGCTGGGATTCTGGAGCTCCCTGTGGAAAAGCACTTTTCTTATAGGAAAATAGCAGTCACTCTTGTTTCTCTCCTCAGCTTGTAAGGAAGGCAGTTTTCCTCTAACATTTGCGGGCAACATTCCAGTGCGGAGGAGTCTGGGGCTGTTAAACACTGGGAACCAGAAGTACAGAACTCATTTGTTAATTAGGCAAATTGTATTAATTTTCTTGAAAACAAAATAATCAAAAAGAAAACCCGCATATACGGATACTAATTATTTTCTTTCTGAAACAGCCATGGGTTTGCCACAAGATCAAAATATGAAAACATCATTCTACAAGAAAATAAAGTGTACTCTTTTGAATGTCAAGTGTGTAAGTACCTGCACGGTGCAGATTTTTAAAATTTTTTTTAAGTTTTTGCATCTTATTTTATCCTCTGGGAAGAGCTTTTCAATTATTAGTGGAAACACAAGTTAAATAACCTAGTGTTTTTTCCATTGTATCGCTGAATGGATACACTGTGGGCATTTTCTTTTCAGTTTATATTTCTGATGCTTTCCACTAATCGATCCAGAAAGATTCCCTGAAATGCTGTTGAAATCTCACCTTTGCATTCTTGCACTGAGCCGCCTAAACAAGCCCTCTGGACTAGATGTCAGGCCGGGCTGTCGGGCAGTGTGGAAGCCTGGGTTCGGCTTGCTTAGCATCAATACTCATGAGAAAGTTGTCCTTGGGTATCTCAAGTCCAGGATGGGAAGGACTGTATGGTTCAGGGCCTTTGGACACTTATTTTACTTGAAAACTGCTTGACATTAAAAGTGCTGGGATGCCAGTCCAGAGGAGATAGATGCTTGTTTACAAGAAGCCAACCATGAGGATGGCTTTGCCTAGTGACCGCCTTACTTCTCGTGCTACAGGGAGACAATAAGGCAGAAGCAGAAGGACACAAGTGCTGTTGAGCAGAGTCCCTAACACTTGAATGCTCTTAACTGTTAAGGACCGGGGAGCAAAGGTATTTCACCCTCGGTGGGTTGAAGTCTAGTAGCCAATAACTGGCTGAATGGGAGCTCTGGTGAAGGTAAAGGAGCCCCAGGTGCAATCCACAAGGATGACAAAGCAGTGGAAGTGTTTCAACATTAAACCCTGTGGGGATACAGTTGGAAACAAAAGTTTTCCTCCCCTATGAGCGGTATATCCAAAACAGGAACTTGTGGGAGCATCTTGAGCTTTCTCATTCTCACAGGATTGGCTACAGAGAGTATTTTTTAAAGTTTTTTAAAATGGTTATTTATTTTTGAGACAGAGAGGCAGAGAGAGAGGGAGACACAGAATCTGAAACAGGGTCCAGGCTCTGAGCTGTCATCACAGAGCCCCACATGGGGCTCGAACTGATGAACTGCAAGATCATGACATGAGCCGAAGTTGGATGCTTAACTGACTGAGCCACTCAGATGCCCCCAGAGACTACTTTTTAACACAGGGTTAGTGTTGTCTGGGAACTCCTTCTAACAGGTGACATTTTAGAAGCCTTAAACAACCACTGTCATTCAGTATCACAGTGAGAACACAACAGTTGAAAACACCTACTGCATGGGTATGAAATAGCCCAACCTCAATCAACTGCAGGGAAGCTGATGTTCTTAATTTTCCATGTCAATGTGGACTTAGGATCTGGGAGACCTGAACACAGGAGTGACCAGAAAGGAGCAGGGAGTTCAGGTGATTTGGGGTCAAGAAGATCCAAGTTAACATTCTGACTTGGACGTTCACTAGTGCAACTTACAGAAACTCTTTAAGCCTCAGTTTCTTTTTCTGAAAAAAGGAAAAACAATACCTATTTTATAGGTTGTTTAAAGGATTAAATGAAGTACTATACAGAAAGGACCTGGCACAGTGCCTGGCCCAGAGAGAAACTTATTAAATAGTAGCTGTTGTGAACACTAGAGGGAGGGGCTGGGGAAGCTGGTGGGAAGAGTGGAGAAAGGGATAAAAGCCAGCAAGGTGCACAACAGGCAAATCTATAAGGACAGAAAGTAGATTAATGGTCGTGGGAAGAACTGCTAAAGAGTACTGGCCTTCTTTCGGGGGATGATGAAAATGTTCTGGAATTAGTTGTGTTTTGCACAACCTTATAAATATACTAGAAACCATCAAAATGTACTCGAGAAAATGATGAGTTTTATGGTAAATGAATTATATCTCATACAGAAGAATCATATCTCAGAAAAATAAACCACACCTACAAAGGTAGCTCGCATACGATATATCTGGAAAATCTAGTTACCTGAAACAACCCACTCCCCAACCAGCCTGGCTATCCAACGTGTGCCAACAGGGTGATAGGATGGAAAGAACCCTGAACCAGGAGCCAAGAGGCTTCATATTTATAGCATCTAAGACCAACCAGGCCAATTCCTCCCGTGAAAGAATAGGAGACTCTGGCCCAGAAAGCTGAAAAGATTGTCCCCAGGTGGCCGAGGTGGGGCTAGGCTCCAGGGTTCAGTAACTCAACAGAGTTCTTCAAGCGTATTCAGCCCTTACAGGCAGGAAGACGTGAGGGTTAATGGAGGTCGACGGCTGCTTTTCCTCAGTAATTGTGTGGGGAGGGCAGAGCTCTTGTCTGGAATGGCAGCTGGCATTCTGTGTTCCTGTTTATTGCAGTTTATCTCAAGCAGTCATTTCCATTCACCTTTTAAAAAAAACATGAGGCGCAGCTGTGGCTTCACTTTAAATATTGTTCCTTCCAGCCTTTTAATTTTTTCACGGGCTCCTCCCTAATCTTTCACCATAATTGGATGCACAACACCAGAGACAGCACCTCGGAAAAACAAAGCGAGCAAGCTGGCTTCCCCAGCCTCTGACCACACACGGCCCGGTCCGCAGCTCCTTTGGCGAGGAGTAGCCTGGGGACAGACCAGCGTCGAGTGTCTGCTCTGCTCTGCAACAGAGTGGCAGCCAGTCTTCTTGGTTACATTTTCTTGATTTCCTTTCTCTGTCTCCATCAGTGTGACTGGATCTTTCCCTGGGTCTGAGACAGCACAGGCTGCACGCTTCTCAGGTCCACACTGGTTCTGAACATTCTTCCAGGCAGCATCAGTCTGTCTGATTATTTGTTCGGGTACCTGCCCACGTGGACTGTAAGCTCCTGGAGGCAAAGCCCAGAGCTCCTTCTGGGATCCTGGCTCCCCACGCAATGCCAGGGACAGAGGGGGACTCTTATGAGTGATGGTGGAGGGATCAGGACGTAGATCCCGTGTTGTGGCCACTGTGGTCCTGAGGACAAGCAGCTGCAGGTCTCTGTCAGAAGGTCAAAGGTTGCTCGGAGTGTGGTGGGGCAATAATGGCCTGAGCACACACCCCTGAGATTCTACCACCGTGCAGGCTTTCGTTCCAATACGCTAAGGTGTGTTTTCTGTTGAGGACAGTTTTACTACTACTACTCAGTAAGCCAGAGGTCCTTAATGAAACATCTTTCTTATAATCAGCATCTTCCCCAAGGAATAGGAACAGAAGTGTGCTCTTTTCCTTGCTTTGCAAGGTGGAATCTAATTTTAGTTATCGGAAAGTGACCTTTCCCCCTGAAGGCTGTTTGCCTGACTTTAAAACAACCTTGCAAAATAATCCCTATACACATGTGGCATTTATTAGTGTGACTGGTAGAGGAAATTCTATTGTACCTAGACAGGGGTATACCAATTTTCCAATTGTTTTTGACAACAGACCTCAAAGTGACAGGAAGTAAAAGAAGGGATTACTAAAACTTCTATACTTAAAAACATTCTATTTTAAAAATATGTATTTGTGGGAGTGCCTGGGTAGCTCAGTCGGCTAAGCATCCAACTTCAGCTCAGGTCATGATCTCAGCGTTCGTGGGTTCGAGCCCCACTTTAGGATCTGTGCTGACAGCTCAGAGCCTGGAGCCGGTTTCAGATTCTGTGTCTCCCTCTCTCTGACCCTCCCCTGCTCACGCTGTCATTGTCTCAGAAATACATAAAACATTAAAAAAATTTTTTAAATATGTATTTTGTGTATAGGTTTTATATATACAAAATATATATTTATAGTAGGATATATGTATAACTTATCAATAAAATAGATATATATTAGACGTATGGACTCAAAAACATTTTACTAATAGATCCAAGGTCAAAAAAGCTTACAGACCGCTACTTTATGGCATCTAATTTAATCTTCTATTTAGTCAACCAAACAACAAAAACAACAGAAAAACAAAAGGAAGATTTGATTTAGGAAAAACGATTTTTATGTGAGGTAAATGTTGTCCTATTCCGTATTTATTTATTATGAGAGAGAGAGTGAGAGCGAGCAAGTATGAGCCAGGGAGGGGCAGAGAGAGAATTCTAAGCAGGCTCCTCGCTGTCAGCACTGAGCCTAATGTGGGCCTCAAACTCACAAAACATGAGACCATGACCTGAACACAAACCAAGACTTGGATGTTTAACCAACTGAGCCACCCAGGTGCCCCAATCCTATTCTTTATATATATATAAAGTTTTTATTTATTTATTTTATTTTTACTAAAGTTTTTATATATGTATATAAAGTTATACATATATATTAAAGTTATATATATAACTTTAACTTTAATATAATATATATTAAAAATTTTTTAAATGTTTATCTTTGAGAGACAGAGAGCTAGAAAGAGAGAGAGAGAGAGCGAGAGAGTGAAAGCACAATCAGGGGAGAGGCAGAGAGAGGGAGACACAGAATCTGAAGCAGGCTCCAGGCTCTGAGCTGTCAGCACAGAGCTAGACGTGGGGCTCAAACTCACAACTCCAAGATCATGACATGAGCTGAAGTCAGACACTTAACCAACTGAGCCACCCATGCACCCCAATCTTATTCTTTATATTTTATTTATTTATTAAAAAAAAAATTTTTAACGTTTTATTTCTAGGAGAGAGAGACAGCGTGAGCAGGGGAGGGTCAGAGAGAGAGGGAGTCACAGACTCTGAAACAGGCTCCAGGCTCTGAGCTGGCAGTCAGCACAGAGCCCGACACGGGGCTCAAACCCACAAACCGCGAGATCATGACCTAAGCGAAAGTCGGACGCTTAACTGACTAAGCCACCCAGACGCCCCTTATTCTTTATATTTTAAAGAAAGCATATGGTGCCCTGCTTCATTAGAATTTCTTAATAAAATTATCAATAGTGGGCATTTTTTTTTTAGCATAATGAAGTCTTCAGAGTAACCAATATGTACATTAATTTGAAAGAGAAAGACCTTTGCTGAGAAAAGTAGTTAAAAAGCTGAAATGACAAGGGAACAACCTCATGTTTGGGGTCCAGAAAAATATACATTGCTCTCTGCGTATCCTACATATCTAGAAGTTTCATCTAGCGGCCTTTTGTATTAACCTATTAGATACTTTTTTTTTAAAATCCCATGTGGCATTCTACTGCCTTCGTTAGATAACAAATTACACAATGCAACTCTGTCTTGTTGTTGATGTTTTAAAGCTACTTGAGCCTCACATGTTTGTCATTTTAGTCAGTGCTGTATCAGGTTGCTGGCATATCATTGCTTGCTCATTCCAGGCATGCGGGCTCTCTCAGTTGTTTCTAAGGAGGAAAAAACTACAGTGGACATTACTCTATTGTTACTGCAACAGCCACAGGATGTCTTTCATTTTTCCCAAGTGCAAACTGACCTACACTTTTCTACCTGAGAAATGGTTTGGCTGGGACCAGTCCTCTGGCACCGAAAACAGGCGATATGAGAAATGTGCACTTGTCTTCGTGGCTGGGTAAGTGACTGACTCTGATTGCTGACTGTCCTATGCCTCTTTTGCACACCCGCGTCTGGCAGGAGGGGACAGTGGAGAGGTGTCAGAGTTTCAGAGTTCTGCACACTTACCACCTTGGGCACTCACTCCTTTCTTGCAGAATGCAAAGGGAGAAAAACACATAGGGCAACATGGTAGGTCATTGAAGCCTCTTTTACATATTTAAGTTTCAGGTTCCGGAGAATAGAGCATGAACTATTGTGACCTGCTCTAAGGAGTAAAGTACATACTTAAAATACCCCCACACACATACACAATTTTGTGTATCAGATATAAAACACCAAACTACATTATTACACTCAAGCAACTATCATGAGAGAATTTTCTATATCTTACTCCGGGGGGAGAGAAGTTAATGGCATACTTGATCAAATTAAAGATTGAGGAGCAAGTTTTGCTGTTCTAGGAGGATATACTAACTAATATTTACCTCTGAAGGAAAAGAGGTCTTACTTTACAGTCCACGATGGAAGGACTCTTATTCTTCATACCGTGCAGAGTCGTGACCTACGCTTGACTTGTGGACAGTAATGAGGGGGAAGGACATAGTATGTGTTTAGCCCTCTGTGGACAGACAAGCATATACTTGTAGTTTAATTTCATGACCTCACCCATATAACTAAAGCTATTTTTACTTGGGCCTGTTATTACCAGACAACTACCAGATAAAACATTCCAAAAATATATTTACTGCCTTTCAAAAGCAAAGTATTAGCAGACACTATTCAAATTTTTCAAAACCCCACACTTCTCTTAAACTGTATTTTTCGTTGTTAGAAAAGTCAGACTTAGAAAGATAGGTTAAACATTCCAGTAATTATTTACTGTGAGTAAACTATCAACATACATCAAAAATTTTAAAAATGATTCTTTTACTTAAACGAGACGGCCTAGCAACTAAACGCAGGATAGAAAATTTTCAACTTCAGAATAACAACGTGTATTCCAGTTACTGTTTATGAATTCATGAATATTAATGAACATAAGCTGGGAAAGGCAGAAAGCAGCACCCTCCCAACGTAATGCATCCACTTCTGTGCATTTAGCTTTCCTGAATATATTATGGCAATGGCCACTGAGTGTGGAATTCGGCCACTCCTCAAGGGTGATCTTTCTCTCAGTTAGAAAAATGGTCCGATTGTTTACAAACAAAAGAGCTCTCCCCCCCCCTTACCTTTTTATAATTCCCCTCCATATCCAATGGGGATTCTTGGCTGATGATGTCATCCATTCCATCACTGTCCAAATTCATCCTTTAACTCTTTAGAATTTCACTTAAGAAATAACCTCCCATGAATTCTGATAGGCTGACGTGCCAAGTGCCCAGTACTCTGTTACTGCTCATGCTGACATTGAGAGCCAGCTAAGAGCCTGTGCCTGGCTGTGTGTATCACTGCCCCTGCTCTGTCCCACAGACACCACCCTGCCTGGCCTCCCTGGTCTGTCCTGAGCTCTGCCACGGGGGCAGCTGCTGTTTTTGAGGCTCACACTGCCTTGACACTTGGCTTGTGAGTGTCCAGCCTTCCCCACCGTCCACTGTCACCTTCCCCTGAATGGTCCCGCCTGGATTCCTCTCCACGGCACCGTGCTTACTCCCAATCAAGGAAAAGCTGATTCAACTCCCCAACTCCCCAGTTGAGGGCTGAGTGTGGCTAGGAGCCCTGAGAAGAAACCGGCAACCTTATTCTGAACCAGGGTGGTGTGTGGGACAAAAATAGTTGCAAAAACCCCAGCCTCCCAGACTTCAGTAGTGAGTTAAAAGCCGGTATCCTGTGACAAAACGAAAACTGTGCGATTTAAAGGCTAACCTGTAAGACAGATGTTTGCTTCCCACCCCCACACCCCCTCTTTTTCCTATAACCAGTAATTTCTTAAAATCAGATATAAAAATCTCATCTTCTGGTAGTAGACCCAGCACAAGGATAAAATTTATTTCCAACGCAGAGAAGGACCCCTCTGCCTCAGGATCAGCGCTTTGTTCTATCAATATAGGCAAGAGAAAAAGATCCATCAACTTTTTCTTTACAATCCAGCCAGTGGCGGGCTTTTCCACAAAAGAGAACGTTCCTTTCGGCTGCTCTCTTTACCCTTCTCACATGGCTTTTGTTTTTTTATTGGCTTTACGTTCAGAGGTGGAAAAGGCCCATAGCTGGAGGATGTTTTGCTGCAAGAAGCAGACAAACGGAAGTGCACACACCAGCACATATTCATTATTGTTCAATTACTACTACCATAAACTAAAAATATACCCAATATTAAAAAAAAAAAAAGGTTACTGTTTGCAGGAGAAAGGGGCCAAAGAAGAATTCAAAGGCCAAGCCTCCATTTAACAAATGATCTCATACTCTGACATGCTTGGACAGAAAGGAGCAACTGTCCTACTCAATACATTTTCCGATATGAATTCCTGACCAACCCCAGTGCTGTTAAGAACAAAGTTCTGAAGCAAAAATGCCATGCCACATAAGCCTGGACATGCTTACTTTCAGCTGTCTATTTCTCACTACAAGTTAAAAAAAAAAATCTATCTGTGGAAGACTCTTGGCACAAATGTGTCTTGGTGTAGTTTACTGGAGCCCTCTGCCTATAAGGCAAAGACTGTGCAGTTCCTGCCTCAAATCTAAATCCCGCCTTTATCCCACCTCATCTCCCTAACTGAGTTACCGAGAGCATGACTTGCACATTTGCCGGACAGTATGATGACAAGTCGTAGTTCATGAGCCACACCTGCATTTGGGCAGGGCTTCTCCCCAGTCGGATGTCCCCCATTTTTACTCTCCTCCAGACCCCAGGACCCTCACTCTGGGGCAAGGGTCCTACTATGTGCATGCAAGAAGCTCAGAACACCTTCCAGATCTGGGAGGCAATGCTGGCCACCTAGTGTAACCCCTATGTGGGTGTTCCCAACACTAAAGATTTCTCCAAACCTAAGGCTCTGGGTAAAAATGCTCTAGTTTCAAGGACCCTAGGTAGATTACATCCTGACGAAGGAGGTTAGTTAAAGTGAAGGAAGCATGCATCTTATTATATGGCAGATGTTAACATAGTAACAATAGCTATCCTTTGTGGAGGGGTCACTATGTGCCAGGCACTTTACATGTGCCTCTTACATATATGTCTTTAATCCTCATGGTAACCCTCTGGAGTAGATATTATTATCAACTGTGTTTTATAGCTGAGTGGGCCAGTTAATTTGTCCATCCTCACGGTAACCCTCTGGGGTAGATATTATTATCAACTGTTTTTTATAGCTGAATGAGGTCAGCTAACTTGTCCAAGGCGTGGCAGCTTGCCAATGGTTAGGCCACAGTTGAAACCTGGGCCCTCTGCTTCTAAATGGGTGTGCTAGACCACCTTCCACTGGCTGCCTCAGTAAGAAACAACTGCACCCAGTGAAATAATCAAGCATAGCTTTTAAAAATTAGGGTTTTATACAGAGAGGATTCTGGCTGCACTCATAATATCACATACTGAAACATTTTCTAAATTGCATATCTGAACACCCCACATGGATTACTGCTACCCCTGATGATTAGACTTTCAAGAAATGAAATAAAAGCTCCTTCACTAATGGTCATGACCTAACACACTGTATAGTGAATTTTCCTTTCTAGTTTACCATGGTGTTTTTAGCGCCACTGTGGCTTCTTTCCAACAGCTGTTAGAGTTTCAGGCCTTTTCCTAAGGGGGCAGGGATTTCTGTTTATCTATCTTATTTTCCCCACAGCATCTAGACAACTCCTTACATATGTTAAGTGGACAGTAAAAGGCTGTTGAATAAATACATGAAGAGAGGAGAAATGTATGTGTTACTTAAAATGTTTCCTCTAGGGTTGCCTGGGTGGTTCAGTGGGTTAAGTGTCTGACTTCGGCTCAGGTCATGATCATGCAGTTTGTGAGTTCAAGCCCTATGTTGGGCTCTGTACTGACAGCTCAAAGCCTGAAGGCTGCTTCAGATTCTGTGCCTCCCTCTTTCTCTCAGCCCTTCCCCTGCTCACACTGTTTCTCTCTCTCTCTCTCTTTCTCTCTCGGGACTAAACATTAAAATTAAAAAAAAATGCTTCCTCTAAATGCCCAACAGTAGGAAACATTAATAGTTCACATTAGTGCTTTTAAACTGGAATCTTCTGTGGAAACCACACATATTCAAAAGGTAAAAGTAGGTCTTGTTGGGTTGAAAGAGAGAGACTACCACAAATTTCAGGAATTTCAATCTTTTGTTCAGGTTAGCATCCTGGTGCACTTAGCTGAGTTAACATGGGGGCACCTGATCTCATGGTTGTGAGATTGAGCCCCCCTGCTCTGCACTGAATGTGGAACCTGCTTAAGATTCTCTTCTCTTCTCTTCTCTTCTCTTCTCTTCTCTTCTCTTCTCTTCTCTTCTCTTCTCTTCTCTTCCTCTCCCTTTGCTCCTCCCCTACTCACCCTCCCCCCCCTCAAAAGTTAACAAGTTAACATGGATGAAATTATAAAAACCTAGATAGAGGGCACCTGGGTAGCTCAACTGGTTGAGCATATGACTTCAGCTCAGGTCATGACCTCATGGTTTGTAAGTTCAAGCTCCACACCGTGCTCAATGCTTGTTAGTGCAGAGCCTGCTTTAGATGATCTGTCCCTTTCTCTCTCTGCCCCTCTCCTGCTCTCTCCTGCTCTCTCCTACTCTCTCTCCCTCTCAAAATTAAATAAAAATTTAAAACATTGAAATAAAATAAGAATATATAGATTTACAAGAATGAGTAAAATACCTAATAGTATAAGCTTAATTATTAACATCTTTTTACTTTAATTTTAACTGGTTGGTTTATACATTTAGTTAAAATGAGTAAACTCTCACTATTAACTATATATATTTTAATTTATATATATATATATACACACATATACACTAGTATTAGATACATATAAATGTACATACACAAACTGTAACATACCATCTTCTGGAAAAGGGCACCTCAAAATCCAAGATGGAAATTTCCCAGCCAAGTAACAGCAACAAGTACGAAAGACCACTCCCTTCCTCTAACCCCTACACCTCTTCTTTTCATAAGTAGTTCTCTAATAAGTACTACACAGAGAAAACTGATAGAACCTCTCTCCTGAAACATGGATGTAAGAGCTTGGCAGTCCCCACTGTGAATTTACTTTGCACCCCCTCCTCAAGGAGTGCTCAGCACACAGACAGGGTCACAGCTCAGACCCTTCCCAGAAGAAGCTGCATCACCATCATCTGAAAGGCTTGTGCCATCTTGAAATATCAGATATTTTGCTTCTATAGGGTCTGATCTTTGATGTTTTCAAGAGTTTTGCTACTCAAAGTGTGTCCTTCTGATCACAGCATTTGTATCACCTGGGAGCTTACTGGAAATGCAAGCTCTCAGATCCCACCCCAGACTTACTGAATCAGAAATTTCATTTTTTAGAGTCTAGGAATTGTGAATGCACCTTAAATTTCAGAAGCCCAGCTTTAGACCTTGAAAACACTCCATTATATGCTATTATCTATTTCAGACCAAATTTCCAGACATGGTGGCAAGACCCTGACTTTAGATGCTTGGGATCAAACTGTAATTAATGTTACTTCCGAGAGGTCCAACCGAGTAGAGGAAAGGGAAAACCAAAACAAAAGACCACCTTAGAAGACTTGAGCTGAGTATAATGTTTGGTGGTTCTCCAGTAGCTACGCAAACAAAGGGATAATAGCCCCTAACGTCCTTCCTACAGAGAATTTCCTCTGGTTCTTTTCCTCTACTGCTGACCTCTCTAAAATGAACTGTGCTGACATAACATAGGCCGGAATGCTACTAATACTTTAAAAAAATGTACACACGGCCACTTACAATCCCTGAGCTTGAAAGGGCCTCTTCTCACCCACTGCTCTGAAATTCAAGGACTAGAACGGAGAGCTTCAGTTTCCTGTCAGGCCACAATCTGAACTGCAAGGCGCACTGGTCACGTGAGCTAATGCTTTTAAATGATCATTATCGGCCAGTGGTAGAAACGATCGACTCTGAAAACACCGACCACATTACTGAGAAATCGCTTACGCACTGTCAAAAGATTTTCCTATTCATAGATGGAAACTCTAGTTCATCCTGATTAACCCTTCAGCATCCCACTGCATTCCCTTCCATCATAATATCCAAATTCCATGTGCTATACACACTGATGCCTGATTTATTATAATCTCTTTGCAAATTAACTATTTTTTTCTTCTGTGCAAAGTTCATCTAAATTTGCTTTGCTTTCCATTAAGGTATTCTGATAGCTAGATAAGCTATAAAAATATGCAGGCAATTTTTAAATGGACTTTTTAGTGCAGGTTAAAAAAATTAAAATGATGGCATTGGGAGTGGGGTGGAGGAGGAGAACGTGTTGGCAGAGTATTGGGCATTAACCTGTATTAGAAAGACTGAAGGCCACAGACATAAGTCTTTCTGCTCAACTGAAAATCTGAGTACACGAAACTCAACTGCACTCACTTTGATGGCCACGGAATGGTTTCCAAGTGGGACCAGGACTAATGACCTCACTTCTTTGTGTTCTTAGCATTCTTAGCCCATTAGTGGCTTTCTCTTAGGTTAACTGTCACCGGCCTCTCTGATGTTTCCCCCTGAATTCAAGTAGTTGTGTCAAAGTACTTACTATTTCAGGAAGTTTGATAGTTTCTGATGCTTCTATATACTGCATGGGGAATAGAAAGTACATCAGGATTTCAAATTTTCCCTTGGGATAGAGGATATAACTAAATAATAGGATATGGCTCTATTAATTTTGAACTTCTGTATGTGAAATTGTGATTAGTCACTCAAAATTATGTGTATTTGTGTGTGTGAGAGAATGTAGGGTCTCTACTCTCAAAAAATCATCCATGCACTAACATTTACCATAGAGATGTTCCCATTTCCTTCCCATCCTTCTTTGCACCCCTTTTCCAAGAGAAAACACTAGATGTTCATCTTGAAATGTCTTGCATATTTATTTCTTAAAATTACTTGAGGTCTGAGTCATGGTATTTGAAGCCCCAAGTGCTACTTTAAATAGGAATGATGTATTGCACTCAATTTCTATTTCAGATCAGGCCCATAATGAAACTCTGTTGAAATGATTTTTTTCTTTCATTTGGGCACTTATCACGGTGTTCCTTTTGTGATAAAACATATAAATTAGATTTTCAGGTATCTTGGCTAAAAATGAGTACAGGTAAATTTATATCCAGAATTATTTTGTTAATTAATGTGGTATATATTTGAGCCCCTCCTCAGGAAAACACAACTATACATCAACCAGGCAAAATAATGAAGATGATGTATTCTTCAACACTCTTAAGTATGGGAAAATCTTTTTCCAATAAAAAAAAGCTATAGACTTAAAAATTGTTTCACTGAACTTATTTTTAAAAGCCTGTATTAAATAATGCACTAAAACGCTTTGAAATTCCCTTTTCTGTTGGGTCAATATATTTTTCTTCTTGGCTGTGGTTGGAACCAGGCTTAAACTGGGTGGAATCTTAAATGAACTCAAATTTGATATCTTGTTTTCTCATTCACAGGAAGAAGGGATTGGGAAATGAGCCCTCACTTGGCCTGATGTCAACAGGGATAGAATATATTTCCTTTCCTTTGTTAACTATTAAATAACCCACTGGAATCTTGGCATGTTTACTACTTTCTCCACCAAGAATTTAAAAAATATCTTGATGTGCTACTTAAAGTGACATACTCCCCAATTTTATCATTTGGGATCAATACAGGGCATCTTTTATCTTATGTGCTGGATATGACACTTCAATTGGACTGAAATGTTTTATCCAAGAAAAATTTTGTGTTTCAGGAGGCAGTAAAACTCCTCCTCTATATGGCAAAAAGATTCATTGCAAAATTCGATATATTAAGAAAGGTGGCTTGGGAGATAAGTACTTGCCTCAACTGACCACAAGTTATTTTGAAAAAGTGCTTGGGGATAGACCATGAAGTTCACTTTGGGAAAATTTTGTGGGTGGAAGAGAAAGAGGTAGAGAGGTATATTCTTAATGCATGGTCTTTGGGAAAGCTGGGATGTCTATCTCGTTTCTTTTATTCTTTGCGCTACATCCCCCTTTCACGCATATGGGATGTTTGATACACTGGAAACTGTTCAAGAGGTTCACAAGCCAAAGACCAGGGGTGCTGTGGTCAGCTTCACCAACTCCCTGTTGCAATGCACAGGTCTGAGCTTCTCTCTGGTATTAGGATTGGCAGTCCTTGTCCTGGGGACTCAGAACAGCACCGAATGTGGAAAATGTAATTCAATCCAACAAACATTTATTGAACACGCATGCCACGTGTACATGTAGGGAATTAATACGAGGTCCTGGGGCACCAGGGTGGCTCAGCTGGTTAAATGGCTGACTCTTGATTTTGGCTCAGGTCATGATCTCACAGTTCATGAGTTCAAGCCCGATGTTGGGCTCTGGGCTGACAGCACGGGGCCTGCTTGAGATTCTCCCTTTCTCTCTGCCCCTCCCCTGCTTGCCCTCTCTCTGTCTCTCTCAAAAATAAATGAATAAACTTAAAAAATTTTTTAAAAATGAAATAAGGTTCTTGTTTTCAAGAAGCCTGTTGTCTAATGGGAAGACAGACTTGTATGTTACTAGATGTAAGTGGGTTCTGTTAGAAGAAAAAACAAAGTGTCCTGAGAAGGAGACATTTTGGGTGGGGAAGAGAGGGCAAAGTTTCCTGAAGGGGTGGCATGTGAGCCTTGAAAGCTGTATCAACCTGCAATAGGTAAAAGCAGGTGGTGTGTGGGTGGGAGACATCCTGGGCTGAGGTACCACAGCAAAGCACAAGTACTAATGGCAATATGCAGGCATGAGTGTAGCGTTTAGAGGAATGAGTGTTTCCACCCGGGGTTCAGATCACAGTTAGGCCTTGAATGTCATGCAAAGGCATCTGGAATTAAGGCAAATGGGGGGACATTAAAAATTTCCACTGTGCTTCCCCAAGACCAGGTGTGTGTTTGAAGAAGAGTCTCTATGTTCCGGAGGAAGGAAAGAGATGAGACTCATTCACATACCATTTTCTTTTCTTTCTTTCAAGTCTCCATTCCCACAGTAGCTAAGAATGTGAGGGTGTGATCTATATCTGAGGTCACAGGGAATTTAAGCAATGGGAAGAAAGGGATGAAAGCATGTCATTGTTTTTATATACACACTAATTCCAAAAACCAACAGCAGGGAAAGAGGAGAAAATATTTAGGAGCTTTTAAGCAAAATGGACCCTTTGACCTAAACTTGTGCTTTCAAGTTAACAAAATTTCAAAGCTTCCTCTCAGAGACCATTTACAAAAATCTGGCCTCTTGAAGGCTGCCAGGCCTGAAGCTGTGGGCAAGGTTCTTTCCTGAAGAGATTGGCTTCCTCCCAAGACTGGAAAATGGAGGTCGATAGCTCTATCTTTTAACACGGCTACAGCTGAAAATGACAACACATGCCTCAGTAATCTCTTGGCGAAAGTAAATCCTGTGAGGGAGAAGTACATGGAGATGATGACAATGTGAGAACCTTTAAAAACGAAACAACCATAAAAAATTCTGCCTGAGAATTGCTCTCTGAGCATCACGTCCTTGGGTTAAGTTGTTCAAAGCATAGTGCATCCAAACACTTCAAATAGAGGTTTTCAAGCTCTTGGTAGCAGTGAAACTCTTTTCCAAAATAATATTCTAATTGAAAAAGCAATGAATCGCCTCTACATCTATACACTGGCAATGAATAATTGGGAAATGAAGTGATGCATGGTTTTCCTCGGCTGCTTTACAACTGTCACTGGGCCCCTGGTGTGCATCAGAAGAAGGCTGCTCTTAATTCATGGTAACTGACTTATATATGCAGAAAGGTGGCCTCTGGCAGGAACCTGCCAGCTCACATGCCAGACTATTAACTAGGGAAAAAATCCCATTTCATAGGTGAGAAAACTAACAAGAAACAAAGGGATTATTGACCCACAGACAATGAAAACAGTGCAGGTTAATGGTGTGTGTGTGTGTGTGTGTGTGTGTGTGTGTGTGTGTGTGCGTGCGCAGTGGGGGGAGGGGTGCATAGGGTAAGATTGAAAGTCATCCCAGTAGCTATCAAAATATAAGAAACCACGATGCTACAATATGTTTACATGACTTTTTTCTTAGTCAATTTTATATGGAGTAAACATATCCATCCACATTACTTGAGGGTTTGTTCTAAGCACTGGGAAAGCAGATGGATATAAATATAAAAATCCCTGCCCTTATGAAGCTTACATAAAGTGAGGGCGACAGAAAATAGACAAATACATAAAATATGAACTCTGATAGATGGTAATGAATGCCAAGTAAAAAAGTAAATTAGGGAAGTGTAATAGAAGCATTGGAATAGAACTGGGGAGCTGGAAATGGACACACGAAGTCCAGAGAAGGCCTTCCCAGGAAGGTGACCTCTGAGCAAAGACCTGAAGAAAGTGAGAGAGCAGTTCTTGACACAGGATGTCAAGGTGAATTCGAATTTCAGATACACAGAGAACGATGTTTTAGTATAAGCATGTTTCAAACGCTGCAGATCATTTGCTAAGTCTGGCAACCTGACCTGGGGCCGCCTGGGGGAAGCACAGCCAGCAGCAGAAGGGACAGCAAGTGAAAAGCATGGCCGGCAGAGTGGGAGGAGAGCGGAAGGAAGAGGCAAAGTGGAGAGTCCAAGAGGAATCAGGGTGGAGTTGATGCAAAGCCCTGGGGCCCAGGAACCTGGGAGGATGTGGGGCTGTGAGAATTCTGAGATGAGTGACATGCTTTGATTTAGGTTTTAATAGATCATTCTGGATACTGTGTTGAAAATAAGACCACACGGGGGTGTGGGCAAGGGTAAGAGCAGTTAGGATGAGCATCATTATGCTCTGATGATGATGATGATGATGATGGTAATAGTAATAATAATATACACCTAGACATATGCACCAAAATGTGGATATAATTCTGGGGGAATGGCCCCTGAAGGTCCTCATTCATGGACTCTCCATTGAGAAACGCTGGTATACATTTGTGGGAAGAAAGGAATCAGTCTTACAAATAGATTATACTTAACTTAGTAAAAATGCTACCCTAAGGAATTTGCTTTAATCGCTGCATTTTCATCCTTAAAAACAAATAAAGAATCTACTCCTGAAATCATTACAAGCACTATATGCTAAATAACTTGGATGTAAATTAGAAAATAAAAAAAAATTAAAAACAAATAAATAAGCTTTCATCCAAAAAGGGGCAAGTTTCTGAAAAACATCCTACTGTTGATATTATCAGGGACTATGACATGAAGCTAAGGACTTTGAGAACCTGCCTTTTCTGAATCCAACCACATGTGGTGCCAGGTGGGTTCTAAAACTAAGGTTTCCAAGTGGATTGAGACTTGGCTTCATGGTTAATGTTTCCATTTTTACTGACTTATGCAAAAGGGAGGGTGTTTCAAAGATCATACACATGAAGGTAGTTCCACTCCAAAACCCCATGAAGATGGAGAATCTACTATTATTATCTGCCTAATACACTTAATTTTATTATGAAAATAAGCCATAAATACTTCAAAACTACTAAACACACAATGACAGGGTCACATGTTGTAGTTCAAGTCAAATAAAATCAATTTGTCTTCTTTCAGGAGCAGTTGGCTAAAAAAATCCTTTCTCTTCAGGTGAAATTGCTGATAGTTCATCAATTTTTGACCTATAAACCCAGGGATTTCATGATCAACTTAATGAAAAGGTATAGGGAATCATCTTATAGTAGCTTACCTTTCAAAAATTAAATTATATAGCTTCTCTGAGAAGAGTGAAGAAAAATGATTTTAATTATGATAGTAATTTAGTCACCTGGAGCCATGCCATAAGTAGGTTAGACTCTCCATAGATGTCTGACATTCCCCATTCCCCAAACTCTGTATTGTGTCTAAGTGAAGTTTTGGCTGTTTCCTCAGCATCTTCACTTGCTCCTGGGAAGAATTCCTGCTAAGCGCACATCTCGATATTTAAGATCTGTGGACTTTAATGTACTATGAAATGAAAATACAATAAAACAAACCCATAATTACAAAATTCTAGTTATTAAGTGGAGAGAGAGGTGTGTGAATATATTGTATAGGCTTATAGACTTAGCTGAGAAATCACCAACTTGAGGCTTGTGAAATGTACAAGTCTGCCTGCATACATTTACCTGTGGGAAATCTGACCTAATGAGAAACACCTGCTTGTCTCAGGTAACCTACCTCACACAAGGAAGAGGCATTGTTAAGTTCAAGAACTGGTCTCTTAGAGCTTCTGAATTCGGTCAGTTGGGTAATACCCCAATATTAACTACCCTGGATTTGGATTAGCCATGCCTGCTGCTGCAAAGAGCAATTTCTCTGAGAACATTCCTGTTGTCTGCTTACAAGGAAGACACTTTCAATGCTGCCTCGACAGTCCAAGTTGCAGGAAGGAGTTATTAACACTCTAGAACTGGTCTTTTGAAATTGTTTGAGTGTTTAATTCAAAACTTCATGTAGCAAATTAGTACAAAGATGAATATGTAATCTTGAAAAATTTTCTCTGTGGAGTTTTTTATGCATGTCGGCACCTTAATTCTTATTTACCAACGATTTAAAACAACATGCATGTAAAAATAAGTTTGGAAAGAAATAACAAGTGCAACTTGAAACATCAAGTGCATGCTGGCTGATTTTTGAAAATTTCTCAGATCATCAATTACTACTCCGTATTTACATAATTTCCTAAAGACAATCCTAAAAACTGGATGTAAACCAATTCACATCCTATTCAATGAGCAAAAATCGTATTTTGCAATGTTTCCCTAGTGACCTACGACCAGGTTTTCCCTCTGTGAAGCCCCTTAAATTCAATTACAGTTTACAGCAGTTCCTCTTCTTTGCACAGACAGAGAGAATGTGCAAAGCACAGATCACCTCAGTGGATTTCACAATATGCTTTAAAGGCCAAGGAAGCACTGTTTTCTGGCCCATTACTCCCCAGAAAACCTAATTACAATTCAGATACTGTATGCGATGAAGGCCAGGAGTGGAGGATGGCAAAATCCCTTGAAAATCCGGAAAGAGGCAACCTGCTGCTTTGGAAGAGGAAGGCCTTCTCTCCCAAAGGATTCCGGCCTCACAATCAGGCTTTAAATCTTACCTGATACGAACAGTTCTCCTGATGTACCATCTCAGTGCATCCTAGGGCACAGACCCCAAAGCACGACTGCTCCGCGAGGCTGCCGAGGCAAAGCGCGGAGCATCCACTGGCGGAGAGAACGCCCTGGGAAGGCAGGGGCTCCCCGCAGATTAAAATGGATGCTGTTTCGCTGATCAACCTGCGCAGTGGCACTGCCTGTGCCGGGAAGCGCGCAGCGAGCCGAGCCGCTCTCCTCGGAAACCAGCAGTGAGGCTCACAAACATGGAGCTAGGACTGGGCTGGGGGAGGGGGCGCGCTCATCGCTGGCACAATCAGCCAATTATATTATAGGCACAAAGAAAAGGATCAGTCTGGGGCTGGTGTGACCTTCTGGTGCTTTATGAAGGCAGTTAACTGATGTGGAAACATTCTAGTCCTCATTAAAGGGAAAAAGGCCAGCGAGGGAGAGGGAGAGAGACAGACACAAATCAATGTTGCAGTTGAACATTTCTAACCTCCGGCATCATCCTTCCAGCCCTCGGATGCTCCTTGCGTGGTGCTATGAAAAAGAGGCCTTAAGGATCCTTTCGGAACTTTTAACATGCAAAGGGGAAAACAATCCATTCTGCATATCGACACTGAAGAGAGCTTTCTGTGTTGGGTTTTTGAAGTGTTTGTCAACTTTATAACTAAAAGGAGGGTTTTCACTCATTTAAAAAATGGTATTTTGTAATTCTGTGGATTCCCCACTTTTTATTGGCTCTTAGCTGCTTCTTAAGTCAAACAGAAATCAAGTGAAATAATTATTTCTAAAAGTTTTTTTAGGGGGAGAGCTGATTCAAGTATTAAAGTCAGTATATAATTCATTCATTGTGTGAAAATGAAAGTAAATTATAGAACTCAATGCCATAACTTGAATATATAGATATCCCCAATATAGGACATATGATCCTAGAAACAGGCCATTCTACTTAAGAGGCTGTAATGGAAAGAATTCTGGACTTGCAGATAGTATGCGGAGAAAATACACGCTTCTGGGGAGAAAAGGGAAACAATTTCTAAAGTACTTCAGGGTCATCCTGGGATTTTAGAATATGTAAAAGGAACAACCAGGCCTGTAAATTCTTGAAGCTAATTTAATTACAGAAAATTAAGAAAATAAACAATAAAATAAAATTTCCTTATCTAAATTACTCAGCTGCCGTAGGCAATCTGTTTTGTTGTTTCCTAATAAAATGGCCCTGAGCACATAAATGGTACTCTATAAAACCTTGACTGAATTTAAACCACCAAATTAAAAAACAATTCAATAGCGTTATTATTCTTAAGCAATTTTTACCTATCTATCCACCTCCTCAAAAACTCTTACTACTAACCACACAGTTTTCATTATGCTGCTGACAGAGAAAAACAAGTACTCTTTGCCTGAGGAATGAAATGAACTTGTTTGACAACTTTCACCTCAATCCCTGTCTTCAGGAATGGTGGGAATTTGTGTTAGGAATAGATGGTGATATATTTATAATTTTGTAACAACGCCTCTATTGCTTGGAAAGAGAAAAAACTATTTTTTAAAAAATAAATATTCTTAATTTTCGCTACTTTAGGTCACGCAGGAGAAAAGTTTGTTACCTGAGTTTAACTCCAGTGAAACATTCACATGTGGGGTTTCAGCATCCTACTGAAGGGAGTAGTCAGAAAGGCCCAACTGATGATCTCACAGGTTTGCATTTCAGCACGGGGCTCAATGGGTTCTAATGAAAAGTCCTCTGGACACATACCCTGAGGAAGGTCACAGCCCATGTCTGTAGAATATGAGAGAAAGACGGGCCATGTAACACGGGCAGGACTCTTTTGGCCTGTTCATTGGCAGGTGGCACAATGAAAGCTTGATGAATGAAGCAGAAGCCTGATTTATATCATAAGTCTTATGACTTAAATGCAGGATGAAGAAAAGAGAAAAGCTTTCCAGGTAAAGGAAACAATATTCAATACATCTTCATATCCCAAACTCCGTCCTTCTCTACTGAGCCAGGACAGAGACAGAGATGTCTGTGAGGAGCGCCTTGCTATATAATTACCTAGGCAAAGGTTCTGGAATCCTAAGTATGTGCAAGGAAATGTAGGTCATAGTGAAAACTTCCTTTTGCAAGGTAGCAAATAAGATGAAATGAAAATTCTATACCTAATACAGAAGGCATACCTCAACTTTCCAAGACAGAACAGCTTTACCTACAAAGGCTGTTAAAACTTTACTGAAGTTACTACTCCCTCAATATAAGACCTCAAGACTCAGGAACATGTTTTCAAGCTGTACAAGGCCTAAAAAGTCACTTCCTGGACTCTGTTCTCTTCTGAAAACTAAAGGCTCTGGGATAGATTACATAAGCTCCTGAAGACATTAATCATGTGTTGTTAAAAAAAAAAAAAAGCCTAAACATGATCCCACTCTTCACAGTTGCTGTTCCATAAATAGCGGAAGTGACTCAGAGGTGGCTCTGGGGAGAACAGATTTCTGACAATTGTATCCCAAATCCTGTCAAAAAACCCTCTCAAGTGGTATAAACAAGATTAAAAAAAAAAGTAATATATCAAGTCAGATTCCCTTTATAGTCATTCATTGGAGAGGACTCTGTGTTACAATTTAAATTATGATTTGCTAGTACAAAACACTTTAAACAGAAACCAGCTGTTCCAAGAACATTTAAGCTAGAATAACTAACCAAACTACAGTAACATTTGTCATTTTTGGACCAAAAAATATTTGCGAACTGTTAAGTATGGTCTGTGTAGCATAGATTCTTTTTTTCTTCTTAGGTCTTCACAATTTTCCTTCCCATAAAAAGTATTGGTTTTCAGATTTGGATGGGACCTCATGAGATACACTGCTATTTTCCAGATATGGAAACGGAGGCCTCAGAAAGTTGTGTAAATCCTCCTCCTCAAACAACAAGCCATCAAAGTAAGAAAAAAAAACAACCTCCAGATTTTCCCAGGTTCATATCTTGTGAATGTGTTCCTATTAAACAATGCTAAATAAAGGCCCACTAGATTTGGAGAAATAAACTCCTTTGAGACAATGTAGGTTGGCTTTGAAATAAAAATTTTTCATAATGTGAGGTGCCTGGGTGGCTCAGTTGGTGAAGTGTCTGACTCTTGATTTTGGCTGAGGTTGTAATCTCACAGTTCAATTCATGAGTTCCAGCCCCCTGTAGGGCTCCATGCTGACAGTGTGAAGCCTGCTTGGGATTTAGTCTCTCTGCCTCTCCCTTGCTTGCATTCTCTCTCTCTCTGTCTGTCTGAAAATGAATAAATAAACTTAAAAAAAACTATCATAAGGTAAGAGGTTGCACTAAATCTGAATCAAAGCTATGTTTAAAAGGAAGAAAAATTAGAATATTTCCTGATTTAAGCTATTTTTCTGCCATTGAGCAAACTATGGTGTCTGTCAATCCAGAAAAATATTTGTTCAATTGTGGCAGTTACTAGCAACAGAATCAAAGAGACTTTTTGGGTAGTTAAGTGTAGTGATAAAAAAATCACATCTACAGGTCATGTGAGCATACAGTTTCAAAAGTGAATTACTGAGGTCAGGGACTGACTTGGAGGGGGCTTCAGGAATTTTCTGGCACAAGCTGTGTGATTTGATAAGGGCTTGGCTTACACAGGTGTGTACGTTTGCCAAAACTCAGTGAATAATATATTTAAAATTTGTGCATTTCATTGTATGTAAAATTTATCTCAAAAGAATTTTTAAAATCTGCTTAACTAATTTTGAACTGTAGTTAATGATATGCAGGCTGAAGTCTTTAGAGGGAGGCTTAGTGAAACTTTGAAATGCATCAAATAGCTGAGCTGACTTGATGGCGAGGTAGAGGAATAGTTTGATGGAAAGCCGTGAGAAAGCAAGCTTAGTAAAATATTAACTGTAGAATCTGGATGGTGCATAAGTGGGTATTCACCTAAGAACCATCCAGTTTGGAAATGTTCATAATGAAATTTTAGGGAAAAAAAATGAAGTTATGGGGGGTGGGGAATATGAGCAAGGAGATCATTATCTTAAGCACTGTCTTAAACTTTTAAGCTTTTTCCTAGAAACTTTGGGAAAGCAGGTAGACATTTTATAAAGCTTTCAGTTGCAGTGGAAGCAAAGGAATTATGAGGGAAATCAATTCTGTCCACATCAGGAGAACTGATGTTCTATGTTCATCCAAGAACACAATCGAAAACACCCACAACAATGAACCTTAGTTTCATTGGTTTACAAAGTGCTTTCCCCAACATCTCCCTCGATTCTTAAAACCTTGCAGTTTGAAATAGATTCCTATTCTGTGCCATGTAAAGAAGTGTTTCTGTCCTCAAGGAGTTTGGTAAGAGAAATAAGGCAGTGTATAAACGACTGCATATAACAATTGGTGATTTAAGTATCTTCAACGAGACTTTGTGTTTGCTCACTAGGAATTCTGGAGACGAAGAGAATGTTTAGCTGGGTAAACCAGGAGACTGCAAAAATCATGTTGATTTGGTTGTTCACTTCTTGAATACCTATCTTTTCTATTTCTAGACTAATGCAAGTTTACTTAGAACATAGATCTTAACTGGTTTATTCAGTGCTAATACCCCCCAGCATCTGAAGTAGTATCTGGCATATAACAGGCTCTCATTTAATTCATTAATTCATTCATTTAAATATTTTTAAATGAATGTATAAATGATCATGACCTTCAGAAAGTCACCTCATTTATCTTGGGGCTTAGTTTCCTCCTCTATCAATGGAGGATGCTGATTCCTTGATTACTGGGTTGCTGACAGGATGAAATGAGAATAACATGTAAAATAGCTCTTAGGTGCTCAGAAGAGGAGCAGAAATGGATTCTACCCCCTCTTAATTCAAGGCAATACAAGAGCTCAGGAAAAAAAGAGAGGCCTGAAGGATGGAGGTCATAGTGGGAATGGAAAGGAAAAGACAAAGGGAAGCTTACATCAGACACTGTGAAAAATGAACCGATGCGTCCAGCCAGTGATCTGACATGGGAGTGAAGAAGACAAGGAGTTATGAGGCTTTGAGACCAACCACGGTGGAGTAAAATTGGTGCTGTGCAAAGAAACAGGGAAGTCGGAAGGAGGAGCCGATTCTGGGGAATTGGGCTGCAGTAACATGTTCTTTTATTTTTCACCATAAAGTTCTGAGCTGAAGATGCAGGAGGCAACTGGGGATCAAGAGAGAAGGCAGGCAAACAGAATTTGGGATTTGTTTGTAGAGAGAGGATAGTGAAGCTGTAGAAAGTTAGATGAAGGGAGAAACTGTAGAGAAAGCTAGTAAGAAACAAAGACATCCCTGTGGTAAACACAATAATGACCTCCCAAAGTATTTACAGTCTAATAACCACCTAGAAGAGGGGAATTAAGGCTAAGCAGGTGACCTTGAGGAGGGAGATTATCCTGGTTATTTAGATGGGCCCAATGTGACCACAAGGGTCCTTAAGGTAAAAGGAGGAGGCAGAAGAGGAAGAAACAGAGATGGCAGTATGAGAAAGGCTCTGTCAGTGTTGTTGGCTTTGAGGACAGAGGAAGAACTCACAAGCCAACGAATGCAGGAGGCCTCTAGGAAAGGAAAAGGCAAGAACACCTTGCCCTAGAGCCTCCAGAAGGAGCATAGCCCTGCTGACACATTGACTTTAGTCCAGTGACCACTTATGAACTTCTCACCTCTAAAACTATAGGCTAATTATTTGTACTGGTGACGTTGGGGTAAATTTTTATAACAGCAACAGAAAATTAGTACAATAATCTTGAGTAAAAGTCCACATTTAGAGGGGAAGAGGAGGGGAAGGGAGTGTGGTTGACAGGGTGAGAGGAAAATGAAAAATGTAGTAAGGGGTCATAGGGGGATTTTCTGGAAGAGCTAAATTGCTTCAAATACTTATTTTGCAAGAAAGTGGAAAAGACTAGTAGGTTGGAAGGTAAATACCACCAAAAGCCATTAGGTATGGTAATTAGTTCTGACTATTAGGAAGTCATCAGTTACTCTTGAGACAATAATCTCAGTAGTAGTGTGTTGGGATAGAAGCCAGGTTATAAGTGGTCAAGAAGTTGAGGGACTAAGTAGTAAACAGTGTATAAGGAAGTTTGTTGATGAATTAGAGCTTTAGTATATAGTGGAATCAGGGAGCTTGTGTTTTTGGCAGATTTTTAAGATAGGGGAGACTCAAACATCTATCTGTTCAGCAGGGAAGGGGCTAGTGAGAAGGGAGAAATTGAAGACAATGGGTGAAAAATAATCCCAAGGGCCAGGTCCTGGAGTTAGACAAGGAGCATGTGATGGGTCTTCCTTCAGTCGTGGACCTGAAGATATGATGAGCAAAGTTATGAAGCAGTGTTGAATCAGGAGATGGAGAAAGATGCAGGAGCACAGGTGGGGGGTATCACGGGGTCCTTAAAGGAGCAGCAGGTGGTTAAGACCTGAAGGGCAGGGAGGGCCAGTGTGGAATCAGAGTCTGGACCAATATGGTGGAAAGCTTTTCCAAGATATTTTGTAGACGGTTTTGCTGTATCACTTGAGAATATTCAGTTAATGCTATAGAAGAACAAGAAAAACAAATGGGATGAATGAAACTTGAAAGAGGTGTTAAGAATAGATAATGAATATGTAGTAGATTGTCAGACATATGTGAAATGTGCAAGATGTTAAGATTTAGACAATGAGTAAGCAAGTAGACAGAGGCAGAATACATCATATGTGTTAAGTGCCAGTGAGTAAGTAAGTGTTAGACATGGATCAAGCATGTGTGTGCAAGTCAGAGAGGAATAGAATGACTAAAGAAGTACTTAATATTCACAACACACTAAACAACCTGAGGCATTCAATATTCATTAGATGTACACTGACTGTCCACTGGTGACTCCCATTCTGGTCCTATGCGTCCTCTGCCCAAGAAATGCAAATATAATCCATAGCAGCTCATCAGAAGAGGAGGCAAGCTATAGAGGAAGCCAGAGGGACTTGCCCCTCTGTCTCTGATAAAGCAAATTGTATGCCATTGGCAGATATCTCTGTTTAATTGGGCCTCCTCTTTCAAATCTCAACTCTGGTTCCTAACTTTATCATCAACAGGGAAGGTGGCCATGGCAGAAAGCCTGGACACACAAATATTGTATAACCTAAGATTCAGATAGTGCAGTCGTATACCATACCATATGTGTGTCAGCACGTCTCCTTTTCCTTGCTTTTTGATATGCATTTTAAACTGATTAAATGAACTATGATTTGAACATGTTAATTTGGTCTGTGACTTCTGGGATAGAGTGTCTGTAATGGACTCAAAGGCCCCTGTTGCATGAAGGTCATTGAGAAATATGACAGAGAGAATGCTTGGTATCAGAATATTCCCACATGCTCTGAGGCCCAGAAATGGCAAGTAAGAGAAGGATAATAATGAGATAAGTTATAATTTTTTTTTTATCCTTAAACTTTAAGTAAGAACATGAGGCTCTGCTGTACATAAACATTTGAAAATAGAGTTTTTTTGAAAATAGAATTTATAGAAGTCAGTTACCGTCTTATTCCAACTATATTTTTACATTTATTTATTTTGTTGGATTGCACCACCTCAAGAGAATCTGGTTTCACATAGGTAAGTAGTGGGAAATGGTAGCAGTCCTTTTTAATAGCTTATGTTGCAATCTCTGATATTTTTCATTAAATATACCTAAAAGCTTGAAAGCAAAGTAACAAGACATTTATTTCCAGATTGACCTACTAACAATACATAGCAACCACTCACATTTCTCATAATAGACAGATAAGAAAAGACAGAGTGCGCACACTTCCCAGAGGTCATCTCTCTAGAACCAGACCTGCTCACTTGATGCATAGGGCATTCACCTGGCATTGCATTATCTACCTATTAGGCTTGATGAGGGTATGTGCCCGAAAGATATGCGTGACTCTAACCTGGCAGCGAGCTGTGCTGGGCCCCTTGGGCATCTTAGATAATTTTTCCTTCTTGGAGATGTACAGGCATGACTTTTCAGTAAGACCAGTACAGAGGTGCCACCCACATGGTCAGTGACACATTTATAAGTACAGTTTTAAGGACTGTAAAGGACTACTTAAACCGGCAGGATAAATTCATATGCTGATGTAGAAAAAAGGGGCAGGGAGAAATACTTTGCATAGCTATGAGGGAATGAACCACTACATTTGGGCTAAAAGGTTATATTCTTCTTATTGTTGCTTTACAGGACTACTTTTCTCCAAAAGTACAAAGTCTCATAGACAATCTCATTTGTATCTATATTTGGAATTATTTTCAAACCTCAGAACTTTTTCATTACCAATTTGACTTGGGAGGGGGGTTGGGGATGAGGTGTTTAGAAGCTCATAGAACAGGTGCAAGTGAGCCTCTAAAAATATCTCCTGCAACTCTGGGTTTCTACGACACAGTTTGAAACCTGATGCGTCAGGCAGTGCTATAGCAGGCAGCCTCCCTCTCCTTCTAGAATAATGCGATGGTTTATATTTCAATAGAATCTGCCAAAGTGCTTGTTTATTGGACACAGTCCTAGTCCTCTCCCCATAGTATTTTCTGGCCAATGCTGACTGAAATTCGCACACTGTAGAAAAATAGTAACTGACTCAGATAAATTTGGGTGAAGTCTACATGGTTTCATCCCAAATTTATGTCAGTTTTACAGGATCATTTCTTTTCATCTCCATTTTCCAGCCTTTGGAGTCACAGAGAGCAGTAGTAGAAAAGTGAAAGGTGGTATAAACCTGCCAGGGCTAACACAAGACTTCAAATAAAAATTAGTTGGTATGTCAAGAGAACCCAAGCCAGAACTAGCACTGTGTGTGTGTGTGTGTGTGTGTGTGTACGTGTGTGTGTGTGTGTGTGTGTGTGTGTGTAGGGAAAGCAGGGGCAAAATCTCCCTTCATCCCTCTGGGTTTTTCAGTTGCCCATCTGCCTTCCCTACTGATATGAGTGCATGTAGCTACAGGAGTACATGGCATCCCCAATAACAGAAAACGTGGTTCCTTTCTCTAAGGTGGTGGTGGTTGATTTAAAATCAGGTTAACAAAGTATTAGGGAAGGGGACTGACCCTCATCTTGAAGAAAGGTGACCTCTAGTGGACAACTGTGTTTTTTAACCAGTTCCAACTGAATAACATTAGAAAACAAAAAAAATGTCAAAAGTATGCTTCATTGTTGTATTTATCTTTCAATGATATTTTTAATACTAACTATAAACATAAATGCATAGGTCTTCAGTTACATTAATGAAAGAGTTTAAAGTTACACTAATGCTACTACATCTAAAGTTACAATCTAGGCTGTCTTTGATGGTTCTGGAATTCACAGAGCCTTAGACCAGGAGTCACAGACCTGGGTTCCGGGATCAACTGTGCTTCTTGTTAGGCGAATTTTCTTGGGTGACGGCTTCATATCTAAGAGCCTCCATTTTCTAATCTATATAATGTTTGGACTAAAATACTATCATCTCCCTGTATCCACTAACCCCATTACTACTTTTAGGCTGTTAAATGGCTGTCTTTTCAAGTTAAGTTTATTTTGCATACTGAGGTTTACAAATGAGCAACAACTAGGAAATTAATATCACAGTACATATTAGCATTGAGCAAGTCAACAAAAAACTATTAGATTTCAATTCAAAGTCTTCCTTATATAAATGTAATAAAGATAAAGGCACTGATTTTTTCCCCTTTTTTACACTGTGAAAAAAAGTCAAAAGCTACACACACAAGATCATTAGTTTGTGATGCAATTTTAGTTTATTATGAAAATTAGCTACTATTTTCAAAAGATTTATTTCACAGAATAAAACAAAGTAATGATAAAAAAGAAACATAATTTATGTAGTATATCTCTTCTTATCAACTGATGTATTTTCCTAGTTTGTCACTGAACACAGAAAAGAGGCATAATTTATGATTAAACTATTAACATAATCTCTAAGAAAGTATTAAAATTCTTTGGTGGTCCTTAAATCTCATCCCCCCCTCCCCACTTCAAGAGTAATGTTGAAATGCTATTAGTTATAATGCGATTTAGTACTTAAGAGCTTCCTCAGGTATATTCTCTAACCAGCTTTTCTGGGGCCATTAAGTAACAATCTGGAATTTACAATCTTTCTTATCCATCTTACTTCTCAAAAGAGGTGTTTGAATGATTTTTACTTGCTAACTGGTAGGAAAGTAAACATTGGTCTAAAGGTTTGCTGAAGTGTGATAAAAATGGAAGAATGTCATTTAGTGATTTCATACACTTACTTAAAGCTATTCAATTAAGAAAGTTCCTCATCTTTTAGAAATAAATTCTTTCCAAATATAAAGGTACTGGTTAGGAAATCATGCTACTCCGAATACTGGACAACCAGGGGACTCATTCTCAGAGAGGAGGGTTAAAATTCATCATGGATTGTTCATAGGCAGGAAAAGTAACTTGCGCATTAATCCCAACTCTTTAAAATTCTCTCACTTAAGCCAGTTTTCTTTTGTGAACAGCAAAGACAGCCTCTTTCAGAAACAGGGGCACCTGGGAGGCTCAGTTGGCTGAGCGCCCGACTTTGCCTCAGGTCATGACCTCATGGATCATGGGTTCGAGCCCTAAGTCAGGCTCTGTGCTAACAGCTAGCTGAGAGCCTGGAGCCTGCTTCAGATTCTGTATCTCCCTCTCTCTCACCCTCCCCTGCTCATGCTGTCTCTTTTTTTCTCTCTCAGAAATAAATAAAACATTAAAAAAAATTCAGAAACAAAGGCTAGGCCAACAAAATGTTCACTTATTGTAAGTGCGTAGCTTTTTCATTATTTATTAAGAAAGCCAAGACAGGAATCAGCAGTGCTTTTGAGGTCCAGTGCCTACAGAATCCCTACCTACCTCTCTCTGATACCTCTACTCTCCCTTCATCTGAGACAGTAGAGTTGGCTTGTTTTCACTCTTAACATTCAAGCAGAGCAAAAAGAGAAGGGATAAAAAGCCCTAGAAAAATAAACCCAATCCATTATGCCCAGACACCACTGCTTTCTCTCTTCCTTTCACAGCCTCGGACTTTCAGCATCACTGTGAAGAATAGCAGCCAGCTAAAAAGGCACACATCTGCTTTGCAGTTGAAACTTAAACTGATGGTTTAAGCTACTTGTGTTTTGTTTTGAGGTTTTTAAAATCAAATTCATTTTCCAAAGGACAGAAGTGATCTCTTCAACAGAGCTGTCTGCATAACTAAGGTGATCACACCTCTTGCCCTAATTTTAAATGGCATAAATTTATAAAACATTGTTTTAAAAGAAATTAAGCCTTTTTACACCCAGTTGCCCTATTTGGTCGTCTTGGTAGGTACACACTTTTGTATTTAGTTCTCAAATTGTTATAAAAAGTTAAGTGCTTGCAGCCTTACCATTTGTGAATGAAAAATACTTCTAAAAACATAGATTATGCCACACCTTGGTTTAAAACTCTGGGTGGGTTTCCCTTCACCACATTAGGATGACACACTTAGGATGAAATAATTCCTGAGCACTGCTGCTCTAGGTCCTGATCTGCGCTCCAGAATTCCTTTGCACCACTTACAATCTCGCTCACTTAGCTCGAGGCGTAGTGGCTGCCTTTTAGTTTCCTCAAAAAGCTAAGTTCACCCCTGACTCAGAGCCTTCGCATGAGTTATTTCTCAACTTGACCAAAACACCTCCCTCTTTGTCCAAGTAACTTCTCTTGTTTCAAGTTGGAGGCCTTTCCTTAGCCCCTAGTCTAAGTAATGCCCTACCTCAAATTTAGTTAGCACACTAGGTTTTCTTTCTTAGCACTTACCACAGTTTGTAACCATTAGTTAATTTGTGGAATTTGTAATGTTGATTTGCTCCCCTAGACTGTATGTTTGTGAGAAAGCAGGGGCCATATCTATCAGGTGTACCATTATGTATCTAGCATACAGCACAGTGCCAGACATATACACTAGGTGTTCAACAAATATTTGAATGAATGCATGAAATTCTTGAAGTTCTCTCACATCAGAGCCTTGGATCCAGGGCAGGAGTGTGCCTGCAACCAGCTGGTATTAGCTCAAGTTGCTCTTGTGGTAAAGCTGGACAAGTGCCCAATTTCTCCTCTCAAGACTGTGGGTGAAGCCTCACCTGGACAGCTAAGTGGCTGACTGCCAGTCTGTGAGCTAAACATGGTGAGGTCTTTTGGCTACATTTCCCTCCTTGCAGTGAGTTATAGCTTTGGCAGGCTCAACGGGGCCCCCCTCACCTTGCTGATGTGTCTCAGGGGCAGGACTGAGTGTGCCAGTTGAACCTTAGGGCAGATAATCATTTACAGCTCCCCCATAAGGTTAAAACTTACTAAGCTGAACCCACTAGACAACCGCCCCCAACTTAATTCAAAATAAGTAAGAAGAAAAACACATAATTTAATGTATTTTTCCCCTTCCCAACTTGGTGCCTTATGTAATGAATTTTGGTTCCATAGGGTAGCCTGGCAAAATAGCAAGTAATCTGATGTTGTCAACTTTTGTACCCCAAAGAAGGACACTGATAAGAGTAAAAAGTCGGAATACTTACACATAAAACCTTGAATTGCTAGCAACTTGTCTGTGAGTGTTCTGCAAGACCCAAGCAAACATTTCTAATAAATTTTAACTTGATAAGCAAGTGATGTCTTGCAATACGAGCAGTACATGATGCCAAATGTCACATGATCACAACTGAGCCAATGGGTCTTGACATTCACTTTGATATACAAGTGCTTTGGATTACAAGCATGTTTCTGGAATGAATTATGCTTGCAGGCCAACGTTTTACTGTACTTAAGGAATGCTAGTGTTCCAACTAGTTTTCTCATCAAAAGAACAGAATGCAAAATGACCAATATGAAGGTGAACTGAGTTTGTGAAAGACTGATACTTTTAAATTCGTCCACTGTGGAGGTTTAGGCCAGAGGAAAAAAAGGCAAAAAGAGTATTTTTTAGCATGTTTACTTTCTTAGAAGAAAACAAACAAAAATGACAGTGAAAAATCAAGCTATAACCTACAATTTAGGCTGCGGCTTTCCAGAAAGTATTCTACTATTTGAAGAAGAAATGCTGGATGTGGCTTGAGTCTCTCTAACCCAAACGCTCCCTCTCTGTAGAAAACACTTATGATTCTGCATTACAGCATCATCATTGACTGCGATTTCCACAGTAAAAGAACTACGAAAGTGTCAGTACTCCAGGTACCTGCTTGCCCTGTCTTGGTGACAAATCAATCTTGAATCTGGGTCAAGAGTGTCTCAAGTAGTACAGGTCTGGCACTGCCGAATCCAGACAGCTGTGTGACTCTTCATTTAACACCAGTCACCATAATCCGGGTTCAATGGCTGAATCTGTGTAGGGGTTTGCTTGCCCCAGACGGTGAGTGGAATGAGGCAGGTCTACTAACTACCCCCAGATAAATGATGATTCAGTCTGGTATGCACCCTTGTCCCAGCCTGCCCTGAATGGGTCACCTCTATTTTTACCCCAGGCCAGTGCACTCGAATATACACACCAGAGGAAGTGGAGTTCTCATGTGAAGACAAGGAGAGAGCTCCTACATGCAGACATGAAATAATCTCAAGTAAGGATTCAAAGTTCTTCTTCGTGTGAGCCTTAATAAATCAGTCACACTCACTTGCAGTTAGGAGTAACTTTCAGATTTTCAATTTATTAATACAAGGAGGTAATAATAAATGAAGGATGCTTCTGAAAGTGATGCTAGCGTCTCATGTTGAGAAAAAAAAGATTAAAAGTTGGGAGTTCATAGGTTTTAGATGGACTCAATTATTTCCTTATTTACAAATGATATGGTTAAGTTGTTTTCCATTATTTTCAAAATCCACTTCATCACCAAAATGTTGACATGTGGATGGAATAATAAATCGAATGACCTGACCCTGCCATGGTCAAGTTTTATCTGTCAATTTGTTTTTAGGGGGTTGGAATAATCACAGGGCCAGCTACGTGCTTTTGCAGGATGCCGTGCAAAATGAAAATGGGAACCCTTTGTTCAAAAATTAAGATTTTCAGGATGGTGATAGCAGAGCATGAAGCCAAAAGCCCTGTGTGATTTCAGAGGTTACATGCCCATGACACTGCTCCTGGGTGGTACATGGGGGAAGAAAGGAACCAGGCATACAGTCATTTCATTTGAGAATTACGTGCATTCTCGGTTTTGGAAGAAAGAATCTTTGTGGCATGCGAATAGCGATGGAAAGACATAACTTCCTTTAGTTTGAGAGGAGATGAAATTGAAGAGGTTGCTGAGGAGGAAAGGAGGGAAATGACCTTTACGAATCACCTAACATATGCCAGCTGCTGTCCTGGAGCTGGACCTGACACTGTCACTAATCCCTCTTGCTCTAGCACAGGATTAATTCCACACTAGAGAAGCAGACGCTAACTGAGGCCAATGATGAATTTAAGCTTAACTGCTTGAGTTTAGAAAGGGCAGGTTAAGGGATGCAGACATAGGACACCTGAGGGTATTCAGTAATTCTTTCCTGAGCTGCATCCTCTGCTTAAGACCACTCAACCCACTGCTATCAGCCCAGACACCCCAGAGCTCTTTCTCTGCCTCTAACACTAGCAGTCCGCCCTCCACTATTTGTCTTGGAGACCATCCAGTTTTACCCTTAGGTCTGTCCACTCTTCGTTATGCCCCCTCGACTCCCAGGTCACTGCTCATCCACAGAAGTGCCTTCCGATACAGCTTTGCACAACCTCTCAGACCGCTGCCCCCAGTCCTCCACAGCCCTTCCAGGGGCCCCTCTTCTTGGAACATTCCATTCGTTGTCTTGCTCTAACAGGAGCCTGAAAGCATGGTCTCATTTACAGCTCTTTCTATACCACCTTCAAGTGGTGGCTGTTTTCTCTCTCACCTTTCTCTTGCTAAGCTCCTAGTGGATGGGTATGTGTCTTTGCTCCCTCTTGCTTCCAGACAATTGCTGCTCCTCCCTAACACCCTGCACTGACTCTTCTACCATCAGACTCCTGATACCACCTCTACAGAGCACTCCTAGTTGCAGTCACCTCCTCCCGGCTTACCTGCCTCACGCCTTGAAGAGTCACTCTCTGATGTGACTTCTAATTCTTGGGAATTTCCATGTCAGCTAGATAGTCCTCCAATATCTTGGCCTGTAAGTTCTTTGACTTCCTTCCTCTTCCATTCTCAGTTACACCAACCCCCATGGGCCTATCCTGGCCATGCCATCACCAACAACATCATGACCTCCAAAATTTCAACTTCCATTCTCTTACTCTCCAGCAATCTCAGTTTCTCATTCTGGCTAACTCTAATATTCTAGTTCCAATAATTCTTCAGCTGCACTAGACCCTGCACCCTATAGACTGCCCATCTTCCTCCCATCCCTCAGTTCATTATGCCTTCCCTTCTCTCTCTACACATCTTAGATACCATGGCCCATTGTTGTAACCACCAACTTCAGACTCAAGTTAAATCTCAACTGTGGTTAAATTTAGCTCTTTGCCACTCTGTGCCTATTTCCAGGCTGACATATGTGGCTGGAGAAAAATATACAACCATACTCACTTTAAATTCATGACTGCTATCTCAAATGTCCCTCTATATTTGCCTGGTTTCCTCTCTATTTCCCCAGTCCATTCCCTCCCACAATCCCATAGACAACTACAACACTCTCTGCGAGAGGTGCCCAAGACTTACCGTCTACAATTTCTCTCTGCCCTTTATTCTCTTTTGAACACCTCTGGTCAGTTTTGTCTCCCCCATGCCACTGAAATGGCTACACCTTCCTAAGTCCCAAGATCAATTCCAGGTCTTCCTCATACTAGATCTATAAGCACTATTCAACTATTCTACAATCAGCTTCTGACACAACATTCTCTTTGGTTCTTTTCCTGTGTTAAAACCTGTCCTCTGCTGATCTCCCTTCTCCCCTGACTTTAGCTACTAGAGCTGTACTGTACTAGAGCCACTAGTTACATGTGGCTTCTTAAATTTAAATTTCAGGAAAGTAAAAATTCAGTTCCTTAGTTGGCACTACTCCTGTTTTAAGTGCTCAGTGGTCTCTTGTGTCTAGTGGCTCTCATATTAGATGGAGTATACAGAGAACTTTCCCATCACAGAATGCTCTATTGGACAGTGCTACACTAGAACATACAAGGCTCGTCCCTGGGCATGTTCTCTATCTGGAACTCACTTCCTTGGAAATGTCATCCAGCCTCTTGGCTGGTGACTCCAACCCTTATACCGCTAGCCTGGACCAATCCCTAAACTCAGATTCCTTTATCTCACTGCAAACTCACCATTTCCACCTGCATGTTTAACAGATGTATGTCTTAAATTTATAATGCCTAAAATGAACTCCCATCTACCCAGCACCTGACTCCTGCAAACTCTTTACTCACAGTCTTCCCTATTTCAGTAAATGACAGCTCCATGCTTTCCTTCATTCAGGCCTAAAATCTGTGGGCCATCCTTTACTCTTCCCTGCCTCTCACACCCTACAGTCCACCAGCAAATTTTCTTTGGCCGAACCTTCAAAATATCCAGAATCTGCCCACTACTCACCACCTCCACCGTCACCATTCTGAACACTGATCATCTCTCACTTGGATTACTACAAAGGTTTTCTACCCAGATTTTATGCTTCTGTCCTTCCAACCTCCCTTACCTCAGTAAATTCTCAACAGAATATCCAGAATACTTCTAAAAACATAATCTGGTTATATTCTTTCTCAAGTTTGCTCAAAACCTTCTCATAATCTTCATCTCACTCCCAGTAGAAGCCAAAGCCCTGTTAAGAGCTTGGAAAGATTTCTATCATCTGCCTCCCAGCACCCACAGGACCTGTCTGTCATTTGGTCCTGCCACAAAGCCATTTCATTAGAACCTCAGTCAAGCCCAGCACCTTCTTGCCTCAGGGCCTTTGCACTCTGCTTCTGCTTGGAACTCTCTTGCCCTGAACAGCCTGTGACTTGCTACCATACTTTCTCCAGATCTCTCCTCAAATGTTGCTTTGGCATTGATGTCATCTTTGGTCATCCTGTCTAACACTGTAATTCTTACTTGATGCCTCTCCCTGGCTCCACACTTTGGGGCTTTGTGTGAGAACACACACCTCTGCTTTGTCTTTAGCATGCACCACATTTAAAATATTATGTATGTTCCTGTTTGTTTATTGTTTAACTCCCAGTATGTTATCAGCTCTATGATGGCATCTAGAAAACCCACCGCAGCAGTCACCTCAACAAACATTTTGTGGGTATGAATGGTCAAATAGAGGCACATATTTTTTCATTCTTACTTTTCCTCGGGTTTCAGTTACTTTGTTTTAATAACTACCTCCACCCCCTTAGGGTAAAATTCACTTAATTTCATGCAGAATGAAAGCTAAAAGTTTTAAAATATTCCATGCTGATAAACTCATTTGACATATATATATATACATACATATATTTTAAAGCATAACTTGTCTATAATTGCAATTTTCAGAGATTTTAATCATTCCCTTTCATAGGAAGAAATCATAATTTCAAGTGTTTAGTCTTGGTGTCTGATTTAAGTGGCTGAAGTTCCTAATACTTATTCTGATTAAGGTATGTGCGGTGGGGGAAAGGTAAAAACACCTTGAGTCTAGAACTGGTTCTGCTCTCTTCTTCCAAGAAAGTCACTTGAGGCTATAGAATTAACTTTCAGGGCGCCCTCTGGGAGCCAGAGAAATCTTTTTACAGAATGTCTGCCTGGAGTCTGATCAGGGAGCTGGGAAGGGCCAACAGCAGAGTTCTCCAGGTTGCCAGGCAGCCCTGGTAATTAGCAAAACTTCCATTCAAGCCTGGAAATAACTGGCTGATCCCAGCTAAGATCAACTGGCCCAGGGAGACATGACTCCCAGAACCTAATGACCTTTGCTGTGGGTCCTGAGGTTGGGAATCTCAGGCAGCAGGCTAATCCCCACCCTGGGGCCCAGGTCTCATCTAAGGAGTCAGGAGGAGAGAAATGTGTGTGGGAGGATCTGTGGGAGAGCTCAGCCTGCTGGTGGCCTCCCTTAGGCCACTGGCCCACATGATAAAGAGTGGGAGGCAGATTCTTGGATTGAGTGCCTGGCCCAAATCAGAGCTTAATCAAGAGGACGAGATGTATTATATGTCCCTGTAAATTCCTTGGAAAAGTAAAGACTTCTCTGCTATGCAACTAACCATTTACTCAGGAAGCAGTTCAGGGATGGGGAAATGTTTTCTAAATTGAAGCCACTGGGTGGCAAGAACATGCAAGTGACAGTCAAACAGAAAAAGCAAAGCAATTTACTTTTAGTTGTGGTGGGTTGTTTTCTGTTTTGTTTTGTTTTCCTCATGTATAGATATGGGTTAGAGAGAGTGGGGTGGTTTTTTCCTTAGGTTTTTAAGTTTATTTATTTATTTAGAGAGCACATGGGAGGGGCTGAGAGAGAGAGAGAGAGAGAGAGAGAGAGAGAGAGCATGTGAGTGGGAGAGTAGGGGAGAGAGAGGGAGAGAAAGAGTATCGCAAACAGGCTCCACACTGTCAGTGCAGAGCCTGACACAGGGCTTGATCCCATGAACCATGAGATCATGACCTAAGCTGAAATCCAGAGTCAGCCGCTTAACCGACTGACCCATCCAGATGTCCCAAGAGCGGAGTGGCTTAAAAATATGTCCAAAGTTCTTTGATGCTCTTCTCTTAATGAAGTGGAACTTAATTCCCTTCTCCCTGAGTGAGGGCTGGACTTCGAAAAGAAAAAGCAGAAGTGACACTAGGTTTAAAAAGACACCTCTGCTTTCTCTCCCACTCTTTCTCTCCAGTCACCTGCACTGGGGGAAGTTAGCCAGTCTGGTATAAGATCACTCAAGCAACCACCGACAAGGGCCACATGGTGAGGAATGGAGTCCAGCCTCCATCCACGTGGATGAGCCAACTTGCAAGAGGACCCACTCAAGTCTTTGGAGAACTGCAGCCCCGATGAACATTCTGACCGGGATCTCAGGAGAGGCTGTGCGCCAGGACCACCCAGCTAAGCAGCTCCCAGATTCCTGACCATCCGAAACTGTGAGATAACAAATGTTTGCTGTTTCAGGCTGTTCAATTTTATAGTAAATGATTACAAAACAATAAATGGCTAAGACAGACGGCAAGGGCCACATCATTAAAATTTTTTTCATTTTTAAATTAAGATCCTGAAACATGGAACTTTTTTTTTTAACCCTTAACAAAATTATAATTAGCCAGAAAGGAAAAGGACTTATGACATTTCCACAGACTAGGACAGGGCCTCTAAGCAGGTTATACCTGATCCCGCTCAGTGACCTCGGCTCGGAAACTTGGCTTCTCCAAGCCTCGGTGCCTCCCCTTGGTATGGTGGTGAGGGCTGCAGTTCATGAGAGTGAAGCCTCTGGCACTGAGGAAGCTGACTGCAGGGATTCCTGTACCTTAGGCTGGCCTACAGACACTCAAAGGCCCTGCAGACTCCCGGACAGTGCTCTGCCCACAGCTCCATTCTGCCCCTTCCTGGGGAAGAGGATATGAATCTGAGGTGATTAGGATCAGAGAGATGGCAGAGAAAAGCTGAGGGTAAGCTGTTCAGGAGGTTTACAAGTGATCAGCCTTGCTACACTATTTTACACTCATTTCCACTTGAGTTTTGAATCTCAGGGTATTATTGGGTATACCCTTTAGTATACACTTTAAAGTCTACCCAGCTATTGCTTCCAGCTTTTCAACTGCTTTTTATCCCTAGCACATTAGTGTTAGACACAGCACTCTGACTGGGGGCCATGCAATATTAGGAGCATTGCAGAAACTGCTTCATGTAAAATGCTTTCTTCATTTAGCACCGTTTGGGGATGAGTGAAATTTCCACACAATGGCAGCTTACTAACCTCTGCACACACTCGTGTCCCACTTAAGTGTAATATACATGGACTTTATAAACACTTTTGCTCATCGCTGATGACTGCACTGTCTGACTTCAGGGTGTCTTTCTAGGTTTCATGTGACCTCAGTTGCTGAAGGTCTCACCATCAGATGAGTGAGAGGGGACTGCATGTTTATTTTAAATTCAGGTTCTTAGACTGTCACACATTGTAAGGATATGTGTATAAAAAACAAAATCCAAACAATGGAGGCACTGAAGAGTCTGGAAGACCGTGTTCCTGAGGCCGTTCAAAACCAAGACGTAGAGGCTATGACTGGCAGGAAGCACAGTGATGGAAGTACAATGAGGAATTTAACCAGGAGGTAACAGCTTACGCTCATTCCTCCTCTGTTGTCACTTAGTTGAGAAGTGTTCATCTACTTGCTAATTCACCATAGGTCACTTGGGTTAACTTAAATCTGATCGAATCAGTAGTAAGAAGGTGTTCTTTTTATAGTAATCCATGAAGAAAATAAGCCAAATTAGAGGCATTTTTAAAACGACAGCTACAGAAGTACAGATATGAGCAAATACCTAGAATGGCCACACACAAAAGAGGGAAATTACTTTAAACCCAGCTAAGCACATCTCAAAGTAATTGGTTTCTAGGGAAAGAAAGATGTAACTCAGTGTCCATGTTGCTTTATATGACACTAAAGGCTATCAGAATCTGCTCAGTGCTGGTTTACTGATGACACCCTGTTGCCTGTTTTTCCTTTTCAGACCTTACCAGCCATGCATGGCAATCATTCTTAATCCAGAAAGAAAATTCTTTACCTGAGCATGGATTATATTCTCGATATCCATGGGCTGCTATTGGCATAGTTTTACTCATTACAGATATTCACTTCCTTCACTTGGTCCATACATTTTTTATTGAGTACTTAAGATAAAGCAGGCATGGTAATAGGTACAAGGAATATAGAGACGAAATAAGACATATCCCCACTTTCAAGGTGCAGACAGGCACATAAACAGACAATTATACATTGCAGATTGACATTATTTAGACATAATATATATAACTGGTTAGGGCATCTAACCAAGTCTGGGAAAGGGAGGGGTCAAGAAAGATTTTCTGGACTATGTGATGGCTGAGCTGAGTTCCCATGATGAGTAGGCATTAACCTGGCAGGTAAAGGACAGTGAACATTTCAGGCAGAAGATACAGCAAGGGCATGGAAGCTAAAAACAGCATGGGTTAGGCAGTTCAGCAGAGTGGTTTTGGTAGAGCATAAGAGAACAGCAAGAAATGACACCAGAGATAAGTAGGATCCAGATCTGGGAGGCCTCTCATGCCAAATTTAGGAGTTTAGGCTTTACCCTGAGGAATTCATTAGAGGGTTTGAGAAGGAGACCCACCTGCATGGGTAAAATGGGGGAGGGATTTAAAGAAGGACTGGATGGGCGCCTGGGTGGCTTAGTCAGTTAAGCGTCCGACTTTCGCTTGGGTCATGATCTCGCGGTTCGTGGGTTCAAGCCCCGCGTCGGGCTCTGTGCTGACTGGCAGCTCAGAGCCTGGAGCCTGTTTCAATCTGTGACTCCCTCTCTCTCTGACCCTCCCCTGCTCACGTTGTCTCTCTCTCTCTCTCTCTCTCTCTCCTAGAAATAAATAAAAATATTAAAAAAATAAATAAATAAAGAAGGACTGGAAACAGTGAGGCCAGGGAGGGGGAGGTGTAGCAGTTGGGTGAGAATTCATAGTGTTTGTAGAATGGGAGGGGCATCTGTGATGGGGAGAGGGATGATACGAGACACCTTTAGAAGGCAAATTGGCAATACTTGGTGACTGAGTGGTCATGGATATCATGGATATGATGGTGGAGGCCACTGCCATTATCATATATGGAGGATAATGGCATAGACCCAAGTTAGAGGAGAAGATGATGATAATGAGTTAGTTCTGAACATGCTGCATTGGGGATGGTTTACAATTTATTTTTTCTCCTACTGTCTTCAAAAGGCAAAGGAACGTGTAAGTTAAACTACAGCCTAAAATAAAGGTAGCAAGTGCTGTGTTACTGGATAATATCACTAATCTATCAGAACACACTTACTCATGCAGTCCAAACATAGCTTCGGCATCCCTTTTTTTTTTTTTTTAATATTTTTATTTTATTTCTAGGATAAAGAGAGACAGCATGAACAGGGGAGGGTCAGAGAGAGAGGGAGACACAGACTCTGAAACAGGCTCCAGGCTCTGAGCTGGCAGTCAGCACAGAGCCTGATGCGGGGCTCGAACCCACGAACCACGAGATAGATCATGACCTAAGTGAAAGTAGGATGCTTAACCAACTAAGCCACCCAGGCGCCCCTGGCATCCTTCTTAACACATTGCTCTGTCCCTGTGAGGCAGCCATCATATGTTTCAGCACAACAGGGTGGCCACCACCCATCCAATGGAGAGTATGTGCTTTGGAAACCCATGTTTCTCTCCAATCTAAAGGATTGAGAGATTCCATTCGTTAAAAGATACATGTTGTGGGGTGCCTGGGTGGCTCGGTCAGTTGAGCATCTGACTTCGGTTCAGGTCATGATCTCATGGTTTGTGAGTTTGAGCCCCATGTTGGGCTCTGTGCTGATAGCTCAGAGCCTAGAGCCTGCTTCGGATTCTGTGTCTCTCTCTGTCTCTGTCTCTCAAAAATAAACATTAAAAAATTAAAATGAAAAGATACACGTGATTTGGAGGTATCCTTGAAGTGAAGTATACCTAGCCAAATAAAATAAGCAAGACCACATTGATCTTGGGTACCAAAGTCAATGGGAGGTCTTAACATACTTCTGAGAGTTTCCTAACTTAGTTGAAGGTCAAGGCAAGGCAGACCATGGTAATTGATATATACTAACTGCCTATGTGATGGGCCAGGGTTTCTCAGTATGGCTTCCACAGGACACAAGCCTAGTAGATGCTCCCTGGAAGGTGTCAAGAGTGGGAAAAGGTCTTCCTGATGAGTTAAGTTAAGGTAAGATGTTTAGATTACACCCCCCTCCTTGAGACCACATGTATGGCAAAATATTAAAGACTGAGAAAACCTACAGTAAAGGCATCCATTTAACCTAGTTTACCCTAGCATCACCCAAAGTTATTTTGGCCATAGAAGTCTCCTATCACATGATACCAATGAACTGCCTCTGAAATCAGGAGTATTACAATCCTCAAAACATACCAATTTTCCCAGTGAGCAACAGAAGCTCTAAAATCACACAAAAAGAAAGTTGGCAGTGGAGATCTTAAATTCAGACTTTCTCTTTCTGGTTTCACGGCAGAGTTCACAGCATCCAATGAATGGGACAATACATGTTCAGGGTCTGGGCTGATCTAGGTGACACATTCACTGTGTCAAAGGAATGTCAGGGTCAGCTGCAATATTCTGACTGGGTCAGCCAAGGCTTCTGTGGTGTTCCTCCATTAAGGCTGATACCTCATCCTGTTTTCCAAAGTCTTCCACCATTGGCCGCTGTTTTCTAGCTTCTATAAAACACTCTATTCCATTTACTCTCTGCTGTGGCCTCAAGAATTCTGGCCTCGAGGCTTTTGTTCATGCTGTTATCACTCCCTAGAAAACTTAGAGATCATTTGGTGCAGGTTGGTACCCCAGGAAGCCAAATGAGATGGAGGTCACCAGCAGGAACTTCATCAAGGAACACACTGGGGATCTACAGCTGGAAGGGACTAGAGGAAGTAATATAGGACAGAAGGAGAAGCCGGCTGCTGATACAGCTGCAGCAAGGCCTAGCTGATCCTGTAAGGGAGCTCTGGGGCTGGGTTGGCTCTTCAGGGTTGACCCAAGCTGGGAAGAAGGGGCCAGCCTCTATGTCCCCCCACCACCAACCAGACGTTAGATATGGGCTGCCCTTCAGAAGGGCACGTGACTTTGGGCAAGGCAACTATCTTTGGCCACGGTCAATCCCCAGAGAGGCTCCTGGGTGAGAACTGTTGACTGCTAACATTCCAAGCAGTTGGGGGGTGGGGATGGGGTGGGGAGGGGAATGCATGCTCCATTTCTAAAGGCCAGGTAGGGTGGGGTCATGGATCTGGGCTGCCTGATAGTGCCCTCTACATCCTTCAGGTCATGTTTTCCTACTCAGTTACTCAAGTCCATTGAGTTGTCTGCATTCTGTAGATGCCAAAAGAACTTAGTGTCTGGGCTTGTGGGTTCTTTTGCACTAACTACATTTAGCACGTTTCATGGGTTTTACCCCCCTACCTAGATTGCAAAGCCTCACCATAGTTTTATATTTCCCTTGTGTCCTTAGCAGGGTTTAAGAAAGTGATCAAGAATGCCTAATACATTTAGCAGAAAGGGTAAGGGATTTGGAACCTGAATTCCTAATTTTATATTCCAGAACTGCCACATTAGAGATGTATAAAATTATTCACATAAGCTAATGTCTACGAATTTTATTTGCATCATTTATAATATGGGAATACTAAAAACCCTTATTTTACTCTAGTTCCAGGGTTTCTGTGAGAATAGCAAGACGGTAAACTGAAAATGCTCTGTAAACTAATAAACTAACATCAGTGTTTCCCCATGTTGAATACTAGACACCCATTAAAGGGAAAAATATTGGGCCAATAAATGTAAAACTAGGTATAAATTCTTTATGCTGATAATACATAAAATAAATTTACAAATACAAACAAAAATGATATACAACCAGTTAATTACAATGGACAAATGTGACAGATCATGTTGCTTTATTGGCTTTTACACTTTTGGTACTAACTGTAAGGTAAAGGTTCATTTGGGTTGGGTTTGCCAATTTTTTTTGGCGTATTTGTTTCTTTAGAGAGAGAGAAGAGCGCACGCATGCACACATGCACGCATGAAACAGAGAGAGAGAGAGAGAGAGAGAAGAGAGAGCAAGCACAAGTTGGGGAGGGACACAGAGAATCCCAGGTGGGCTCTGCGCTGACAGCACGGAACCCAATGTGGGGCTCAAATCCACCAACCATGAGATCATGACCTGAACGGAAATCAAGAGTCAGATGCTCCACTAACTGAGCCACCCACATGCCCAGGATATGCTGATTGTCTGTGTGCCCTGCAGCTATATGGTTTCCTCACCACTTGTGTACATTTATACAATGTACCAAGAATCATTTACCTTTCACAGAAAAATATTATTTATGTATGTTAAGTCTACCTCTATTCCTTTAACTTTCTATTTTATTTGCCACTAGTACTAAATTATGATTTCAATTTAGCAGAAGAAAGTCCATAAAACAGTGATTTCAGAAACTAATGAATATAAGGTGTATGAGATTTATACACGGAAAACTATAAATTATTGTTGAGAGAAACAAAAGACCTAAAAAAATGGAGAGATGTTCTATATTCAAGGATTAGATCACTCAATATAATTAAGATGGCAAGTCTCCTCAAACTGACCTATAAATTCAACACAGTTCCTATAAAAATTCCAGTACTTTGGCAGAAATAGATAAGCTGATCCTAAGGTCTATGTGGAAATATAAAGGATGCAGAAAAGTGTTCTTAAATATAACACCAAAAGCATAATATATAAAAGAAAAAAATGGGAAAAATACACTTCAATTAAATTAAAAACTTTGGTGTTTCAAAACTATCAATGATAAAGTGAAAATATAAACCACAGTCTGGAAGAAAATATGTGCAAATATTATTTCTGATAAAGGGTTTCTATTCAGAATATATAAAGATGTCTTTGCAAACCAATAAGAAGACAAACCTATTTAAAAAGTGAACAAATAAGCACATGAAAAGATGTTCAATATCATTTGTCATTAGGGAAATGCAAATTAAGACAATAATAAGATCCCATTGCATGACCACTAGGCTGGATATAATCAAAAAGACAAAATAATTATTGGTGAGAATATGGAAAAACTGGAACCCTCATATATTGCTAGTGGGAATGTAAGGTGGTACAGCAACTTTGAAAAACAGTTTGGCAGTTTCTTAAAAAAAAAAAAGTTAAACAGGGGCACCTGGTTGGCTCAGTCGGTTAAGCACCTGACTCTTGATTTCGGCTCAGGTCATGATCTCACAATTCGTGAGATCCATCCCCACTCGCATCTGCTCTCTCTGTCTCTGTCTCTGTCTCAAAAATAAATTTATTTTTTAAAAATTTAAACATAAATTTACCATGTGACCCTGCAATTCTACTTCTAAGTATCCACCCAAGATCAATGAAAACACATGTCTCACAAAGACATGTATGTGTTCATAGCAACATTACTCATATCAAAGAAGTAGAAACAGTCCACATGTCCATGAATTGATGAATGTATAAACAAAACATGGGATAGCTATATAATGGACTATGATTCAGCAATAAGAACAAACTACTGATACATGCTACTACATGGATGCACCTGAAAAACAGCAAGCTAAGTGAAAGAAGCCAAATGCCAAAGAATTACACATTATATAATTCTGTTTATATGAAATGTCCAGAAAAGGCATATAGGTATAGAAAGCAGATCAATATTTGCCTAGGGTTGGAAGTGGGATTTGGCAAACAGGATCTTTTGAGGGAGGTGGAATTTTTCTACATTTGGGTAGTAGCAATGTTTACACAACTTTGAAAATTTACTAAAAATCATTGAGTTGTACACTTAAAACAGGTGAATTTTATGGTATATAAATTATCACACTAAAGCTATTTAAAAAACATTTTTTTAGTGTATTTTTTGAGAGAGAGAGCAGGGGAGGGGGAGAGAGAGAGGGAGAGAATCCAAGCAGGCTCCATGTTGTCAGTGCAGAGCTCAATGTGGGGCTCAAACTTATGGACTGTGAGATCATGACCTGAGCCGAAATCAAGAGTCAGTCGATTAGCCAGTTGAGCTACCCATACACCCCATCACACTAAAACTATTTTGAATATTAGTTTATGGCTCTCTATAATAAGTTGTGTGTAGATAGCCATATCCATCACTGTCATGAGGCTGTGGGTTTTTTGTTTGTTTTTATTTTATTTTATTTTTTTCATTTTTGTGGGGTTTTTTTGTAATCATCAGAGACTCAGACTCATTCCATTTGCAGCCATCCCTAGAATGTTTTCCTGCCCTCATGGTCATAACTCAATCTCTTTCCAGGTTAGAAAAGGAGACAGAATAGAGAGTGCAAAAAGCATTAGCCTCTATGTAGCCACGTTTAAGAATGTTTCTAGGAAGCCCCACTCAATAACTCCCTTACATATAATTGGCCAGAACAGTGTCACATGGTCATTCTTAACTTCAAGGGAGTCTGGGTAATACAGGACTATTGCCACCTGCAGTCAAATCAGGGTTCTGTTGGTAAGGAAGAAAGGAAGAGTGGATGCTCGTAGGTAGAGCAGCTAGCAATCTCTTGGGTGGTGAAATACTTCTTGCTGTCAATGTAAACACAAATAGAACCAGAACTGCTTACATAATAGAGGAGTACTCAGTTATAAAGTGATAATCTGGGTGATCCAGAATATGCTTACTATTAATGGGTTCTTATCAAAGTAAAAACAAAAGCAATCAAATCTCAGTGAAAGCATAAGGGCTTCAGAGAAACTTATTCTGTTGAGAAGCACCAAACTAAATAAATGTCCATTGTTGCTTGTATCTTTATTTCAAAGACAAAAGTTGGGTACTGGGCCATTTGGTATAGTAGAAAGAACAGGGTCTTTGAGTTTAGGAATGTCTGAATTCAAAAGTTGGTCACATTCGTTAAAAACTATGCCTGGGGCAAATTTTGTAACTTATCTAAGTCTCAACTTCCTTCTCTCTACAAGGAGAATAATAACTCCTGCTTCAAAGGGTTATTTGAGGACCAAATAAGACAGCAGGTATAAAGTATGTGCCCATGCATTAGCTTCCCTCTGGCCAAATCACACTGCAGCATGGTACAACGGTGCCTCATATACCCAAACCAAGAAGAACTCCAATTTCTTTCTTGCCAAAATTAAACAGCTGTGTCAGAGTTCTCCAGCATGGTTTTCCTATATTTCTCAGGCTGACACTTTTTCTCAAGAGAATTCCTAATTAGTTATTATCAATTCAACACACACACACACACACACACACACACACACACACACACACACACACTCACACTCACACATGCTGGGGGTGTGGGAGCAAAAACAAAACAAAATAAACCCAAAGAAAACACATTGAAGGTAAAAACCTGTGAAGAACAACATTCTAAAAATACTTTGACTTTTCTACCCACTGTTATAACCTTCCTAATGGTTAGTGCTCCTTTTATAAAGTCACAGATAGCACTTAGAAAAACCCACCAACCAAATTTATGTACTTGGTACATTTTAAAAATGTAGAGCCTCCGTCAAGTGCT